>BSBK01001350.1:0-600000 GCA_027943335.1 Chamaecyparis obtusa | reverse complement strand
TTATTCTTTTTGTTTGAAAGAATTGATATTTAAGCCTTGTCGTGCGGCTGGCCCAAAGCATTAATGGCTTTTTTCTTTTGATGGGGTGATAAGTTGTAGTAAAATGGATAGAATGCAAAATCTCATATCAGTCGTCTAGACATGTTGGCCGAGTTATAAACGACAAGCCATCACTTTTGAGAAAGCCAGAATTGGCAACATTGCTTTGAATAAATCATATATATTGCTTTTTACTGTTACTAGTGGCTTCTCAATTTAAGGGAAAAATAAATTTTGCCTATAAAATAAAAGCGAGACACCATTTCCGCCAACTTTAACCATAGGGATTTGCTTCTCTTCAAATTTGTTTACCAAATCTTTGTATTATTATATTCTTCAATCGAGAAATGTACAATAAATTAATAATGTATTAGATTAGAATTAATGTTGTGATATTGTTACACGATTTAATTCTATAGTTTTTGAGTCTAACGTATTGACCAATATTTCATGAGTAGTGATTCACAATATCTCATCTCGCATGAGAATGAATGGAACACTTGACACTCATTGCATCTAGGCAATGCTCACAGAGGTGAAGCACCGGGTCTTTTTGGGAGGTCACCCATCCTGATACTACTCCAGTTCAAAGGTGCTTAACCATGGAGTTTCCTCCAAGGTTGAGTCCATTTAGCTTGTAACCTCATTGTCTAGATTCAATTTCAAGGTTTTCTACAGTGACACCTCATGTTGTTAATATAATGTATATGCAAGGCTCATCAAATTTGTGGGGTGCAAGAAATATTAGGAGTTCCACTTAGTTGGTAAAATGTTTGGAAGATTATGACTTCTCACATGTAGCTTGTGGGTAAAAGCACAAAGCTGTGTCACGTTTTAGGACAACTTATCAGCACAGCTAAATTTGAGTATTTCTAACTAAAATTATTTTTTGTCAAACATATGGTCTATCTAGATTCATTCTAGCTAAGTTAGATAAGTTCTTCACCTTTTCCAATTGGAAATATCTATTAATGCATGTTTTATAACAATTACTAAAGAAATAAAATTATTTCAGAAAAGCGATGTTTCAATAACTCTTACTATTTTTAATGATATTTTTGTACAAATATAAAAATACCCTTTTTCAGAGCACAGAGTCAAGATTATCATCATATAATTTTTATAGTATTTTAATTAGATCTAATATATTATAATTTCAAAATACTGCAAGTAGGTATTTTAACATTCGAGAACAAGATGCTTCAAAAATAGAAAAAAATAGTAAAGCTTATCAAAAAAATTGAAAATTTATATTTAACACTAGAAGAGAGAGTTATCTTCAAGAGTGTGTAATTTATTTTCTGAATGGTGTAGATTTGATAGGGGAAATTTGACGCGAGATGAAAACTGTCGATTTCATGTATGTTCGACTTTGAGTAGTTATAACAGAGAAAATATATATTGAAAACTAATTTTTCTTCTTTTCTGCACTAGCTATACATTTTATCTATGACATATTTTGAAATCAAAGGAAAAAAAGATTATTTTCATATACTTTTTTGGTGCGAACAAGACCCTCATTTTTCAGCATTTTTCATCAAGTAAAAAATGGACTTAAAAAACTTAAAAACTATGTAAATTCTTGTTCAAAAAAAATTAAAAAAATTATAGGCATAAACTTCATCCACTTTTACACATTTCATTATTTTACATCATCTCCAAATTTTAATCATAAATGCCATTTTTATGTCATTAAAGTTAAAAAATTTGTGTTGTTGACCTTTTCCTTTACAAAACTGTGACACAGCTTTGTACTTTTACCCTTGTCATACCACATTTTGTACAACAAGAAATTTTCTTAGAACCATATTTTTTCTCATTTCTAAAATAGTTAAGTGAGCTTAGTGTTTTTGTTTAATTTTTTAATGTTTAAATAGAAATTAATAACACAATATTTTTTCTTTTTTTTTATATTTTCTCATAGAATATACATGTCAAAGGATGGACTTCTATAATTCTAACCAATACATACATACATACATGCATGCATGCATACATACATACATACATACATACATATGTGTGTATGTATGTATGTATATCATCCCCACCTAGCTATACATCTATAAATATTCAAGTTGGGTTGGGATGATATATATGTATGTATATATCTAAAAGTTGTCTTCAAGAAACATTCACGGATAGTCTATCAAATCCTCTACTCTCCAGATTTTCAATAGAAGGTTTGCCACCTATTTCTACACATAGAGAAATAGATAAAATATCATGGAAAGGGATTTTCTATAGTCAAACCTTGGTTCAAGAATCAACCTTGAAATGTAATAAAGTAAACGAAAGTGCACTATCATATATAGTAGAGGCTGCATCTGAAAAATGAAGTAAATCATACCTTGGCAATACAAATGCTTCTTTGAATGTGATCAAATATGTTGATGCAATAGCTTTGACTAAACACAAAAATTATAAAAGAAATCATGAAAGACAAAGCCTTGTGTAACAGATGTTGTAATTTGCCACAATGCTTGATGGGAGAGAACTAGAGAGAGTGATGACATGAAGGGTTGAAGACTTGAATACTTGAATGAATGTAGATGCTTGAATGTGTGTACATATTCTTAATTGATGGCAGAGTCCTTTTCTTGGTCTTCAATGAGAGGAAGAAACTTGATCCATAGCAAAGTTTTCCTTGGAGACAACTTGAATGTTTGAAATCTTTCTTGAGAATGCTATGAGTGAAATTTTGATTGTGTATGCTTGAGAGTGGATTTGGATACCAAAATGAAGACACACATGGTGCTTATATACCACTCACAAAATTTTAGGATTCAAATATTGAAGGAGGCCAACACTGAGAGTACTAAATATAAACTTATGCATGTTTTGATCTATTAATGATTCTTGGTGTGCCTTTAAATAGGCAATACAAGGAGTTTATAATTGTTTTATAACTATAACCATTTAAAGACCAACGATACTTATTGGAAACTAACTAAAACCAAACAAACAGATTAAGTAATATGCCAACATTCCCCCCTTATTACATTAATTTGAACAAGAGTTGAATTTGTAAGGGTTTTGAACTCAACCCTTTAGGCCCCATTTGTTTGTGGGAATATGGCCGGAATTGGCAATGGGTTTTCTGGTTTCAAGCTAAATCCACCGTTTGGGTTGCAAAATTCAAAACCCGGTTTGTGTTTTTGAATTCTCATTTTCGGTGAACTTTTGGAAGTTCTGCTTCTACTCAAATAGGTGGAATTCAAATTATAAAACCCAGTTTCATTTTTTATAGGTTGCATTTTATATGGTGTCAGGTTCGGTGACTTCCCATTCCTAAACTAGTAGTCCATTTTGGCAGTGTCTTTGACTCACAAGCAGCAACAACGTCATTAATTTTTCAATCCAGAGGATTAAATAGATTAAAAATTGACAGACGCTTGAATATTACTAATGAAAATTTGAAAATCAATTTTTTTTGTTTTGTTTTGGAAAAGCTTATGAAAACAATCTTCTATTAAAACCAAAGGGGTTTGAGCGGCATTAAATGACAAATCAAATGTTCTTCTCATTAAAAAAAAGCACGATAAACACAGAATAATGTCTCTATGTTTCAACTTGCCCTATCCATTGCTAAAGAATTCAAATGGGAAAGATGAAATGACATAACCACGACTCATGTAGGCATGCCCTTTGCTATAATTCATAACAATTTATGACTTTTTAGTTATATATATTAGTGATAGTTTAGTTTTAGAACTGAGATAAATAAATCAATTTAAATCTACGACAAGAGTAATCTTTACATTTTTATATTATGTATCATAGTTACATATTTTAAAATTGTTTTTCTACTGTAAAATGTCTTATTCATCCAAATTTATATATTTCTAATTTTTGGATAAAAATATTAGATATTAACTATTAAATAAATAAAACATTATATAATAATTAAAAAAACTTAAATTTGTTCTTTTCAAATTCTAATTCCAATTCAAAATGTAGAACCAAAAACAAAAATGGATAATGTAATTCCAATTCCAATTCCAATTTAAAATTGTAGAACCAAACAAAAAAATAGGAATTTCTCAATTCTAAAATTTCTAATTTCGAAAATGGCAACCAAACGTAGAAGATGGATTGTCTCAATCATCTTTCGGGTTAACCAAACGGTCCAAACTATCTTCCGAATACACAAAACCGGAATTTTAAAACCTTATTTTGAGATAATCAGGTTTTGAGTCAAATTCTTTAATTCCTCAACCAAACGGGGTCTTAGAGACTTTGATGTAGCACCTTTATCAATCCTCCTCGCTCACTCAAGAAACACCAAATTGACCATAATAGTAGATCTCTTGACTTCTTTGGTTATCCAAGAGACATCAAATTGCCCGCATCAATGGATCTCCTAACTATAGAACCTGAAACAATTTGTGCAACATGGGTGCTCCCACCTCTTATGCACAATGAGACACATTTCTTCCAAAATTTCATATCTTCTCTGAGTGTGTCTAATGCCTCCTCCAGTGTCGCACATGATACACCTCTCCTCTAAAAGTCCACATCTTCTTCGAGTGTATCTAATGCCTCCTTAAGTGTTGTGGAAATAACCTCTCTTTTGTTGCACAAATCACCACTGGCATGCCTGCACATGAGACACCCTTCCTTTGAAAGTCCACATCTCCTTGGAGTGTGTCTAGTGCCTCCTCAAGTGCTCAACATATCACCAACCAAATCTTGCACCCCTCGCTGATTGAAGGGACAATCATGATGCCAAGCCCCCTCTTCTCTTTAGGGACACAAATATATCAAGTCTTCTCTTTTCTTCAGGGACAAATCTGCCAAGCCCCAACTTTTCAAAGACACAAATAAGTTTCTTCTCATGCAATGAATCATCCCTAAGTGAGAAGCTAGCTTGGGATGATGGAAAACCTCCTGCCTTTGTTGCCTCCAACCTTTTGTATGATCTTCGTTATGCTCGATTCATTACATGTTGCATATAAACATAGGCAGACCTTGTCAATTGTAACAATGATGGCTCAATAGATCCAAACATATATTGACATAAAAGTAAAGATGTTATATTCAATTGTAATGCATCTATTGCCCAAAAAAAAGAAAAAAAGAAAAGAAAGAAGATTATTCTATCTTTTTTAGAAACGTATCATTAATGGTGAAAACCTCATGTAGGAATGTTGAAACATGATTAATGACAAAAACACAAGTTTACTTCTTTCATGGCTTCAGCCAACATCCACAAGAAAACTGCCACTATTTTAACTTAAGATCTTCAAAAACAATGCCTTATAAAACAATACAAGAAAATGGCAATTTCTTCAACTCCTAGTGCCTTTCATGTGGCCGACACACACAAATTCTCTTGCTTTAGTTATACATGCCCTAAAATGTAGAGATCTCAGTTGAAATTGAGTTATACGCCACAAAAAACTGAAACATTTTCACATTCACTGCCAAAAAAAAGTGCATACCTTGGAGATAGTTATAGATTTTATCACTAGAGATCACTATCGATGTCTTCACACTACAAATTTAAAAAATGCTGACCTCAACCAATAATAGTTGGACGTGGAAGAAAAATGAAATATATCAGTAGCAAACAACTGATCCCTTTCGTAAAAAAAAATCATAGTGTCAGGCCCAAATCTTCTCAGATACGTCTCTTCATATAGACATATCTTTACCGGTCGCAGGCTTCCATGGCTACGTGCCCAGCATAAGTCAAAATTTTATGGAAATTAGTGTACTTAGATTTCATTCAAAGGAGAGAAAATTATGAAATAAAAAATTTCATCAACACTAAGAGAAATCTGCATCACCATCGCTTCATTCTGCACTCTTGTGTGTCCATCATGAGAAGAGGATTGGAAAGACTATTGTTAATATGCACCACTTTAATAGCCATGCCTCCTCTTCACACCTTTTTTTATCACTCATACGTGTTATGCAAACAATCTATTTATAATTGCCATCACCGTAGAGGTACCAGGAAGATTAGGCGGTTGCAGAATAGAGTGCTCCTTCTACATCAAAATATAACCATGTCTTGTGTATGGAGCATTGTGTCCACAGGTGTTGCCTATCGTAAAAGCCTTAGTCAATCAAACTTATGAGAGTGCTAATTATAAACTTATGCATGTTTCGATCTATTAATGATTCCCGACATGCCTTTAAATAGGTAATACAAGGAGTTTATAATTTCTTTATAATTGTAAGTGTTTGAAGACCAACGGTAGTTATTGAAAACTAACTAAAACTAAACTATCAAATTAATTAATACGCCAACAAACAGAAGTTATAATATCCTACTAAAATACTACAACGAGCCCCTATTTGAATTTGGGCCCAAACCTAGGGGTACAGATTGCCTAGTGCATTCTATTCCCACCAGTCAGGGCTTAAATGAAAATTATGGGTCTCAAATAACAAGGGGTGTCATATTACGATCGCACAATTGATTTTGAGGTCGAGAAGAAGTACATAGGCCACAAAATGGTAACACATGGTCGATGTTGGCTAATAAATGATTGAACTAGAGAAATAACCTATGAGAACGCCTAGAAATAAGGGCTCACATTGATATTTTGTGAAATTGAAATAATATAGGACCTAGATTTGAATTTAGGTGTAGTGAAGTTCCATTATGCATGCTAAAATAAAAACAGACTAAGGTGGGTGTATTAGAATAATATTTATGTTTCTTATTAATGCTCACTATTGTATCTTATTGTATCTCTGTAAATATTAGAATGTTTACTCTCCTCTTTGTATATATAGATCATTTGATCTGTGATTAATCAGTGAAGTATTCTGTCATTTACGTTTGTAACATGGTATCAGAGAAAATCCTGGTTTCTTTGAAAAATCTTTAATTTTTCTTTGAAATTACTGGTTCAAGATTTTCGAATGATTTTCCCAGTGTGTTCAAATTTGCATCTTTTTATTTTTTCCTCTAAACCTATCTAGGGTTTCTAGCGTATTTTTTTCTGCAGAAGCCACGTGCATGTTGTCTGCTAAAATGAGTGCCATTTTTCTGCAAATCCACGGCTGAGAAGGACTTTTGGGCGTCATTTTTCTGTAGACTCCATCCCTTGCAGGTTTGAGTAGGGTCTGTTCGTGGTTGTGAAGGGTTTGTTCAGGCATTTTTCTTTGCAAAACTGTGTGACGTTTTCAACACCAATTTTTTTGGTGTTGTCTGCTCCAAACGGTGACGTTTTTCCACAAACTTAGTGATGTTTCTTCATTCCAGCACAAAAATGACCCTCTTTGTGGTGTTTCTCTTTCAACATCTGTCGTTTTTAAGGGAGAAAATGCCATTTTCTGCAACTTTCTTCTTCCATGGCCACTGACTAGGGTTTTGTTCGAAAACCCTAGTTTTTGAACTCAAATTTTTTTTCTTCTAATTTCTGATTCTTGGTGGGTTTTTCGAGATCTCAAATGGGTTGTCATCAGATTTTTCTCAGTGCCTCAATTTTTATGCCTCGATTTTTGAGCCAACAAATCTAGATTCTAACATCATATTATTTCTAGGTTTTTCGAGCTCTCTTCTGGGTACTTCTCCATTTTTTTTGGGTCTTTCATTTTCTCACCTCAAAGTTTGTGCCATTTGAGATATTCACATATTATGAGCATCTGTATCAGCAGCATCAGAAGTCAGACTCAATTAAAAAGCAAGCCAATGCTGCCCAACACTCAGAGCAGAAAGAATCTATCTACCATGCCTTTATGGCTAGCATACCTACAGATCATGTGAAATCTTCTGCCTGGTACATAGATTCTGGTGCCTCCCGATATTTCACTCACAGGCGTGATTGGTTTGTTGAATTCACCCCCTATTTTGACTCAGTAATCTTTGGAGGCGGCGAAGAATACAATATTGTTGGCAAGGGCCATGTTCAGATTCAGTCCGGAGGAAGAAGACTCATGTTCCTCAATGTATGTTATGTTCCTGGCATGAAACATAATCTTCTGTTTGTTAGTCAGATTATAAAGCACTCCCCTCAGTTGGATGTCATTTTCAGTGGAAATAAGTGTTCAATTATTGATTGTGCTTCTCGCACTACACTTGCTATTGGTCTTGAGGATCATGGTATTTATAGGCTTGTAGATTCAGGCGATTCCCTTGAGCGTGCCTTCATCGCCAAATCATCTGCTCTCAGCAACCTTTGGCATCAGCAATACGGTCACTTGAACATTCAGTATCTAGCACAACTTGCTCAGGATGATTTAGTCCATGGCCTACCTGATATCCAGACCCAGAACCATCGCATTTGTGGAGCTTGCCAAGTAGGAAAGCAACATAGGACACCATTTAAGGATGGTGAATCATGGCGGGCATCTAAAGTACTCCAGCTGGTCCATGTTGATGTATGTGGTCCTATGAATACTCCTTTTGTTACTAGGAATAGGTACTTCTTACTCTTTGTGGATGATTTCAGTCGCAAAATGTGCGTATATTTTCTTAAGCAAAAATCAGATGCTTTTCCTATATTTCAGCAGTTTAAAGCCCTAGTAGAAAAAGAATATGGTTCCCCCATCCATACTCTTAGGACCAATAATGGGGGGAATTTTGTTCTTCTGCTTTCTCTACCTTCTGTACTACTCATGGCATTAGACGTCAGTTCACCACACCTCACACCCCTCAGCAAAATGGTGTTGTAGAGCGTTGAAATTGCACCATCACAGAAATGGCTAGGGCTATGCTAGAACATAGAAATGTTCACAGAAAATATTGGGCAGAAGTAGTATCCACACCTGTCTACCTTCTTAACTAGTCACCCACCCTTGCAGTTAAACATAAGACTCCTGAGGAAGCATGGTCTGGTCGCAAACCTAGGATCAACCATTTGAAAGTTTTTGGCTCTCTAGCATATGTATGGATTCCTGATGCCAAATGCGCTAAGTTGGATTCCAAAAGCCAGAAACTCATGTTTATAGGATACAGTCACACACATAAGGCCTACAGACTAATTGATGTAAACACTGATCATTTAATCTTCAATCGTGATGTTGTGTTTGATGAGGAACTCAGACCATTTCAGCTCTCTGCCTCCCCGCCGCATTCTGAGATTCAGTCTTTAGCAATCTTTGACTTGGGTCTTTCTATTTTATATGAGTCATCTGATGCTACTAATACACCACCTTAGCCACCTCCAGATAACACAACTCCTACTCCTGCCTCTGCTCCTACTCCTCATCTAGCTATTTCGACAGCATCTGATATTGGCTCCTCTACTCTTCGACCAAAATGGTGGGCTCAAACGATTCGTGATCATCGTCCTGATGAACTCATTGAGGGTAGAACCTCCAGAAATAAGAGCATTCAACACAACACAGTTAATGTTGCTCTTATGGCCAACATCCACTGTATCCCTGAGCCCCAGACATATGCAGAGGCCAAAGGAATTCCAGAATGGGAATAGGCAATGGATGTTGAGCTTTAGAGTCTTCAAAAGAACCACACCTGGGTTCTTTCAGATCTCCCTCCTAGGAAGAAAACCATTAGCTGTAAATGGGTCTATAAGGTCAAGTACCATGCAGATGGTACCTTGGACAAATACAAAGCCAGACTTGTTGCTCGAGGATTCACCCAGCGTGAAGGCATTGACTATGAGGAGACCTTTGCCCTGACAGCCAATATGAGCACTATTCACCTTCTTCTTGCCATTGCAGCTCAGTATGGTTGGAAAGTTCATCAGATGGATGTGAAAAGTGCTTTTCTCAATGGTGAATTACAGGAAGAAGTCTACATGTTGCAGCCCCTAGGTTTCAATGTTGCCGGTTCAGAACCAAAAGTATGTAGACTCTAGAAGGCCCTCTATGGTCTTAAACAGGCCCCTCGGGCTTGGTACATAAAGATTGTTCAGTACTTGGTTGCTCAGGGATTTCAGCGTAGCCCGCCAGACAGTAATCTATTTATTAAACACTCTGGTAATGATATTCTTTTCCTTGTTGTCTATGTGGATGATTTGATCATTACTGGGAGTTTAGAACATTTGATTTTAGAAATCAAATAGGATTTGTGCAGAACTTTTGATATGACAGATCTCGGATTGCTTCATTATTGTTTAGGTATTGAGGTTTGGCAGACTGACAACAATATTTTTTTGTCTCAGTCCAAGTATCCTAGAAATTTACTTAATAGGTTTCGAATGCAGGATTGCAAACCTACCTCCACTCCTATGGAGACTGGTCTGAAATTGTCCGCACAATCTGATTCTCCTCCTGTAGATGAAATACTCTTCAGGCAACTAGTAGGTAGTCTCATCTACATTACTACTACTAGACCTGATCTCAGTTTGGCAGTCAGCTACATCTCATGGTTCATGACGAGCCCCAAGACTGATCATTGGATTGCAGCGAAACGTGTGCTGCGCTATGTACATGGTACTTCAGATTATGGTCTTCTTTACACAAGGAGTGCTACTCCTCAGCTCAGTGGATTCACCGATTTTGATTGGGCCAGCTCAGTTGATGACAGGAAATCTACTTCTGGCTATGTGTTCAATATCAGATCTGCTGCAGTTACCTGGACCAGTAAGAAGCAACAGGCACGGGCACTCTCCTCTACAGAAGCAGAATATAGAGGAGCTGTCAAGGCAGCTTGTGAAGCAGTTTGGCTCTGTCAGATGCTTGCAGATATGCATATTCCTCAAGCAGGTCTGACTTCTTTGTTTTTCAGACAATCAGGGAGTACTCAAACTTGCAAAGAACCCAGTGTTTCATGAACGAACCAAGCACATAGAGCTTCATTGCCATTACATCCGACAGTTAGTAGAAGATGGATCTATTCAGTTACTCTATGTCTCTACCTCAGAGCAGCCAGCAGATATTTTCACAAAACCCCTTGGTCCTGACAAGTTTGTTAAATTCAAGGGATCTATTGGTGTAGTAAATAGATTGAGCATTAAGGGGGGGTATTAGAATAATATTTATGTTTCTTATTAATGCTCACTATTGTATCTTATTGTATCTCTGTAAATATTAGAATGTTTCTAATATTTAGGTGTAGTCTAGAATAGAATGTTTCTATTCTATTCGACTCTCCTCTTTGTATATATAGATCATTTGATCTTTGATTAATCAGTAAAGTATTTTTCCATTTATGTTTGTAATAGGGTGCACTAAACAATCATGAAATTGTATACACTAATAAGGTTCTTACAATTTATGATGATACAATACATTATTCATATTAGGTGAAATTTTGTGAATTTCGCTTATTTCAACTATTTTTGTTGATTGGCAAATGGCAATAACACAAGGTTTGTGGCAGCCCTTGCATTTTTTTTTTCATCCCATACATATTTTTAGTGAACCTATTTGTTGAACATAGTACTCTTAGCAAGATAGATTCTTTAGAAAGGCATATTAATTCATGAAGGATAATGGGAGAATTAACATGATGTAGGTAGAATATTTAATAAAAAATGACTTTTAAATAAAATCTTATTTTTCAATATGTTTGTGACTTTTTTTAGAGACATTACTGGAACTATTTGTGAGCTTCTTCTATTTATTGGAATGATCAATATTGTGATTCTAATTGAGCTATGGTAGGAGATGGAGTAGAGTTTGAATGAAATCACATTCAGTTTTTTCTTGGGACTCTTTAAGAAAAACTTGCTTAATAGTTTTTAAGCTTCATTAATTTCAACTATTAGGTAGAGCCTCCTCTAACAAAGATTTAATAGAATATAAGTTTAATAAGGGAATGTAGATTTTATCTTTGGTTGATGATGAATTGAATGTGCATGTAAATCTTTATAATAGGTATGAGAAGCTTATGTGGTTCTCATGATCAAAGAACTAGGAAAAAGAAGTCTAATGGTTCATTCTTGCAATTTCCAAATTTTTGGTGGAATCCTGTGTTGGATAGGATCATTGAATTAAAAAAAACTCTTCTAATTTCTCCACATCATTTATATTTATGGTTTAGTTCTATTTCTTTATGACTATATAACGTGGCTTCTCTTTTATATATTTTATTCTTTGAAACCCTATGTTTTGTGTAATAACTATAAGGAATTTGAAACTTTAGTTGCCATGGTCATTGTACTCTTTAGTGACCAAGTGCTAGTTCCATATTTCGTTAGACGGACCTTGAGTTTGAATATCGAGAGGCAATGTCTCCAAAAATAAGTTGTATAGGAGAGAACAAACTAAAAAGAAAACGACAAAGTCGTCCAAGCAAGGAGAAATTAATACTCTTTACTAGTTTATTAATCACACCAAAAATGTAGAATTTTTTTCTTCCAACTAGTCAAAGTAGAGTAGATAAAGAGTTCAACTAAGTAGAACTAATTTTGCATTATGAATAAAATGGTTTAAATTAGTAAATAAATTTTATTGGTGCACAATAGATTCTTGCTACACATTTTTCTTGGACATTTTTTTCTATATTTTTAGGGGTGGGCAAGTCTACATATTTTGTCAAAATTTTCTCTTATTTATGATTATTTGAAAACATTGAATGACTAAAATGATTTAAACATTTTATTAGAAATTTAGATATTTTGTAATGACATTGTCATAAACGAAAGTAGATATATTTAATCCTTCTATCCATTAGTTTAATACAACAAAAATAGAGAAGTTCACTCTCAAAATTCATGATTATTTCAGAATTCGAGTGACTAATATACTTTAAACATTTTTTTTTACAAGTTTAAAAATTCTTTAATGGAACCATCATAAAGAAAGTGGATATATTTTATCCTTTTGTTGATAAGTTTAAATAAACAATAGAGGAGTTCACTCTTTCAACATAATTCATTGTCAACTTTTTTCTTTAATTTATGATTATTTCAAAATTTGAGTGACTAATATGATAAACATTTTTTTGAAAATTTAGAAATTCTATGACAAAATGATCATTAAAGAAAGTGGACATATTTAATCCTTTGATTGATTAGTTGAACAGAAAAATAATAGAGAAGTTCACTCTTTCACCGTAGCTCACATTTAGTAGTTGAAAAGGATGAAGAGTGTAATACAAAAATATGAACCTGCATAGAAGCTTCAATAAAAGACACTTTAGTTCTTGTCAAAATGAAAGTCGTCAATCAAAGATTTCACCAAATATCTACAAACACTTCACAATCAGGTGGCCAGACAGTTAGAGTTTTTCCAAGAAGAGATGCAGTTAGTTTGTCTATGGATTTTAATTTGTCCTCTACATAATAGATATATACAGAAAGGCGAGAAAAATAAATGTGGGTGATTAAGTAGCTTTGGTTTGAACAATTGAATTTACAGTACAACAAGTCCAAAAGATGATTTGGGGAAAACTGAGATTTTGACCCACCTCTGTTGTGCAAAAGATATAACTATCTAACACAATACACAATGCAATAGGATTTCTTACTTTAGAGTTAAGTTTAAACTGTACAATGAATGCTTGTGATGACTAAAGCAAAGGTGTGTCTTTCCATTGAGCTGGTATCTATTCCATTAAATATTACATGGTTCTATTATTAATAAATGTTAGGGGCATTTTCATCTCCAAGGTGAATTTTATTGTTGATAATTGTTTGCTGGAAACAAACCTATTACAGTGAGGGGAAAACTGAGAGTGCAAAGAGATTTTTAATGGTTCAGGTATGTGATGTATGCATGTTATAGAAATTTGATTTATACTAATCTCTCGTATTTGTCTAATGTAAGGAAAAGCTATTTTTCTTTGTAATTATATGAACCGTAATATTCTATTATTATTTTTGAGGGAAGAGCTCATGCTTTTGCTTTGGAGTGCAGGTGGCCCAAAGTATTGATTGCAGTCTGTTTTTGACAGGTGATAAGCCATTTATCATATCAGTCGTACACACATGTTGAACGAGTAAAGAATGACAAGCCATCACTTTGGAAAAACCAAGGGTTGGCGCCATTACTTTGAATAAATTGTACCAGTTTAAATTGCTTTTCACTGCTACCAGTGGCTTCTCGATTTAAAGATAAAATAAGGATAGAATTTACTTTAAATAAAGTGAGACACCATTTCTTTTGTTTAACCGTAGGGATTTTATTTTCTTTTTTAACAAAGCAGCAATAAATTAATTATAATATTTAATAAATCTATTAGAATTTCTATAAATTGAATTCTTTGGTCTAAACATACTCATCTGCTGCATTGTTCTTTGTGATCTGTTTGCATCGTTCTCTGTTGTCTGTTTGTAGTAAGTCTAGGAGAGTAGTTGGGATTGAAATGGATTATGATATGGATGACTGGCGGATGATACTTGCAACATTTGCTCTTATAATATGCATGCTATGGGATGTTTCACTCGAAGTAGTCAAGGACTACCTGAAAGTGAAAATACGTCCCTGGATCCCGACCAATCTCTTTGTTTTAAGTGCTCTCACTATCCAAATTTTGGGGTATGTACAAATTCAGAAAGTCAGTGTTTTTGGTCCGTCAAATGAAGAGGCCTTAGAAGTGTTGGTTCGTAAGCAGCTGGGAATGGATGCTGCGAGACTGACAATGTGTGTTTTTGTGGGATGTCTTCTGCCTGAGATGGCCATTGCGGGCACCCAAGGGAGGTGGACCAACGTAGCCGCCTTGTTTCTAAGCTTTTCTTTTCACATTGCTACTGAAATTTATGCATTGCAGAATGCTAGTAACTCCATAGTCGAAAGTGAAGCAGGCCCATGGTTCATATCATCTGGTGCTCTTCTGTTAGTGGGAGCCTCATCTCTTCTCCTTCTGTTAGGGGCAGCCATCTTGTCTGGTAAGCTTAAGCGTGATCATGTCCGTCATCATCTTTCAAAGACATTTTCTAGAGATGTGGAAAATGAAGGCGATAGGTGGGAGACGTTGGGAAAAGTGATGGAGTCGTTGGTCGGATCTCGTGTATGGAAGACATCTTACTATTGCTTGAGTTTAAGATTCACTCCAGGTGCCGCAATGATCGTCACAGTTTGTGTTGCTGTAATGGCTGCTAAAGTGGCGTGTCGTTCATCTCTTCTTCGTCACAATAATGGAGGAGGTAATCTCACATTTTTTCTTCAGTGCATTTTCATTTTATTAGGATGGATCCTCGTGCTCTACAGATGGTTCAAGGCGGTGCTTTATTGTTCAATGTCAGCCGAGCAAACTAATTTCATCAAAGCTTCGAGAGCAGCAAGATACTTATTCTCAGTGCCAGTTGCCGTTGTGGTGAACCTGATATCCCCTAGGCTGGCATATTTTCTTCTACATCCAATATTTAGCTTGAAAAATATTTTAATTTCCGTATGCTGCCTTGTACCGCTCCTTCATTTTTATGTTCTAATTTTAGTGATCGGCTTACTGTGGTCTGTCTGCTTCACGTGTCGGTATTTGTCGGTTAAAGTACTTGGTAGCCAGTTTGTTCAGAGTCTCTGCAAACTTGATAAGAAATCTGTTTTATCAAGTGATGAATATTTCAAATACCAGTCAATACTGGATGACATGGGGTTCGGTGACGAGGATTTCCAACATGTTTTCTGGAAGGTCAATAAAGGATCATATGAAAAAATAATAAGTCGGATGGATGATTGTAAATTGAGACAAAGCCGCACAGGATTGCTGTCAATAATGGGAAACGGTAAACTGGCTCCAAATCAGCGTCTTCAGTCCATCGACAATTGTTGGATGTTTACAATATTATCCATATTTGATTCTGTAGCCGATCTTGAGATAGGTGTGGATATGGGGAATGCCTTCACAGCTTACAGAGAGACAGTGGACGTGCTCAAGTTTGTGGAGTATCCAGACAACATAGTTGTGGATCCCCTCAACTCATTTGGCACGTTGAATTTTTTTTATTTCGTGGACACTATAGATTGCGAAGGAAAAATGCGCGAGGTGGAGAAAAAGTTGAAGCGGGCGTTGGGCACGGAAGAGCGAGGTGGAGTTGAGCGGGAGCTCACGACAGAAGAGCGAGAGAGAGTAGATAAGATGCTCAGAGAGTTCAGCGACAAATTGAAACCGTCCAATGAGAGAGCATCGAACAGTCTCTTGATGAGGCTTGCGGAATGTTCTTATTACAATCGGGAGGAATTGGGTGAGCTGCTACGCACATTGGTGGGCCATGTCATTGTTTCTGGTTTGTTAGAAGCTTCAGATCAGATACTGAAATGCACAAGGCAGTGGGCAATGAATATAGATGAAAAGAAGATCGAAAGAGCCATTGAACTTGCAGGAATGGTCACCGTACTTCTAGAAAATGTGGTCGAAGAAGGAGATATTTTATTCAATATGGTGTAAAATTATTATTGATGTTTGACTAAATACTAGTAAATGTAAATGAATCTTAGGGTGTAATAGGTATGTCAAAGAGATATTTAAGGTGAATTACAGTAAAAATTTAGTCTATTTTGTTTTGCATATATATATTTGTGGAATTAATAAGCTTAGTAGACAAACTATTTAGGCAATGATGTTTAGCTACAAAATAACTATGCATCCACTTAACCCTAACCCTAACTTTAACCATCATAACTCAAACTCTAGATAATTCTAACCCTAATCATGACATAAACTTAAATCATTAACTTTAACATAAAACTAACCATAATCCTAAATCTAACCTAAAACCTAACCTTAACCCTAACCCTAAACAAAATCATGACCCTAACTATAATATTAACCATGATGTAATCCTCTATCTTAACCATAATTGTAACCCTAAACCCTATTCACAACTCTAACCCCAAACCTAACTCTAATTGTAATCCTAATTGTCATCCTAACCTCTAATTCTAACCCTAATGATCACATTAATAATGATGTAAACCTTAACCCTAACCATGATTGTATATATTATCCTAATCTTGAACTCTAACCCTAGTGAAAAACCTAACTTTTATCATGATATTAACCATCATGAGAAACCTAATCCTGACAATAATAATAATCTTAAACTCTAAACCCTAATCCTAAGCTCAATCCTAATACAAACCATAACCCTAATATGGATCATAGAGTATGATTTGAAACGTTGATGTAAACAATGATCCACAATAATTAAATAAGAGAGAGCTCAATAGATAAATAGATAAGAGTGATAGAGCACCATGATTTTAATTAAGGACATGATAATCCACCTCTAATACCTCTTGAGTATATCCATTATACACTTTGAAAGGAGGTGAGAGAGGTTGAAATTAATTTTATTATTAAAATTAAAGTAAAAATTAAAAATATAATTTTTTGAGAAGCTAAAATTTTAATATGATAAATAATTATAAATAAGTGAGGTTTAATAACTTTTAAGCAGGGCAAGCTTCCTTGTAGATACCTTGGCATCCCTTTAGTAAAGGACAGTAGATCCTCAGACATACAGAATCCCATGATTGAGAAGATCAAGACTAAAATGAATTCATGGAAAAGTAGATGGTTATCCTCAGTAGGAAGATCAACTATGGTTAGATCTGTCTTGGAAGCCATGCCAATTTACCAGTTATCTTGTATACATCTCCCCTCCAATAAATAGTCAGAATTAAACAAACACTTGAGATCCTTCTTTTGGTAGGGGAGTGGTGATAAGAAGAAAATCCCCTTGATTTCTTGGGACAATGTTTGCAAACCAAAAGATGAAGGTGGGGAGGGCCTCAAAAACTTAGGTGATCAAGGGAGAGCTCTTGGAACCAAGTTAATTTGGATATTGTTTAGAAATCCCGAGGCTAAATGAGCAAAGATTCTCATCTCCAAATATTTAAGAGAGAATTCATCCATTAATATTTTTAGAGAAATTAATCCTCCTAGAGGGTCTAGAATTTGGAACTTTATGTTAGATTGTAGACACATTATTATGAATAAATTAACATGGAACCCAGGGATGGGTGAAGATGTTCTTTTTTGGACTGATTCTTGGGGAGGTTATGAAGTCTTACATAAAGTACTAAACAATATCCCCCTTAAAAACTTTTTAGAATCTAGGATAGAGATTTTCCTCAGGGATTATATTATTTTTAATTTGGAGAAGATTGAGTATGGAAATCCTTTAAGGATATAGGAATATCTTCAGCAGAGGAGAAGCTATTAAAAGATACTCTTAACAAAAGAATTTTTTTATTAAATAACACTAAGGATATGTTAGTCTGGGATGGTTCAAAAAATGGAGAATAAAACACTAAAGATGGATATAACCTTATCAATAAAAGATATAAGAGACCAAGGACTAATATTCCAACTAACCTATGTTGGAACAAAAGTTGCCTACCTAAAGATGGTTTTTGTACCTGGTTGGCCCTTAATAATAGACTCTTGACTGCAGATAGATTTAAGAAGTTGGGATTCTCAGGACCTAGTAGATGCCCTCTTTGTGAAAACAATGAAGAGGATATTGACCATTTATTTGTGAACTATCCCTTTATGAACCAATGTTGGAAGTGGCTTTCAAGGAACTTGGGATGGTCATCGGCTTTCGCTAATTCACTCCTCTATATGTTACAAGCCTGGTCGACCATTGAAAAGGAGAGTATTTATGCTAACCTTTGGACCTCAACCCCATCAATTTTAATATGAGAAACTTAGAAAGAAAGAAATAGAAGAATCTTTAAGGATGAGAAATTGGATTGGAGGCAACTGAGTAATAATATTGAAGCATCTATCATTGAGAATATTAATAGCAGAATCTCTAGATTAAAAAACACAGATCTTCATATGAGCCATTGGGATGAAAAAATGAGAGGCAAATGGATAGGTCTTTCCCTTCATCTCTTTATTGGTACAAGAGATCATGGAAAGGAATCCAAGAGGAAAGATTGTAAATGGTTCCCTCCAAAGGAAGGATGGTACAAACTCAATTTTGATGGGGCATCTAGAGGAAATCCTGGGGCAGCATGAATTGGATGTTGTATTCATAACAAGGATGGAACTGAACTTTCTACCTTGGCAGCTCCCATTGGAATTGAAACCAACAATTGGGTAGAATTATTAAAGCTTTAGTTAAAGGACTAAGAATATGTATTTCCCTAGGATTACAAAATTTGGAGATTGAAGGGGACTCGAAAATCATTATTAATGCTTTAAGGAAAGGATCAACACCAAATTGGAAAAAAAATTCCCTTCTCTCCTAGGCTTTAAACCTATGTAAATCATTTAAGAAGATCATCATTAACCATATCTACCAAGACGGCAATAAAAGAGCTAATGAACTAGAAAACCAAGGAATACACAGTATTTTACTTCAACAAAACAAATTCTAGGATAAGGATTTCTTTATTACTCCAAATTAAACTCATCCCTACCCCAACATTAGTAGTTTTTAAGCACAAATTGACACTATCCTCAGACAGCCCTCTTGGGCCTCTAGTTTAGCTTATCCTTAACTTATACCATCAATCTATAGAAACCTAGTGAGAGAACTTGGAAACCAGGCAATAGGCCAGTTCTCGCCACTAGAATTTTCAGCTAGAAATTTTGTAATTAATTAATGTTTCAGTTTCATTGCCTCTCATAAACCTTGGGTTATCATTTAGTCTATGAGGTTAGGATCAATGACCCATAATATTCTGAGAAGCCTTCATACTCTGCGAGGTTCACTGTAATCTATTATTTATACACTTATATTCATACTCCTTTTGGATTATATATTCATTTATATATATTTATATACATATACATACATACATACATACATACATACATACATACATACACACACACACACACACACACACACACACACACACACACACACACACACACACACACACACACACACACACACATATACATACATACATACATATATATATATACATATATATATATATACATATATGTATATATATATATATATACATATATATATATATACATATATGTATATGTATATATATACATATATGTATATATATATACATATACATATATGTATATATATATACATATATGTATATATATATATATATATATATGTATATATATATATGTATATATATATATGTATATATATATATGTATATACACATATATGTATATATATACATATATGTATACATACATACATACATACATACATACATACATACCTATGTACATACATACATACATACATACATACCTATATATATATATATATATATATATATATATATATATATATATATATATATATATATATATATATATATAGTAGGATATATAGGCACATATATAGAGACATTTCTTATTGATTTTCTTATTATACATTTATATTCATAAACATTAACATATAACTATTTTATCTAAATATCATACTATCTTTTATTCAAATTCATATTGGCTTATATATATATATATATATATATATAGTTATATATGAACATTTATAGAGACTTCTTATTTTCATTGTTTTTCTTAATATTCATTTATGTTAACAAACATATACATATATATTTTCCCTTATTTTTATATAAAAATATATATATACATTCTCAAATTTTTATTCAAACATATATATTATATTATATACATTTCTAAATTTTAATACATAAAGATATACTCTGTTTCACAAAATAATCTTTAATTCTTATAAATACCTAATTTATCCTTAAGGCATAAATATGCATATGTGCCACTTATGCTTTTCCTATACCTTTTACCTCCTCTTTTAATCCTTCTGGCATGTTTTTCTCATGCCACTGTCCATGCACGATTTCTTCATTATTATCTTAACGTCCATTAATATCATTAAGGAAGTAATAATCACTTTTATCTCCATTAGAACCATAGAGGTTTTTTAGTAGTTCCTCTTCTTAAAATGCGGAGGATTTTAGGCCTTCTTTTCTAGGGATTGTAGGATTATGATAAACATCGCATCATGCTTTCATTTGGCACAAATTCAAATAAGTTCGTGGCACCTTGTCCTTAGGAATAAATATAGAAGTGAGGGATTTTAATGATGAAAAAGAAGGCATATCCTAAAAAGATCATGGAAATGAGAGGCAAGCAGAATTACCATAACTAGCATTTAATACTTGAAAATACTGACCATTAATAATCAACAGCTTCTTCTTTAAGTAGAGTTTAGAAATTTGTTTTGAGTTTGACTAATTCAATAATGGAGACCACGTTGATTACCTTTGTGCTTCCTGACTACTATGAAATGGCGTTTAGAGGAGCGATTAAGCCTGAGCATTGGAATCAAATGCTGAACCCTCTCTCTGAATCAACAAGAAGGGCACTGGAGAGAGGGATAGGAGATCATCACTTCGATTATGAATTCACATTCAGAATCAATTGAAATATTGTAGGACTCTTAATTTCCCTATCTTCCCTTGCTGGTCATAAGAAAGAAGAAATTATCAAGGTTTCAAAGATTATCTTTGAAGAGGGTTTCTTGGGAGGGTTGGAACAAATGGTTCATAGCATCGATAATCAATTGACCATCCCCTTCCCAGAAACTACTATGAAGAGTGAGGTTGGAAACTTTAGGACAATCCCAAATTCAAAAAGAATTCATATGATTACTTTCAAAGATGAAGGAAGGTTTGACGAGTTCTGGCTAGAGATGTCAAGAAATTTGGAGTTTTTATTCAAAGAACTCCTTAAAGAGGAAATGGAGACAGATTGGTTACTGGACTACTAGTGAGCGGAAGGGTTCGATATACCGAGGGATTGGGACAATGAAGAAAAGGGAAATTTTCATATTATCTCCCTAGAAGTTAAGAAATGCTTGTGCCACTCTAAGACTTCAATGCCAGGAGAAGACTCCATTATCATCATAAGGAAGAAGGATGCAGGATGGAGCTGCCAGTAGCTACAAAAAGATTAAAATGATAACTGATAATGGAAGTTGAGGGTATTTATTTTTTAATTTACTTAGCTAATAGCTTAGGGTTAGTTTATATCTCTAGCAATATATTATAATCTTTGAGACTTTGGGATTACCTAAAATTTGGATTATGATATAAATCTTGGTATGTAAAGACTTTAGCACTATAAGACTGTTTTCAAAAAGCTAGACTTTATAGTATTTCTATGAAGAGACATCTCTTAAGTTTTATAAAGTTTCTGCTATTTACATTTTGATGAGAGGCACTGTATTGCTTCTTGTTAGAAGCTTCAGATTTAATCTTTACTTCTCCTTCACATAAGTTCAGTACTGATCTAGAAATAATAGGGCTTTTATGTAGATTTTTACTTTCATCAAGTAATGAGATACCTTCGTGCGCGCGCACACACACACACACACACACATATGGGTATGTATGCATTTATATATGGGAAGGTACACTTATTATTGCGGTATGGAATCTATTTTTCAGCTATGTTCCATTTAAGTCTTTTGATTCATCCTCTTTTCTATATAGGATAGATTTTTTAATTTAATTCTTAAAATATGATTAGGCCAATAGAATGGATACTCATCTACTTTCCCTTTCATCAGATGTCCAAATGGCATGTTAGCTTTTAGAAATTTTTAATATTTGTGAAGTTTCGAATACAGGGATTCAAGTGGAAAGTTTTTTAGTATTTGAGCAACTATCTAGTCTTGGTGTCTCTGTACAAATTTGTTTCTTACAATAAGTTGGTAGATCCTGCCATTGTCATAGCATAGATTCTCCTTCTAGAAACCATTTCTATTTTTAAAACAAGGTGTTTGATAATCTGCATCTATACTTATATTATGCCAGGGTTCATTTCCTCACTAATTGAAGCAGGGCTCAAATGATTGAATAGATATTTATTTCCATTTTTTGTGTTATGTTCTTGCTCAGTTCAATTCTTTATTAGGATCTCTTATCTAGAAGTCAACACAGAGACCTTTATGATGACTTCAGGTTAGGAACCCTCATGCCATTATTGTTTATTTGAAGAATTTTCATTATTTATTGTGTTAAGGAAGGATCTCCTGCAAAAGGGTTTAAGCTCATTGTTGATTTCTTGCAGGTATTAAGGCGTGGGTTCTTATGTAACTCTTTCTTTCTTCTTTATTTATGATCAACATCATGAGGCTTTTTCAGATAGGATAATGCATTTATATGGGTTTTAGCAGTAAGGTGGTTTATAGTTTGCTCTAACTATTGAAGTATTATTTCATATACACACATTTATCTCTTCATTTTTTATAAACATGCATATTCTTACTGGCATGATTTTAATATATTTACACACACACACACACACATATAAAGTATATATATACATATAGATATATACATGTATATATACATATAAACATGTTTTCATATGGGGAATAAAGATGTTGATTCCCTAACCATTAAAGGTGCAGATGGGGACAATATCATGGAGATAAACAATTAAAACTACCACACTAACCAGATCTCCTCAAGTTATAGTCAATAACCAATCAATACTATTAGTTAGTTAGTTAGTTTTATCTATTAAGGAACATAGACAAAAATAAGAAGATAGGGCTCGATTCAGGGAAAATTGATAAATAAAGAGAAGAAAAAATAAAGGATCCTACAAATTATTGTTAACAACATAGATTCTTAGACAAATGGTTAAGAATAATTCCTAATCATCCTCTTTTGTAAGGGATGCTTATCAGATGAAGGTATGTGGATAAGAAAAATGTGATTTAGCCTTTTAGTTAATTATCTAGGCAACAACCCATCATTACTTAATCATAACTATAGCAACCTACACATTTTTTCAGCATTATAAGTTGCTTGATAAATCAAACTCATATACAGGTTATCTTTTAAAGAAAAGCTCCATCAGCTGAGCTCAATTAATTGGATTACAAGATCTTCTCTATCAACCTATCAGCTGAGTATCTTCTCTATTAGATAAGAAAATCCTCGACATTTAATTGGATTACAAGATCTTAATCCTTCCTTAAATCTCCTCGTTAAATAGTTATAGTGTTAATATGTTGCCTAACTTCTTGCAAATGGAATACAAATCAATTTTTAGCATCATTCAAATTATTTTTAACTAAATCTAATCGCTTAGTTTGATATTTCTTTCAAAAGGGATACATATAACCTACTTCTATTCTCATTAACTTCAAAACTTCTCTTTCGACTTTTCTAACTTAACACTAAGAATAACTACACTTAATGCTTGGAATATCAAATTATTCTAAAATAATAATATAGGTGGGGTCAGTTAAAAACCTTTAAGCTTAACTATATTAAAAATATTTAAGTAATGAACGCTAATTGGTTAACTCTAATAATTAATTAATGCTAGGATGTTGTTATCGTTGCTTCTTATCTTTTCCATTTAGTAAATATTATCAATGGACAACCTAGGAGCCAACTCATAATTAGGCAAGGTTTCTAGCATATTTCTATGCAGGTCTGGAGCAGACAAAGAAAGCACATCTCCCATATCAAGGTACACTTGGAAAGGGTAACAATAGGATACGAACTTTATTATTAGAAAATTTTAGAATCACTCTTAAGTTACAAAATAGTTTTGGACAAACTAGCGTGGATCTTAGCCAAGAATTTGAGTTGATACAAGTAACAAAGGCACAAAAGTCATGAAAGGAAAAAACTCTCATGCTTGCTATTGTTAGAGCGTTAGGCCCTTATATTTGTAATTCTATTTTGAACAACAAGGTAATTACACTTGGAATGAAAATATAGGCTCTCCGTATGGGGAAGAAATTGTTTGAATCGAAGGGTATGCCCTCCATCTTCGCCTGTTGCAAAAGAACAACAACAAGCGACTTACACCAATCAAGGACAAGAAGGATCAAAATTAACAGAATTTATATTTTATGTTTAATAAATAAATTTGTAAATAAGAGGGAATACCCTCTTAAACTATCATGTATTAGAATCCAGACTATGGTCCCAAGCAAGGCTGGAGGTTTTCTCAACCCCACTCTTTCCTACAAGCACCTGCACTGAGCGGGGTTTTTTGTAATACTTTTCTATAATTAATAAAATTCTTGGCTCTAGCCTTTTACCGATAAAAAAAAAAGTGAGGTTTAATAACTTGTAATTATAAATTAATTCAAATAAATAAATTAATTTTAATAATTACTTCATTTTTTATTTTCTACTTTAATATAATATTTTTTATACAAACAATATTTTAATACTAAAATCTATTGTACAGTAACATTTTAAAAGAATTTAATATTAATCAATTTTTTTATTTTTACAAAAAGTTTTAAAAAAATTCAAAAAGTTATTTATGTTATAAATATAATTTTAATAAGATAAATAATTATAAATTAAATTTATTACAATAAAATTCTAATTATTATTTAAAATTCAACTACAAATAAAAGATAAATATATTTTTAAAAATTATTACAAATATTTAGCATATTACTAATGTAAAAAAATTAAATAATTTAATTAGTAGCTCACAAATATTATTAAATAACCATTTAAATCAATGGTATAACCATCAAACTTGAAAAATATAATGTGAGAGAGCAAGATGAATTTAATAATAAGAAATGAACAAGACATTTTCTTGGTGCACAAGAGAATATTGCCTATAATACATTTTCTTACATGCCTTGAATTCCAGTTGTACCATCATGACGTGTAGCTCCCAAAATGTTGAAAATAGTTAGGAAAAGGGAAAAAGCAGTGAAAATTGAAGCAATAGTTTAGGCAACAAAATGAACGCCCAAGATTAATACAATCATCTTATATTGTCTGTAATGTTGCGACAACCATTGATTGTTCTTTTATGCTCCTCTCCTTCATATAAGGAACACCTTTGGTGTAAAAATAGAAAATAAACATTATTAGAAAGCAATTATGTAAGAACATGCCTTAAACTTAAATTTTCAGAAAAGGAAATCAGGAGTTAAAATTTGAACGGGTTTGAGATTTTATGATCTTTACGTCTAGGGGCATACCTATGCAATGGGAGCACAAATGGGAATACCGGCACGAGAATATACCAAAAAAGATTCTTTGTCAATAAAAATTATTAGGTTAAATAAATAAGTTACAAAACTATAAATATCTAGGTGAAATAATAGTTGGTCGAAATAATAGAAAGACAAATGGGAAGGCTGAAATAATGGAGCCTAAAACAATAGGACCCAAAAAAATAGGGGCATCATATGGATGGAAAATAAATTTAAAAATAATTTAATAATAAATCTTAAAAAATAATAAATAAATTAAAAATAATAATATATTTATTTTAAAAACTTTAAAAAATAAAATAAAATAATTATTTTAATTAGCTTGCCAAAATAATAGGAAGCCTAATCGCAAGGCCGAAATAATGGATTATGGGACCCAAAATAATAGGACCTGAAAAAATAGGGGTGCCATATGGATGAAGAATAAATAAAAATAACAATAATAACAATAAATTTTAAAAAATAATAATATATTTATTTTAAAAACTTAATTAAATTTTAAAAATATAAAATTATTATTTTAATTAGTTGGCCAAAATAATAGGAAGCCTAATGGCAAGGCTGAAATAATGGAGTCCAAAATAATAGGACCCAAAAAAATGTGTGCCACATGGATGAAGAATGAGTTAAAAAAAATTTAATTTTTTAAAAAATAATAATATATTTATTTAAATTTTTTTAATAAATTTAAGAAATATAAAATTTAATTTAAGAAAATTTAAATGATTAAAAAAAAAAATGAAATAACATTAAAAAAATTAAACAATTTTTTTTAAAATTTAAAAATTAAAAAAATTAGAAAAAATGAAATTCCCAGGCCCACAGGATACCCCCGCTACCAAATGTATGGGGGACATGGGGTGATGGCCTCATGCCCCAAGTAATTTTTTTAAAATTCTTTTTTATTATTTTTTCATTTAAACAATGTATGCATGCAAACACCAGGGTTTTTGGAGAAATTTAAAATAAATAAATGGAATGTCATGAGACATCCATTGGGGAATATGAGGAGCCTCTCACAAATTATAAAATTGAGGCTCCTGATTTCAGTTTTTGTTTTGCACGGAGGAAGATGTTTAGAATTTTGGAGGACCCAAGAGTAGATTGAAGTTTTAGAACAAGTTTTTTGCAAGTGAGATTGTTGTTTTGTATTTTAGTTTTGCATTGGTTTAGTTTTGCATTGATAAGTATGTTTGAGATTTAGTTTGAAATATTGTAGTTTGATTTAGATTTCCATTTAAAATAGTTTGATTTAGATTTGCATGCTTCATTTAGATTTGCATTTAAAATGCTTGATTTAGATTTGCATTTAAAATAATTTGATTTATATTTTCATGTTTGATTTAGATTTGCATGTTTGATTTTTATTTTCACATTTCATTTACATTTGCACGTTTGATTTAGATTTGCATGTTTGATTTAGATTTCCATTTTAAATAGTTTGCATTTTAGATTTAAATTTTCATTTTAAATAAGTTTTATTTTATATTTAGTTTTGCATTTCAAATAGTTTTTAATTTTACATTACTTTATTTTTTTTAGTTTCTTAAATATTTCATTTAGTAAACTAAAAAAGACTAAAAAAGATAGAATTATTGTTAACATCTTACATTAACTATCTATTTTATTTTAAAAATTTAAAAATTAAAAATATATTTCAAATGTTAATGTTTATGTAGTAATGTTTGAAATGTGGAAAGAAATGTCGTTATATTTCAAGCATTACAATGTGGATGACAATGTTACCATGTTAATGAAATTTGTATTTAATTAATCTTAATAGTTATTTTAAATTAGATTAAGCATACATTAGTTTACTTTATTTCTTAAATGTTACATTTTTAAAAAATAATTTTCTTTTGTATTAATATTTTAATAGTTTATATTTTTTACATCATTAGCATAAATTAATTTTCTCATTAATGTGGATGACAATGTCCTACGTTAATGAAATTTGTATTCTATTAATCTTAATAGTTTTTAAATTAGATTTCTTAATGGTTTAAATATTTGAATTATTGGTAACATTTAACATTAAGAATCTATTTTATTTTAATATTTTTAAATTAAAAATATATCCAAATATTAATGTTTATGTAGTAATATTTGAAAAGTGGAAGGCAATGCCACCATATTTCAAATATTACAATGTAAATGTTTTATATTATATTTATATTTTCTAAATGTTTCATTTAAGGATTCTATTATATCCTTTTAATCAAGAAAACTCAACAACTATTTATTTTCTATTAAAGATTGTATTATATCTTTTTAATAAAAAAATGAAATGCTTATTTGTGTTGGCATAATGCAAAAGGTATAAGAAATGGATTTTGATGTTCGGATGAAAGTAGAAATCTCTTCTAATGAAGAGGGTTTTGAGGGGGTCTATTTCCCTGGAACAGTACTAGGACATGTGAGTAATGCAGACAATGCCAAGTTTGTCATTCAATACGACAATTTTATAATAGATGAGGGTATGTGCAAGATCATGAGGGGCCAAGCTATGCCCTTAAGTGGCAATGAAAAATCAACAAATCAGGGTTAGTCAACTTGACGTGAAAATTTCAACTAGCTATCAACCTAATATCAAAAAGTTGTAAGAATAAAATCCGTAGAAAATTGAATGTAGTTTCTAAACTACTAGGCCTTTTTAAAAAAAAAAAGTTAGTATGATTGGTGAAAAGTATGGATTTCAATGCAGCAGTACAAATTTTTTTTGAAAAAAAAAAAGAAGTATGTGTATGTCTGACCACCTTAATCATAATCAAATGATAATATTTTATTATAAGATTTTATACATAAGTAGTAGACTCATGCCCGGATGTGAGGCATATTTTTTTGTAATTTTATTCCAAAAAATAATTAATTATGAATTTTCTGCTACAACATTTTCAGAATAAAAAAACTCCCATGTCTGACCACCTTAACTCATTCAAAAATTTACAAAATTTAAAAAATAAAAACTTCCTTATAGTAGGCGAAGCATAGAATGTGACGCATTTTTTGGATTTCAAAAATGTTATACCATCTGAAAGTTATAGTCATTTTCCAATTAGTATATAAATTAACACTTTAGAGGTAACTCAATTAGAAAATAACTAATAGTTACTTACTGAATTCAAAATTTGGCAACAATTATATCGATAGAAAGTTGATAATCTCCTTAAGATACCCTTTTTGTTTCATCAAATTCGGCGGAAAAAAAAAGTCATCAGCTACATGGTCGAAGTCTGGAACTTAGAGAAATAGGGGAAAAACACATTTTTGAGATATTTCAATAGTTGAGCATGTAGGTTTGGTGCACAAAGCAATACGAAGCCTAATCGGGTACCCAATATTTTCGTGTACCCAAAAATTCTGGCAGAATTTTGATTTTTAACTTTTCCCTCCCCTTTCTCTCTCTTAATTTTTCCAACCCCTTTCTCCCTCCCATTTCTCCATCCTTCATATGATATATTATATAGCAAAAACTATATATTAGATATATATTAGATTATATATTATATATATTAAATATTATATAATATCAATTATATATTAAATATTATATAATATACATTTTACATTAAATATTATTTATAATATATATTAATATTAAATGTTACATTATATATCATGTATTATATATTATTTTATATGTATAATATATTAATATGTATTTTACAACTATGTACGAAAGGTTGGAAGATTGCAGAAAAATCATGGATGGCCATTGAAAGAAGCAAAGGAAATCAATCATCCATTTAAAAAATTCATGGGCAGCCATTGAGGAAGAGAGAGAGTGAGAAGGTGCGAAGGATAGGTAGAGAGAGAGAGAGAGAGAGAGAGGGGGGGGGGAAGGGGAGAGAGTGAGTAGAGAGAGAAGGGCATGGGGAGAGAGTAGGAGAGAGAGAGAGAGAAGGGGAAGGGGAGAGAGTAGAATAGAGACAGAAGGGGAAGAAGAGAGTAGGAGAGAGAGAGAGAGAGAGATAGAAGGGGAAGGGGAGAGAGTAGGAGAGATAGAGAAGGGGAAGGGGAGAGAGTAGGAGAGAGAGAGAAGGGGAAGGGGAGAGAGTAGGGGAGAGAGAGAGAAGAGGAAGGGGAGAGAGTGGGATAGAGAGAGAAGGGGATGGGGAGAGAGTAGGAGAGAGAGAGAGAGAGAGAGAGAGAGAGAGAGAAGGGGAAGGGGAAGGGGAGAGAGTGGGATAGAGAGAGAAGGGGATGGGGAGAGAGTAGGAGAGAGAGAGAGAAGGGGAAGGGGAGAGAGTAGGATAGAGAGAGAAGGGGAAGGGGAGAGAGAGAGAGAGAGTCTCCTTCCCCTTCTCTTTCTCTATCCTACTCTCTCCCCTTCCCCTTCTATCTCTCTACTACTTTCTCCCCATCCCCTTCTCTCTCTCCTACTCTCTCCCCATCTCTCTCTCTCTCTCTCTCTCTCTCTCTCTCTCTCTCTCTCTCTCCCCTTCCCCTTCTCTCTATCTCTCCTACTCTCTCCCCTTCCCCTACTCTCTATCTCCTACTCTCTTCCCTTCCCCTTCTCTCTATCTCCTACTCTCTCCCCTTCCCTCTCTCTCTCTCTCTCTCTCTCTCTCTCTCTCTCTCTCTCTCTCTCTCTCTCTCTCTCTCTCTCTCCTTTCCCTTCTCACTCTTTGTCTCCTACTCTCTCCCCTTCCCCTACTCTCTTCCCTTCCCCTTCTATCTATCTCCTACTATCTCCCCTTCCCCTTCTCTCTCTCTCTCTCTTGTTAGGAATAGTCCCAAGAGATAACTGAGAGGGGGGGGGGTTGAATCAGTTATCTACAAAATTCAATTCTTTATCCAATTAAGTATACTTAAACATAAATCATAAACACAATGAAAGAACACATGAACACAACACCAATATTTTGGTTACGGGGAAACCCAAATAGGTAAAAACCCCGGTGGGACTTGATACCCACTAGTATTCTGTACTAGTGTATAATGATCCTTGTTAGAAGATCCTTTACCCTATTAGGAGTAGCTTTACAATATATGAAGTACAGTAGACCTGGTTAAGGGTCGGACCCTGTTAGGAGTCTTTTACAATTGTTCCTATTAGGGGAGAGGATGCACTATCTGAGATCTCACTGATCAAAGGGGTGAAGGGTACAACCTTCTGAATAACAGATACACACTATATCTAGATCTTGGTGAACTACGCTTTGACCTGTTGTCTGGATTAGTTCCAATGAATATCACACATACTCTACTTGGTCACATAGACCTTCTGATGGCTCAAAACTTCGCACACTCTTCTCTGCTCTGCTTAATCAACCATGAACCACACTCTAGCAATCACAAATGACTGCCTATAAATATCTTTCCTCTAAATGATATAATCAAGTCGACCTATTAGAACCACCTTGAAATCATAATAGAGAAACCATAATAAACTCCAACAATCATTTTGTTGGCTCTATTATGCACGCAACATATTCTGGGACCTGTCTTAATAAAATAAATGTAGATGCATGCTACACACTGTCGGCTCTACCAAAACAACTGGATCTTTCTCTACAAGCTAAATTAACTCATGCGCTCTTAACCAAACATCAAAAACTCATCTCTAAGCTTAGCTCCAAGGGCTCATACCATAAAGATAGGCACAACTTAAGAACCAATAAAATCTCTGTCGGCTCTGCTGAACAAACACAAGAAACTGCTACTGGTGAATAGTGACTGCATAACTTCACTTGCGTTCATCATCAGACCATGCATCCATGAACTTAACATTACTAACATGTTTGCAACATATATCCAAGGGCGCATGCCCATAGGACAATTGTACAGACAACCATACACAGAACACTGTTTGTAATTCTGTCAAGAACACTGCTAACACAAGCTTCTATATAACTGTCTGTACTCACATTCAACCTCTGCGCCCATGATATCATGTTGATATCATGTCCATGCAAAATATACAAAAAGCTTACTCTCTAGGACTTCCACACATGCTACTTTCCATATGTTGTCATCAATGACAAACATATAGTCAGTACTGGCCTGCTAGAAAATCTCCAACAATCTCCCCCTTTGACATTGATGGCAACATGTGGAATGAAAAACCACTATCAACCCAAATGAAAAATTCTTTTATAACATTCTCCATTTCCTCTTCAAAACTCCCCCAATGATGAATCCTCCATTTGCTATAATATATTCCAACATTCTCCATTTCCTCAACTGAACTGCTATCACAACTAAATACTTCTCCCCCTAAGTACATTACTCCTATTTTTCATGACTCTGTATACTACTCCCCCTTTGACATCAATGGCAAAGGGTGCCATCCATTTTAAGCATCGGTACTACTCCAGAAGTAGAGTAGTCAACTTCCCATCAGTCCCAAAGGACTGATGCCATTCCTGCTTCCTTCTAAGTAGAATTAGGGAAGGGCATTACTCCCAACTTCCCCCTGAGATACTCAAAAGTATCCTTAGGCAAGGGCTTTGTGAATATGTCTACCAACTGATCTTTCGTATTCACATAGTCCAACTTAACTTCTTTCTCTACCACTTTCTCTCTTAGGAAGTGATACTTGATCTCAATGTGCTTTTTCTTTGCATGCATCATAGGGTTCTTTGACATATTGATAGTGTTAGTGTTATCATAGTGAATAACAATAGGATAATCAATCTGAATTCCAAAATCTTTTATCATCTGCTTGATACAAACAATTGTAGAACAATTCAGGGCTACCACAACATACTTCACTTTTGCTATTGACTAAGAAATACAATTTTGTTTCTTGCTTGTCCAAGTGACAAGTCTATCACCAAGAAACATTGCTCCTCTTGATGTACTCTTTCTATCATCAACATATCCTGCCCAATTTGCATCAGTGTACACATGAAGCGTAACATTTTCTGAATTGGGATACCATAGACCATAGTCTATAGTGCCTTGTAAGTATCTGAATATCCTTTTTACTACCATGAGGTGACTTTGTTTAGGTTTTGCTGCAAATCTTCCAACTATGCCAACTGCATTTGAAATATCAGGCCTAGTCTGACTAAGATAAATAAGTTTTCCAATCATTGACTTGTACAAAGTTATATCAACTACTGGTGAGTTATCTTCCTTTGTAAGCTTGCATCTAGTAATCATAGGTGTCCCTAATGGCTTGCAATCATCCATCTTGAATTTCTTTAATATCTCTTTCACATACTTAGACTGATTAATGAATATACCTTTCTCTGTCTGCTGCACATTCAATCCTAAAAAGTATTTGATAGGACCAATCATACTCATCTCAAATTCATTCTGCATCTCCTTAGCAAATTCAACACAAAGTTTGTCATTACCTCCAAAGATAATGTCATCAACAAATATAGCTACAAGTAATAAACCTTCAGATGTCTCTCTAATGAATAGATTACAATCTGCTCCTCCTTTCTTGAATCCAATCTTTGTTAAGTATCTATCTAGTCTCTCATACCATGCTCTAGGGGCTTGCTTAAGTCCATAGAGGGCCTTCTTCAATCTGCATACCATATTAGGTATGTCTAATAAGGTGAATCCTTCAGGCTGCTCAATGTATACTTCTTCTTTTAGGTCTCCATTCAAGAATGCTAACTTGACATCCATTTGATAAACTTTGAAGTTTTTGACTGTAGCATAAGCTAGAAACAACTTAATAGCTTCTAATCTACTCACAGGTGCAAATGTGTCTGAGTAATCAATGCCTTCTCTTTGTGCATATCCTTTACATACTAATCTTGCTTTGTTCCTTACAACTGTACCATCCTCATTCATCTTATTTCTGAATATCCATTTTGTACCAATCACATTCTTATCACTGGGTCTTGGAACCAGTTCCCAAGTATCGTTCTTAATAATCTGATCAAGTTCTTCTTTCATAGCATTATGCCAATCTGAATCTTTACATGCATCTTCAACACTTAAGGGTTCAATATGAGATAGTAAACATACCGCATCATTGCTAGTTGAGCTCTTTGCTTGTGATCTTGTCAAGACTTTTCTGCTTTGAACTCCAATGATGTCCTTTTTGGAATGATTTCTAAATGTAAACTTTGGAACCTTAGCTATTGCTGACTCATCAGCCTTAGGAATCTCTTCTTCACTTGTCTCAGGGTCATTGAACAACACATCAATGCTATCAAACATTTCTTCAATAACTGTCCCACTAGAAGAGGGTCTGGGTTCTTCTTCAATCATGGGTGAGTAATCATGATATATTTTTTGAATCATAAACTTTTAATCAATCTTAACATGAGTACTCTCAATTATCTTTTTCAATCTTAAATTGAAACATCTATAAGCTTTACTTTTAGTAGAGTAACCAAGGAAAATACCTTCATCACTTCTTGCATCAAACTTGCCTATTGCTTCATCCCTCTTGATGTAGCCCTTGCTTCTAAAGATTCTGAAGTATTTTACTATGGGAACATTACCAAACCATAGCTCATAAGGTGTTTTGTTAGCGCCTAGCCTTAGCTGAATTCTATTGATTGTGTAGACTGTTGTATTGACCGCATCTCTCCAATAGGTGTGGGCAACCTTTCCTTCAATCATGATGGTGCACGCTATATCAAGAATGATCCTATTCCTTCTCTCTGTAATTCCATTCTGGTGAGGTGTTCTAGGTGCACTTAATTGTCTCTTTATGCCATGTTCTTCATAGTACTCATAAAATCTGTCAAAGGTGAATTCTCCTCTATTTGATCTCAAACATTTTATGTTTAATCTAGATTCATTCTCAATCTTACCTTTGAATATCTTGGACTTATCAAAATCTTCAGACTTATCTTTCAAGAACGCAACCCGCATCATCCTAGTATAATCATCAACAAATAGAATGAAATACCTTTCACCATAGTATGATCTTGTTTGAGTTGGTCCACATAGGTCTATATGAATCAGATCCAACTTGTTCTCTGTTGAATTGTGCTTGCTCCTGAATGAATTCCTCACATGCTTTCCCATCACACATTCCCTACATATAGTATCAACTGGCTTTTCTATGCTAGGTAGATCTCTTACTGCCTTAACATTGCTTATCTTCACTATGTTATCAAAATTGATATGACATAGTCTTTTATGCCACAACCAACTATCATTAACTTTAGCAACAAAACAACTTGCTTTTGAATTGAGTTGAAAAACATTACCTCATCTTTGAGCCTAATGCAATCATAACACCATCCTTTTTGTTAATGATGCATTTTTCATCTTTGAACTCCAACTGATATCCTTTTCCAAGTAACTGTCCAACACTGAGAAGGTTATGTTTCAAACCATCAACATAGAGAACATCATCAGTGTTGGAAATATAGATGCAGTAACTGAGGGGGGGGTGAATCAGTTAACCACAAAAATATTACCACTGATCCCTTAAATATCTTAACAAATTATTTACTGTGCCACTCGGTAAATATACAGAGAAATGCTAAAAACTTGATCCTTGAAGTGTGTAATAATTAAACTATTCTTAAGCATTCATCACTGATTAACTTACATGAATAAATAAAATAACATGAACACAAGAGACACCAGATTTACCGTGGAAACCCAATATGGGAAAAACCACCAATGTAACTAGTTACTATTTTTCACTCTTTTGAAGTGATGCCCGATTAGAAGCCAACCCGGTAAAAGGTTACAAAACACACTGTTAGGTGTGACCTTGTTAGAGGATTTAATCACCCTGCTAGGAGTGGCCTTGTAAGAGGTCTTGAAACAATTCAATAGAACTGTTACCTTGTTAGAGGATTTACAAAATGGTTGTTAAACCAACTCGGTTAAGAGATTTTGATATCACTGCTACAATTGCTAGAGAGTAACAATGAAATGACCTGCAACTGAATTGCTGAATATAGATCTCTGTTCTGTTTCACTAGATCCTTACTGATCAATTAAATCTTTGCTACTCCTCAAGGATATCTGACCATCCTTCAAAATTCGCACACACCTTTCTTCAAAATGATTTTTTCATGCTGTATATATTTTATTCACCACTTGACCTTCTATATATATGCCATTCTAGATTGTCAAGTCGACACTAATAATTATTATAATAGTCAGCTGGGATAAACAAACTGTAATAACAAAATTCTTTGAAAGGGCCGACCTTGCTCGGTAAACATTAATCTTGAAAAGATTTCCTTCGGTGACCGAGAGAACTCGGTGACCACAGCGAATTCTACAACATCCTTTAGAGACTGAGAGAGTTTGGTAACCACTGATTTTCCTTCGATAACCGAGGAGGCTCGGTTAACACTGTTACCCTGTCATGTTTCCTTTAGACACCCGAGAGAACTCGGTAGACACTAAAAACCGCCTAGCTGACCGACTGAGCTTGGTAGATACTGAGAATCGCTTAGCTGAACGACTGAACTTGGTGGATACTAAGAATGATAATTGATATGACATTTGTGTGACATCAAAGACAACACATAGCTAATCCAACAATGTCCTTCAGACAATTGTATCCAACAATGTCCTTCAGACAATTGTATCCAACAATCTCCCTCTTTGGCATTGATGGCAACACAACATGTCATAGCACAATGAAATTTCACAGAGAAACCAAGAGTAAGAAACATATCCTTAGCTTCATTCTGATTCTCATCATCTCCAAACTTCTTTCTCTGACTGAGAACTCTCCCTCTTAACTTCTCAAATTATTCTTCTTAGAAATTTCTTGAAATGACAGCAAACTCTCCCTCTTTGACAACACATGCCAAAGACAACTTACACAGTTTCGGTAAATATCAATGTACCTTATGTATTGATTCATATGCAATGATTCCCTGACTATGCTGCATCAACTGATTGATCTTCAACATGTTCTGGTTGATGCATCACTAAAACTTTATTTAGTGAACCTCGGACAGGGGAGTGACCCCTAACTTGCCTCTTAGATACAAGAATGCATCCTTAGGTAGTGGCTTGGTGAAGATATTTGCAATTTGTTCTTTTGTATGAATATATTCCAATCTAATTTCCTTGTCCTGCACCAATTCTCTGACAAAGTGATATTTAATTGCAATGTGCTTAGTTTTGGAATGCATTACTGGATTCTTTGAAATATTTATTGCACTTGTATTATCACAAAACATAACAACTAGTTCTTTGATCTCAACCTTCATGCCTTCCAAAAGCTATTTAAACCATATAATATTAGAGCAATTTACTATTGCAGCAACATATTCTACTTCTGCTGTAGATTGGGATGTGCAGTTTTACTTTTTACTAGTCCAAGATACTAACCTCTTGCCAAGAAAGAATGGTCCACCACTTGTACTATTTCTGTCATCAATGTTTCCTGCCCAATCAGCATCAGTAAACACTTTTAAATCGAGATTGCCTCCAAATTTATACCACAAGCCATAATCTTTAGTTCCCCTTAAATACCTCAAGATTCTTTTGATTGCCATCATGTGATTTTCTCTGGGTTTAGCCGAGAATCTTGCCACTATTCCAACTGCTAAGGCAATATCAGGCCTTGTGTGTACTACATACTGTAATTTTCCAATCATTGATCTGTATAAGGTCTGATCTACTTCTTTTGAATCATCATCTTTGGTAAGCTTCAGTCCAGTACACATGGGTGTACCAACTAGTTTTGAATCTTCCATACCAAATTTCTTAAGTATTTCCTTGATATATTTAGACTGAGTAATTTAGATACCATTTTTGTTCTGCTGAATCTGAAGTCCAACAAAGAATTTTATCTGACCAAACATAGACATTTCAAATTCTTTGTTCATAAGCTCTAAAAATTCTTTGCACTGATCATCATTTCCTGTAAACACAGTATCATCCACAAATATTTCTACCAAAATAATCTTGTTATCTGATCCTTCGTTGATGTATAAATTGCTAGTCATTAGCCCTTTTGAAATCAATCTGAGTAAGATAGTTATGTAATCTTTCATACCATGCTCTAGGAGCTTGTTTCAGACCATACAATGCTTTGTGTAATTTGCAAACTATATCCCTTTTATCTAGATCAATAAAACCTTCAGGTTGCTCAATGTAGACTTCTTCCTCAAGAATACCATTGAGAAAAGCAGATTTGATATCCATTTGATATACCTTAAATCCTTTATGTGCTGCATATGCAAGTAAAGTCCTCACACCTTCTAATCTTGCAACAGGAGCAAAAGTCTCTCCATAATCTATTCCTTCTTCTTGAGAATATCCTTTACATACCAATCTTGCTTTGTTTCTTGATACTTGACCATCTTCATTCAACTTATTTCTGAATACCCATTTTGTTCCAATTACATTTTTATCTTTAGGCCTAGGTACAAGAGTCCATGTCTTATTTTTCTCTATTTGCTCTATTTCTTCATTCATAGCCTCAATCCAACTTTCATTTTCTAATGCATCTTTGACATTTATAGGTTCAAAATCAACAAATAAACATGTACCTTTTAGTTTACTTCTTATCATAGTACCATCTGATTTGTTTCCAATAATCTGATCTGGTTTATGATGCTTTCTGACGTACTTGGCTAATACAGGTTCCTTGCTTCCTGAATGAGTTACATTGTCATCTTCTTCATCTTCAGGTTTAGATTGCTCGGGCTCGGTAGATACTTGCTCGGTAGCTTCAGACTGAGACTCGGTACTTTGTGACTCAGTCTGAACTTCTTCTTGTGACTCAGTTACTGTACTAAGCTCAGTAGATGTAGTCTCCTTACATGTGTCTGGCAATGTATCAGGTTCGATGTAAACAAATTTTCTATAGTCCTCTGGTTCCTTTTTGCTTTCTTCTTCAATCTTTTTTGCAAACTCATCAATTCTCACATGTGCACTTTCTATGATTTTGTGAGTAGACAAATTTAGACATCTATATGCCTTAATTTTGCAAGAATATCCCAAAAATATTCCTTCATCACTTTTTACATCAAATTTTCCTTTTCTAGATTCTTTTAAGATGTAACATTTACTACCAAATATTTTTAGGTAACTTACATTTGGTTTGTAGCCATACCATAGCTCATATGGAGTCTTGAATGTGTCTTTTCTCAGCTGTACTCAGTTCAAGGTATGAACTGCAGTGCTAATAGCTTTCTTCCAGTATTTCATAGCAATGTTCTTTTCAATCATTAGAGTCCTTGCACAGTCCATGATAGATCTATTCCTTCTTTCGGCTATTCCATTCTGTTCAGGAGTTCTTGGGGCTGATACCTGTCTTTTGATTCCTCGTTCAATGCAGAAATTAATGAATTCATGGGAGATGAATTCACCACCTCTGTCTGATCTCAAACATTTTAATCTTTTTCCTGTTTCCTTTTCTACTCTTGCTAAATACCATTTGAACTTCTCAAATGCTTCAGACTTTTCTCTTAAATACATAACAGTCATCATTCTAGAATAATCATCAACAAAGAGAATAAAGAATTTTTCTCCGGTATAGCTCTCAATTCCAATAGGTCCACATAAATCAGTATGCACAATTTCCAAAATATCTTCAGACTGATAGTTTTTACTTTTGAAACTAGACTTTCCCATTTTACCAATTTGATAATTCTTGCATAGACCAACATCAGGTTTCTTCAAAGTAGGAATACCTCTTACTTTTTTGAATTTGCTTATTTTCATCATGTTGTCAAAATTTACATGACATAACCTTTTGTGCCATAACCAACTTTCTTCAATTTGAGCAATAAAACATGAGTAATCACCAAGATCAAGATAAAATAGGTTACCTTTGGTTTGTTTGCCTGATCCTATCAGTTTTCCTTTGTCATCCAACAGTCTTGCTTTGCCATTCATGAATTCAACCTTGAATCCAATGTTGATTAGTTGTGCTACACTTAGAAGATTATGCTTTAGTCCTTCGACCCAATATGCATTATCACATATAAGTTCTTTGGTTAATGAAATTCGTCCCTTTCCTTTTATACTACAGGGTTCATTGTTTCCAAACCTTACATTACCACCATCAAATTTTTCCAAATGTTCAAACTTGGTCCTATCACCAGTCATATGATGTGAACATCCACTGTCTATAATCCATGTATCATTCTTCCTTATATGAGAGATAAGTTCCATGTCATCTTCATCATTATCAGATTCATCTTTTACAGCAATGAAAACAATTTCTTCTTCACTATCATCCGAATCTTTAGCTAAGAAACATGTTTTCTTACCTTTATCCTTGAATGATTTGAAATTTTTCTTGCCATTGTACTTGTAATTTTTCTTCTCATCTTTTCTTTGCTTGTTTGGACACCTAGCTGCAATATGACCGATTTCTTCACATGAAAAATAGATTAAGGAAGTTTTACCTTTGTATTTTCCTCTGCCTCTTGAATACTTCTTTGCAAGTAATGCTTCAATAACTTCAAGATCGCTATCAGAACTTTCCTCTGATTCTTCTTCACTTTTTGATTGGATTTTCTTCCCTTTCTTGAGTGAAAGTTTGGCCTCAAAAGCTGATTCAATATTTTTAGAAGTTGGAACATAGTTGTCATAGTTATCCAGTTCAAAGGTTGTCAATCTTCCAACTAAGGCATCCAAAGTTATATTTTGATTTTCTTCACATCTTCTTTCTTGAATAGCAGAAACTCTTATTGCATAAATAGGGAGTAATGTTCTAAGAACCTTACTTATAACCGTTTCATCATCAATTTTTCCTCTAGAACCTCTGATTGCACTAACACTTGTCTTGATCCTTTCAACATATTTTGCAATGTTTTCTTCTTCTCTCATTTTCATTTGATCAAACTATCCTTTTAGGCTCTCTGCTTTGGCTCTCTTCACATTGTCATCACCGCCATAGATTTTCTTCAGCTTGTTCCACATTTCATGAGCAGTTGTGCAGTCTTTGATTTCATCAAATTCTTCATAGCTAAGAGCTGATGCAATGTCTATCATCATAGTGTTATGGTTCTTTTTTTTTGCAATGTCTTCAACAGTTAATGTGCTAGTAGGAATTGTATATTCTTGATCAATATATTTGCATCCTGAATCACCAATGGAAGCTAGATGTAGTCTCATGAGACCTTGCCATGCTGAAAAGTTATTTCTGTTAAGCCTTGGAATTTCTCTTTTGTAAGACATCCTGATCTTTAGCTTAGGTCCTTGAAACCCTTCCTGCAAGCACCAAAAGCTCTGATACCAATTGTTGGAAATATAGATGCAGTAACTAAGAGGGGGGGTGAATCAGTTAACCATAAAAATATTACCACTGATCCCTTAAATATCTTAATAAATTATTTACTGTGCCACTCGGTAAATATACAAAGAAATGTTGAAAACTTGATCCTTGAAGTGTGTAATAATTAAACTATTCTTAAGCATTCATCACTGATTAACTTACATGAATAAAGAAAATAACATGAACACAAGAGACACCAGATTTACCGTGGAAACCCAATATGGGAAAAAACCACCAATGTAACTAGTTACTATTTTTCACTCTTCTGAAGTGATGCCCGATTAGAAGCCAACCCGGTAAAAGGTTACAAAACACACTGTTAGGTGTGACCTTGTTAGAGGATTTAATCACCTTGCTAGGAGTGGCCTTGTAAGAGGTCTTGAAACAATTCAATAGAACTATTACCTTGTTAGAGGATTTACAAAATGGTTGTTAAACCAACTCGGTTAAGAGATTTTGATATCACTGCTACAATTGCTAGAGAGTAACAATGAAATGACCTGCAACTGAATTGCTGAATATAGATCTCTGTTCTATTTCACTAGATCCTTACTGATCAATTAAATCTTTGTTGCTCCTCAAGGATATCTAACCATCCTTCAAAATTCACACACACCTTTCTTCAAAATGATTTCTGCATGCTGTATATATTTTATTCACCACTTGACCTTCTATATATATGCCATTCTAGATTGTCAATTCAGCACTAATAATTATTATAACAGTCAACTGGGATAAACAAACTGTAATAACAAAATTCTTTGAAAGGGCCGACCTTGCTCGGTAAAAATTAATCCTGAAAAGATTTCCTTCGGTGACCGAGAGAACTCAGTGACCACAGCGAATTCTGCAACATCTTTTGGAGACTGAGAGAGCTCGGTAACCACTGATTTTCCTTCGATAACCAAGGAGGCTCGGTTAACACTATTACCCTATCATGTTTCCTTTAGACACCCGAGAGAACTCGGTAGACACTAAAAACTGCCTAGCTGACCGACTGAGCTCGGTAGATACTGAGAACCGCTTAGCTGACCGACTGAACTCGGTGGATACTGAGAATGATAATTGATATGACATTTGTGTGACATCAAAGACAACACATAGCTAATCCAACAATGTCCTTCAAACAATTGTATCCAACACATCAAAACTGTTCTTTCCATCCAAAGTGATGGCTCCTCTACCAACTATTGGTTTAAGAGGGTTATCTCCAAATCTAACCATACCACCATTGTATTTTTCCAGATGAACAAATCTATCTTTATCACCTATCATGTGATGTGAACAACCACTGTCTATAATCCAGTCTGTCCTTATGTCTGCTTGGGAAATCAATGCTAGCTCTTGATTTACTTTTTCATCTTTAGGATCTGACTTACTAATCATTTTGTCTACAATAGAAATGAATCCAATTTTTTCTTCACCTGATTCATCATCTAAAACTCCATCTCCAGCAAAGTAACATTCCTTAGAGTACTTAGGCTTGTGATCCTTTTTGAACTTTTTAGCTCTAGTAGGACACTTAGATGCAAAGTGACCTATCTTATTACATGAAAAGCACTTAAATGGCAATTGACCTTCATATTTTCCTTTTCCTTTCTTTTCTCTTTTATAAATCATAGCAATAAAGTCATCTAAAGTTTTCTCTTCATCATCATCATCAAAATTACTAGAAGTGTTTGCAGATTTCTTACCATGAACTGTTGCTTTGAAGGTTGTCTCACTTTGAGTTTCTATCTTCAATCTTGAAATCTCAAAAGCTGAGATTTTGCTGATCAAGGTCTCTCTCTTAAAATTAGATGTAAGTTGCATGGTCTCACCAAGGATATTGATCTTGCTTTCATATTCTAGAGTGAGAGTAGTCATTAACTTGTCCATAATATCTTCCTCTAAGATCTCTCCACCATTGTTCCTGATTCTAGCAACTGCTTCATTGATCCTTTGATTATAAGCTCTGATGTTTTCTTCAAGCAACATCTCTAATGCATTGAATATTTTATTCCATGTCTTTCTACACACATCCTTTTCTTTCTTGTCTCCTTCAAATATGTCTACAAGGTACTTCCATATCTTGTGGGCAGTGTCTACCTTCTTTATCTCTAAAAACTCACTATCTGATAGTGCACTGATAAGGGCTTATTTGGAAATAGAATTCTGATGAAACAACTCCTTTTGTGTTTCAGTAGCATCATCCTTTCCAAGGTCTTCTAAAGTAGAAATCTTGGCTTCTTTGATAGTTACATTAAAAACTTCATAACCAATGCATTGCAAATGGGTCACCATCTTGTTCTTCCAATCAAGATAATTCTCTCCATCAAACTTAGAACTCTCTTTCCTAAAGTATGCCATCTGATCAACCTCAAGTTGTTACAATTTCTCTTTGAGGCACTTGGCTTTGATACCAATTGTTAGGAATAGTCCCAAGAGATAACTAAGAGGGGGGGGGGGGGGGGGTGCTGAATCAGTTATCTACAAGATTCAATTCTTTATCTAGTTAAGTATACTTAAACATAAAGCATAAACACAATGAAAGAAAACATGAACACAACACCAATATTTTAGTTACAAGGAAACCCAAATAGGTAAAAACCTCGGTGGGACTTGATACCCACTAGTATTCTGTACTAGTGTATAATGATCCTTGTTAGAAGATCCTTTAACCTGTTAGGAGAGTAGCTTTACAATATATAAACTATAGTAGACATGGTTAAGGGTCAGACCCTGTTAGGAGTCTTTTACAATTGTCCCTGTTAGGGGAGAGGACGCACTATTTGAGAGCTCACTGCTCAAAGGGCCAAAGGCTACAACCTTCTGAATAATAGATACACACTATATCTGGATCTTGGTGAACTGCTGTCTGGATCAGTTCCAATGAATAGCACACATACTCTACTTGGTCACATAGACCTTCTTCTGATGGCTCAACACTTCACACACTCTGCTCTACTCTGCTTAATCAACCATGAACCACACTCCAACAATCACAAATGAATGCCTATAAATATCTTTCCTTTAAATGATATAATCAAGTCAGCCTATTAGAACCACCTTGAAATCATAATAGAGAAACCATAATAAGCTCCAACAATCATTCTGTCAGCTCTATTATGCACACAACATATTCTGGGACCTGTCTTAATAAAATAAATGTAGACGCACGCTACACACTGTCGGCTCTACCAAAACAACTAGATCTTTCTCTACAAGTTGAATTAACTCATGCGCTCTTAAAAAAACATCAAAAAATCATCTCTAAGCTTAAATCCAAGGGTGCATACCATAAAGATAGGCACAACTTAAGAACCAATAAAATCTCTTTTGGCTCTACTGAACAAACATAGGAAACTGCTACTGGCGACTAGCAATGGGCATAAATTCACTTGCATTCATCATCAGACCATGCGTCCATGAACTTAATATTACTAACATGTCTCCAACATATATCCAAGGGCACATGCCCATAGGACAACTGTACAGACAACCATACATAGAACACTGCCTGTAACTCTGTTAGGAACACTACTGACACAAGTTGCTATATAACTGTCTGTACTCACATTCAACCTTTGCACCCATGATATCATGCTGATATCATGTCCATGCAACATATATAGAAAGCTTACTATATAAGACTTCCACACATGCTACTTTCCATATGTTGTCATCAATGACAAACATACAGTCAGTACTGGCCTACTGGAAAATCTCCAACATCTCTCTCTCTCTCTCTCTCTCTCTCTCTCTCTCTCTCTCTCTCTCTCTCTCTCCCCTTCCCCTTATCTCTCTCTCCTACTCTCTCTCCTTCCCATTCTCTCTCTCCTGCTCTCTCCCCTTCCCCTCTCTCTATCTCTCCTACTCTCTCCCCTTCCCTTTCTCTCTCTCTCTCTACTACTCTCTCCCCATCCCCTTCTCTCTTGTACTCTCTCCCCTTCCCCTTCTCTCTATCTCTCCTAATCTCTCCCCTTCCCCTTCTCTCTCTCTACTACTCTCTCCCCATCCCCTTCTCTCTCTCTCCTACTCTCTCCCCATCCCCTTCTCTCTCTCTCTCCTACTCTCTCTCTCTCCTTCCCCTTCTCTCTCTATCCTACTCTCTCCCCTTCCCCTTCTCTCTCTCTCTCCTACTCTCTCTCTCTCTCTCCTATTATAGTATATATATATATATAATACATATATATATATATATAAAATATATATATAATATAATACATTATATATATAATACATATTTAAACCTCTTTTTATATATAAAAGTTCAATTTTTTCATTTACTCTCGCCATTTTTTCAGGTACCCGATTATCGACTGGTGTAACTTTAAGACAATTGTGGGGCATTTAGGAGCATCTATTTCTAAAAAAATTATATAAAGAGATTATTTTAAGTGTTATTTTTAAATTGAATTTGTGAGTTAAGTTATATATGTGTCATTCATGGGAAGCCAAGGTTATCTCTATTTGTGATCACAAGGGAAATGTATGGTGGAATCTTTGGAAGATGGGATGGCACAAGATGAACTTTGATGATGTAGCAAGGGATAGTTTAGGTTCTCCAAAAGTTGTCTTATTATAAGCAATCATGAAGGGACAATAAGCAGGGAAATTTAAAAAAAATAAAAATTCAACCCCCTCGCCCCCCCCCCCCCCCCCAAAAAAAAAGGCTAATGTCTTAAATTCAATATTAAAAATACCACATCAACAGTCTAATTATATTAAGAAAAAACTATCGCGCTTGTCAAATTGATGAACAAATGACACATCACTAGATGGCGTAAAGGACATAAAGGAGACATCCATTCAAGAGGTGCAACACGTATTCATTTTCCATTCGATACAACCCCACATTTAGCTCATGATTCAGAGAGATTTCACCAGTAAAATATGCTTTCTATGTGGTCAAATTTATGCATATGTGCGTCCATTTTTAGCCGAGGCGAGTTTAGTAATGGTAAAATTAATTTTGTGGAGTGTTCTGAAAAGAGGAACAATATTCAATAAGAATAATTAGAATTTTGAAGCTTTTTAGTGGGTTGTCAAAGTAGCACTACAATCTAAAATAGTATAATCGGTTACCCATTCTATATAGTATCAGTATTGGGTTTTGATTTTGTATACAAAAATTCATTCATCTGATGCTATAGGATCTCGTAGTAGTTGATAGGAAAAAGCATTGCATGTATACCTAATAGCACAAGTGCTAAATTTCTCTGTGGATTTAGTAAACCCCAATATGATGTGTTATATACATAGTGAGTATATACATAGTATTGAAACAATGTAGTACTAAGTGGCTCAAGTGGGATTACAAGTTGGGTTAAGGGCCATGGGATATGTGACGTAGTAGAGTTGGTATATAGAGTATAATATCAAAACTTGTCTCTGTAATGTAGTAGATGGAGATATAAAATGTTATGTTAGGTGAAGTTTAATGGTAATCAAGAAATATGGCTCATGGTTTTGCATGCTAGAGTCAGGATGTATATGGAAAGATATATAGCTGGTCGAGAAGTTTGGGATGTTATAAGATGTGCATGCATGGCTTTGAGGACTCAGAACATGTGTTGTGTATGGTAATGGAGTTGGGTTGTCCAAAGACTTAAAAAGATTGATTTTTTGGGTAGTTGGAAGATGTGGGCTATAACTGGAGCATGCCTTAAATGCGAAATTGTGGTTTTTGTATGCGAGTCTAGTTGTGTTATGATTGAGGAAGTTAACATTTACAGAGGTGGTTTGTAAATCTAAAGAGACTGACTGTCCCTTTGAGTGGGAGGTATAATGGTATGAAACATAAGAACATAGGAAATCTATAGAAGTTAAACGTCAAACATAATAAGTTCGATGAACAGCGTATTCCAAAGTAAAGAAAAACAAATGTCCTAATATTCAGTCTTTGTTATTGGGTTTTGGGAGGGGTGGCAGAATATTAAAAATAATTAAATTTTAGTAGAGTGTCGACTGGCTTAATCATGAATTAGTTTCACAGTTCCAATTTCAAACATACCACTAACAGTCATTGCAATGGAACTAGTGGAGTACCTGGAGGGTATTACAGGTAAGGGTAGTGTTTTCTCCTGTGAGATTAAGATAGACAGAATGAATAGGAGGTCGAGAGGATTTGGTAAGGTACAATTTGAGAGCATTGGTTCAAGAAAAGAAGTGTACATGCTTTCCCAATTGGATCTTCTCTTGTTTCAGAATGAAAAACTAATTATTTCCACTGTAGACAAGGACATGTTCCCAAGGACTACTTACTCAATTTGTAAAACACAACTGCTTGCAGGCTGCCTAGTGTACCATAATGAATTGTGTGTTTTATGGTCTTCAAGTGATGTGCTTTTTGAGTTTGCACGGGAGAGTAAAAGGGTTAACTTTTTTGTTACTGAAAATGGTGTCGACTATAAGTTGGTGGTTCACTTTCATGACATTTTTAATATCTCTACATGTGTTTTGAAGGAAAATGGGACTCATGCTATTCTCGTACAAGTATGTGTGGTTTTCGTACCCTATTAAGGTCAAATTATTTTGTAGAGAGATTATGCATTTTCCCTATGTTCTTGAAGTCACGAATGCTCAAATTTATGGTCTTAGTCATGTAATATGTACAGATTTTCTTCCCACAATTTATCTCATAGCTAAATTCCAAAATCCTATTTTGAGAACTTATCGACATCTCTGTCCGGCTATAATCAACTTACATTTACTTGCCTATTTTAAACTGTCATCACGTTTCATACTATTAAGGTGGATTACAAACGTTAGCTAAAACTTTGTTTTTAGACCTGTAATACCCCAAAATTGGCACCTTATAATTTCAATCAATTTTGGTGCATTTTCTTCAATTTTACATCATTAAAGTCTTATTTTACTAGGCAATTTTCTCTCTCATACCTGACTTTATTTGACTTGGTGTCCATTGCAAAAAACCTAAATTGCATTAATATCACACTATAATTAATTCCTAAGTACTCGACTTTATTAGCTAAATAATCCCTATGATGAATTGATTTAATTCTAAAGTCCCAAGTGCTTTAAATTAAATTAAACTCACCCCCTTTAGCTAATACAAATAAAAGGAATTAATATTATTTGGTTATTTGAAGGGATTATCTTATTTGGATTTAATAATTCAAATTATTTGAAGGGTCACCCATATGTGGCAATAATTCATTCTTTTAATTAAATAATTCCTCAATATTTGTCTCAATTGGAAATGAAGAGTCAATCGTTTCATTTCAAGAAACTCTTCATCCTTTCTCCCATATTTTCTATATTATGAACCTTCTTCCTCATTCAAAAAAGAGGCAATTGTGAGAGTATCAAAACTATAGTCAAATTTAGTTTCAATTATTTCATGTTTCTAAGCTTTCATTTCATATTAGTTTTAAATCTCATTTTAGTATAATTGCATCCTCATAATTAGTGTAATGTGCTTATTGTTATTAGCTTGATTCTCATATCTCTTTTAAAGTTCTTAGATTAATATCTGCACTTCATTCTTAGATTAATTGTATCTTCATCTTAGATTAATTGCACTTTGTTCATCTTTCAAGCTTTCAAATCCTCCATATTAGCTTGGTCTTTTGGTTGTTGGCTCTCATTTTGAGAGTAATTCAAACACCCAAGTTAATTAGGAGGCAACAAGCCGAATCAATAGAATCTTGTGAATTGAGTAATTCATACTCATCTTTGTGATTTGATGATGAAGTAATGACTATGTTGTGTCTACCATTGGATTAGAGGTCCATGTTCAGTAGTAAACATTCTGGCGCCCACCATGGGGTAGAAAAATCATTTCTGACCTCACTCTTGAAATTTTTCTGATAAAGAATTTGAACTCTGTTGTGCATCCGTACTTCATTGTGTACAGAATTTTGCACAAAATTTCATAGCGTGTTGTGTGAATTTTTGCTCCTAGTAGCATTCTGTCGCCCGAAGGAACACTTTCTTGCGTAGGTCACTGCACTTTCTCGCGTGAAGTTTTTCTATCAGTCATTAAATTTTCCAGATTCTATAATTTACTATTACTTTTTCCTGACATTTACTTTCTGCTATTGATTTCATATTTCATATTTCTGCTACAGTGTAACAGTGGTCTGCAAGTCTCTTGCCAAAGATCATAAAAACTTGCTAACAGTTTGCTTGCAGGACGGTTGTTGAAGATTATTTAAAACATTGTGCTTGTTTATTGTTTTTCATTCACATAGTATAACTAGGGCTTTGTTAAAATTTCTTAAGGGTCCTGATAGAAAAGTAGGGGAATAGGCTCTTCATTACATGGAAGTGATGCCCATGGATGAAATCAAGACCTAGATGTTGCTAGAATGATGGATACTTGGGGAAGCAAAGCAAGGTAGTGAATCTTTAGCACATCTACTTGTTAGGGGGTTATGCTCTTCTCTCTTTGAGAGAACCAGAAACCCCAAAGCTTGTGGATCTAGTGGAGTGAAACTAGCTCGGTGTTGAATATGCTTGATGTGTTTGGGTAAGGTGAAGAGGTAGAGAAGTATGCTCTTCTCTCTTTGAGAGAATCAAAAAATCCAACCCTTGAATCCAAGCCAAGTTATGTCACCTTTAGAGGGCCTGTCGGAAGTTGAACCTCCGGGAACGACCCAAGTGACTACACACCTATCACCGATGATTCCACCTCACTATAATAAAGAATGTTTTGTTGAGTCTAAAGACTTTGAAACCATGTTAACTTCCTTCTCTTGATTTTGACTATCATCTTGAGAGGGCTCTGTCTGTTGTACTGAGCGGCACCGCTCCTAGCCCTACTTGCTGGGGTGTATGACTTTCAGGTGTTGGTTTGGCCGCGAGGCCCTAGCCCTATATCGGGGGCACCAAAGGTTAGTGTGAATGGAAGCCCACTAAAAAATTTCCTTAGTTTCCTACCCGAATCACCTCTGAAAGGAGATATAATCTTTGCGCAGGGAGGGGGAAGAATCTCTCCCGTAGATTCTCACCATAGGCATGCACCTAGATGTTTGAAGGTGGTATATGAAATTGGCCCCTACTTCAAGGGTGACCTTTTAACATATACTATTGAGTCTTTGGAAACACCAAAAACATGGGTGCCCTCTAAGGGGTGACACTGCTGTGTGAGGTGAACGCATGCGCATAAGCAGTGAGGCACAAATTTTGTCTTCTCACCATTTTTTTGTAGGGATAACTATGTGTTTGTTATCGAGTCTTAAACTTGTCCATCATGATTAAACAAAGACTCCCATGATACTGCCAAGTTGCTTTGTCCTTGGTAGGTCTATTTGCGACTACTTCTTGTGTCACTACTGCTTGATCTAAACCTTCATGCTTGTAAGCGAATGCTTGAAACCTTCAAACTGAGATTGTTGATTAAACTATCCTTCAAACTGGAAATTCTATCAGAGAACAATTCAGGCTGTCTCAAAACTTGACTTTTTACCTTGAAAATTGTGTCAAACTGTCAAAATTTGGTTCTTTCCCGTGCAAAATTTCACTTTTTAGAGCATTTCCTCGCGTGAGATTTCATTCTCTCATGCGGCCCAGAACTTTCTCGCGTGAACCTGTACCCAGATTTCAAAAATAGCGAACTTATTCTTGTTGACTGGTCAACTTTTTACCTGATCTAATTTTTGTCTGAGGTCTATTTGCATGTTTTCCTGTTGTTCACTGTCTGAAACTGAGGGTCTCGAGCTATGAACCGAATGATTTTTCTTGAACTCGTGATTGTCTCCTTGTTATTGTCTCATCTTTTATGCTTTTATACCTCGCATCATGATAGTCTTATTTCAGCTGTTCTAGCCATTCTCTTGATGACTTGTGCCAGGTGCATCTCTCACATCTTGGTTGTTCTAGCCTTTATCTCCTTTTCATTGTTCCTAGAGATAGAGTTTTATCATTATCCCAAGTCCTCTCTCGATACTTAAATCTTCACCTATGACTGTTACGACTAGAAATGGCAACACTTACCCCATTCGTGGTACCAAACAAGGTAGAGGTAGATCTCGTAATCAAGAAACAAGTTATCCTGAACCTATTATGCAATCTGAACATTGTGAGGGATCCTCGAGTTCTTCATTGAGTACTTTGAAAGATAGCCCATCTCAATCATCACCTCTAGTGTTCCAAGAGTGTTTTAATCCATTGTTTCAAGCGCAACCTGGTTTCTCATTTCAAGAGTAGGACAACTCATTCTTCCAAAACAACTCATTGTTTAATAACTTTGGAAGACCACTTCCTTGGACTAGTCCTATTATTGAATCTATCGATCCCATTGAAGATATCGACTCATTTGAACCTGTTGACCCTCTTGATCCTATTCATGCACCAAAAGTTACCTTAGATGTGCCCTTTCAGCATCGTTCATATCATTTTACTGAGTCTTCATTTGCTACATAGTCCTATGTTGACAAGATGGGAGATCCATTCGATTTCCAACCAGGAAAATACAACCAAACTTATGATCAATCTCAAAACAATCAGCATCATGGTCAGTCTTCCAATGACCAACATCATGCTCATCCTCAAAATGAGCAACATTATGATCAATCCCAAAATGATCAGAATCAACACCAAGCTCAAAACAAAGCTCAAGGTGGTGAACCAACATATCACTATCATCATCCTCCTTATGATCAGAGTCAAGATCAAGTCCCAAGCATTTATGAGATTCTTGGCAATGATGGTGATGACACAATAACTCAAAATGACATAGACACTATGAAAGAAAACAAGGGTCTTATCAAGATGATGGAGATCCTCCTTCTAGAGGAGAAGGAAAAATACTTCCTTGAGCTAGCCAAATAAGGGGCTAAATTACCCTCAAACTATCAAGTTGAAATGCTTGTGGCAAAATAAGAAGAAATTGAAACCGCTAAGTTGCAAAAGATGGTTCGAGACATGCAAGATCAGATTAGCCAACTTGTGAAGAACAAGGACAAACCCGCACAAAAATTCACAATGTAAAGCATTTGTCCTTTCCCCTTTGATAGGAGTCTTCACATGCCACCTTTTCCCAAAGGTGTAGAGCTGCCTAAATATGACAAATACTTGGGTACTACAGATCCCCAAGATCACTTGAGGGAGTTTGGTGCTTTATCCGTGGAGTTCATACATGATCAAACATATCTTATGCACCTATTTCCTCATAGCTTGGGTGGACCATCTATGGAGTGGTTTTCTTGATTGCCCACTGGCATTAAGAATTTTGATGAAATGGCTAATCTATTTCTCCAATATTACTTGCATAATATTCAGCATCCGGTCAACATCCGAGATCTTTGCAATTTGAAACAGCGATAAGGGGAACCTTTCCTAACATTTCTCCAAAGGTGGAGACAATTATGTACAAGGTGTCCTCACAAGCTACCAGAGTCTGAAAGGCTCGACATCTTTTTGGAAAATCTTGTCCCAGACTTTGGATACCAAGTGAAATTACAAGGCCCCCTAACCTTGGATAGGATGATTAAACAAGCGGTGTGAATAGAGACATTTATGATCAAGAAAGGGGAATTGACTTTGAAGAAGGACAACAAACAAGGATCTTCTTCCTCAAATAAAGATAAAGGGAAGTTTTTCAACAAGAATAGAGACATTGTGAATGATGGAGTGGTTGACAATGTGACCCTAAAGCCTGCTAAGTCTGTTTTCAATCTCTCTTCTAGCATACAGGTGATCAAGGCCACTGAAAATCCTGTGATGGAAAATCAACTACCTTCAAGGTTTTCTAGGAACAAACCTTGGGCATCTCGACCCAAGTTTGAGTTCACATCCTTAGGAGAACCGCTTGATGTGGTCTTTAAAACTCTTGTGCAGAATTAGATACTTGCTCCTTTGGAAAAGTGTCTCTATGACCCACAACCATGACCTCATCAGTGGAATGACAACACATACTATGACTATCACCAAAATAAGGGTCACAAGACTTCTACTTGTCTCCAGCTGAAACATAAGGTTCAAGATCTAATTGACAATGGTGACATTGTTGTGGACAACCATAACAAAAATTTGGATCATCAGGCATTTAAGGATCCCTTCCCTCCTCATGAGAAAGGTGAATCTTCAAAGATTAAGAATACCAATGCTAAGGTCAATTACACCTACACTAATGATGAAAATGTCATTGGTATGATCGAACTTGTTGAGGTTGAATATTGTGATGTGATTACTATTAAGGGGAGTGGCGATGATCCCAAACCTAAGACTCCTTTCATCTTGTGTAGTTCTGCGTCTCAATCGTCTGAATCTGAACAACCTCAAGATTGTGCCAATGTTGTTACTCGATCACATGAAAGGATTTTTTTGAAGGGTCTCGATCCTCCTGTATCTGCTCCAAAACAAACTATGGACAAGACTACTATTGGCCCTGCCAACAAAAACATGAAATTAGTCCTTACACCTAGCACTACTAGTTATAACATCTTAGATCAACTCCAGCAAACCAACACTCAGATTACCATTTTTGAGCTATTGAAGATCTTGCCAGCTCACAGGAAGATTCTGGATAAAGCCCTCACTGAGGCAAACGTCCCCAAAGATCTTGATCTCGACTAGTTCCAATCTATGGTGGTTCATTTGACCTCGCCTCATTATCTGTCCTTCTTTGAACAAGATGATCACTCTCTGAGCCATCCACATAACACTCCCTTGCATATAGAAGTCATGATAGGCCCTAAGCGTGTCCGCTGAGTGCTCATAGACAATGGTGCTAGTCTCAATATATGTTCTGCTAAGTTGCTTACCCAACTAGGTTATGATGAGGATTGTATAGATTCTTGTAAGAAGATTACTATCAAAACTTATGATGAAGAGGAATGCAAATCCCAAGGTTTAGTTGTCTTTCCAATCCGAGTTGGCCCTATTGAGAGAGGTGTTACTTTTCAAGTTCTAGACATTCCTCTCACATACAATATCTTGTTGGGTAGACCATGGATTCATGAGATGCAGGTTGTTCTGTCTACATACCATCAATGCATTAAGTTTTCATTCCTTGGAGCAGAAGTGACTATGCCTAGTAATACCAACTACTCTTGCAACACACTCACACAATCTGCAAACAGTTTGGTTCCAACTAATAGAGAGTCGATTGAGTTCTATGATGCTAAGCTCAAATAAATGGAACGAACTTTGAAACTTAAAGATACAGGCATGGGAGGCTATCAAATTGAATCTGTGCTATCACTAGCTGCTCTCCCTCCATCTCTGCGTTCCTACGGGAGACCTTCCAAAAGTAACAAACCTTTTGATGACTCTCCTCAAACTGTCTATGATGGTTCCTTTTTCAAGGCCACAACGCCATTAGAAGATGAGGATGAGGAAAGGGCTATCATAGCTTGGATCTATAAAGGCAAAGAAACATTTGAAATGACTACTCCACCTGCAGACTGTTGGTTCCTGGATAGGATTTTACACTCCATGAGATACCAATAGGCTTATGACTGATGTTAAGGAGTGGTTAATTCCAAATATGGGAAATCTATAAGCAACTGGACCAACTATAGGGCAAGACTGCCCTCTTCACTTCTCACTCTGCAAAACCAAGGCAGGTATACCTGATCCAATAGACTTAACTCTGTCTCTTATTCAATACTTGATCTTACAATAGATAACAGTGAGAAAGTACTAAATAACAACCTATTATTCATTGAATCTCCATCACTAGGTAGGACAACTGTAAATGTAAATAAAATTAAAATGACTAGTAATGATTTAAGACTTCTTACAGAATGTAAACCATGCAACACATGTAATAGTATAGGGGATACTAGCTTATGATCAGTGCCTTATCCATTGGGCATCACACCTAAAGTAGACATGGAATACAAGAACAACTACTAAATTTATCTGAGAATCCAAGCCATAAACATAGTTAAACATCTCTTACACTACTTACAAATATCCTTCTTGATTAAACCAAATGAATCTATGCTTCACTCAGAGATTTTTAACTTGATCCTAGACCAAGGCTGAGAGATAAAACATATACACCAGTAACCTAATGCAATGAGTTGGGAAACTCAGAATTCATCAAGAACAACTAAAGGAGAGATCCAAGAATGAGAAACTATATTGAGTGTGTGGACTCAAATCCTTGTATTACAAATTGATTCAGTAATATCATAGACAATATGCAAAAGATACAAAAGGTTTTTCCCTAGTATTGATGCAACTAGCAAGAAATGTTACGATCTGGACTGAGGATACACACTTAGCTTTTCAGCTTCCTGTGTCAAGAATTTCTAGCTAGCCCTTCCTAAATGATCACAAAAATCCTCTTATAGAAACAAGGATGCAACAAGAAAATATTATTTAGGGAATTTTTAGGGCAACACACTCAACCCTAAGACTCTCAAAAATATCCTAGACCAATCTAATTTTGATTACATTCCAGAAACATCTTTTGCAAAATATCTGCATTTCTTACCCAAATCTGAACCCGGAAAACACAGTCCACTACTACTCTCACCAACTTTGTCAGAACTAAAAATAAATGCCACCATTACGTCCCTCATCTTTTGGCATTTTTGAAAACATATTATACTTGTATATTCTGATAAAAATAAAGCCTTGGACATCATTTTCCGTTTGCAACTGCATTATTTAAAAATTTGAAATTCTGACAAAGTCTCAACTTTACAAATTTGAAATTAATATTTATGCAGACATTTGAATTTTCACTGTGGGCCCATGTGCCACGTGGCACTATATGATTCATCCACTGATCCATCTCATCACCTAGCTGGACCCGTTAGCATACCCCTGCCACATGTCACTCTCCGGTTGGCCTATACCACTGACCGTGTATCCCCTGATAGCTCACCTCAGGACACATGTCAGCATCTCATTAAACTGCAATGGTTAACTAGTGAGCATCTTCCTTTTGTGCTTTAGCGATGATCGTCAGATCGACATGCAACCCAAGATGGCCGACCATCTGTCCACCTCTGCTTCCTCATCGTCTGGTGCCACATGTCACATTTTGATTAGTCTCACGAATCCATTGGTATTTTGACTGTACCATTTTGGTCATGTCATCAGGTGACACTTGTCACCCCATCGCTATACCGCCAAGGTATCTTCCTTCCAACTCCATCTCAGTGGATTAGCGACGATCGTCAATCTGGGCATGCATATCGAGGTGGGTGAATCTGCACATCATCAAAATTATCTTTACCTCACATGTGGGGCCTGCTGCTGATTCATTGTCCACATCATCACCTTTGGTTTCCGCATGTGTGTATGGGACTTCCTTCATGTCCACACTTGGACAACTAACAATTGCGTGCTTTTCCATTTGAACCACTTTATTTTCTCACCCACTAGCAATGTGGGACTAATCCCATATGAAATATATAATACTTTTCTCTCAAAAATGTACCTTTACATGTGCCCAGGTGGGCCCATTCAAACTCGAAAGGCTTTCCATATGGCCTTCCTCCTTTCTCAGCTCTTTACTTCTTTGTTTGAACAATATTTCTTTTAAATCTTTAATACCCACGACACCTGAAAAATGTGGGACAAAACCTCAAAGCTGAGTCCACCCCTTTAACCATTCCCATGTCTGGCGCAGCTCCTCTAAGACACTCATGGTACCTTCTGATGGTGTTATGTGTGTGTTGTAGGGGCTCAAGCCTCCTTTTGGAGGACATGCCTAGCACACTCTGCAATCATTTTGCTACTTGGTCTGGCCTTCACGCACATGACCCCATCTCTATATTTCCTCACACAGTGCCAAGCTGGTGCGTTGGATAGGATTTTTAGCAGCATTCCTTTGGTCTGCATGCATAGCATTACACTAGGAAGCCTACGCATTCCTTGAGGGCTTACACAATTGTCTTTGACATGAAGATTTTGGTCAATTCAACAATTCCCAATAATTGTATGATCTTAGAACCACACAATGAGGAATCAGTTGCTCTAGAAATTGGAGTGTGGGTGAGGAAAATGAATCTCCAAAAGATGCTTGAAAGTTTGGCCATGAATCACCCCCGCCAGTTAATATCTACAACTTACTCAAATAGCCAATCTTCATCGGCAGTTCCCCTATAGGGTCCGAACATATTAAATCAATGGGAGAAAAGAGAAGCCACTCAAATCTCCATCAATTTCTCAACAAAAATGGTGATCACATAATAACACTGACAATTCAACCCTCTAAAAACATCCTATATCTTTATGGCAATGCCACCTATTTTGATCATCAAACCCTTTCGTGCCATCAAAGACAACTTTGAATTAACGAGGCAGGCCAGACCCTGAGGGGGTTCAGCCTAAAAATTTTTTGAACCCAAATAGCTGGCCTCGAAAAAGATCTAGAATGACTGGCATCTGCGAACCGATCCAACCCAAATAATCAGATATTTCAAAAAAACTTCAATTCCTTACCATTTCGCCAATCGCCAAATTTGATTAAAATGCCTCCAGTCGCAACATTAAAACACTAATGAAAACTTATCACTGGAGGCTGAAACCTGGTGGACACAAACTTTGTACCACAGAAAATCATCTTGCCAAAGGGATTCACCCAAAAAAGAATGAAGTAGGAAATTTTAAAACTTAAAAACACCCGTTTAGAACTGCTAGAAAACCACAAATTGAAAACACTGTCGACTACCTCGGAAAGAGATGAATGAAAAATATCAAATGATGAGTTGAAGACAAGCCATTGGATCTGGTAGAAGAACCATCAACAAGGATCGCAACACACCAATCCACAACTGGAGATGATCATTTGTTCAGAAGCTACGAATTTCTGAAAAGGGCTACTTTGCAGAGTTTTCCTATCCACACTTTTTAACATTATTAAATGCATTTTGTCTAACCTGGCAATCCTATCAAATGAAACTTTCACGGTCTGAAACCCTGGATATATGATCACTCTCACACATAGAAAATAAGGCTACAATCAAAATTTTGTAGTGATCAATGGATCATCCAAAAATAGACTTCAAAATCGGCCACTTAGACATTCTGAACTGAAAACAATCAGATTCGTAGAAATTGCATTTGGAATTGACCTTGGAAAGTGATCAAATGGATTCGTCAAAGTCTGAAACTCACCATGGAGAAACACTTTCATGTCCACATTACAGAACATCTTTCAATTATGTTTGACCTCGAACTGGGCGCAAATGCTAGGATCCCAAAATGAGCTACTCAAAAACTGAACTATGCACTACCAGAGAAACTTAGCAATCTGCAAATGAAATGGCCCTAGCAAATATGTCAAACAGACACATGGGAGGCTAAAAATTGGCAAGATGATTCATTCCCATGCCTAAAACATGATGAAATAACCGACATGTCTTGATCAATCACAAGGAACTTAATGCACTCATCCGAACAGGGCCTCCAACTAAACTGTGCAATTGACCTTCATTAAGATGTTAGAAACTTGCAAACAGAATTAGATTGGAAAACTGAGCAAACGGATTCATCATGGCCTGAAAATTGTAGTACAAGGACTATATGACCATTGGAATACATGGAAAAAGGAAAATTCTCAATTGGGTCACATGGTCAAAAGTTATAACCAGTCAAACAGGGCCTGCTATAGTGATTTGAAACTTAGGCAAAAATGCAGATTTAGGTGAACATCTCAAAATGGCCACTCCCTAAACACTTCAGATTTAAAATTTAGGAGCTGGAACCCATTGCATATGTCAAATGAAAAGTGTTGAACCCGTTCCCCAAGCTATATCTCATGAAATTTATCAGGCCTATTTTTACATGCTCTTGAACTCAGGTCTTTAAATTGTTCTTTGAAGTGCACAAACTTTGGCTTAGGAAAATTCTCTGAACATGGACTCAAAACTATACAGATTTTTCATAGTACTAAAAGTGGCTCTGATTGGGGATGCGTGCCCCTTGTGGGCACGCAGAGAAATCATGAATCTTTGGTACAGCAGGCCACTCAAAAATGAAAATCGATTTCCTTCTCTCTCTCAAAAAATGGGAACCTTGCTGAAAGAAACACACAACACAACTAAAAGAAAGTAACTGTACAATATATACATTACTTGCAAAGGCTCAAAGCCTCAAAACTGGAACCATTGTTTACCTCTGTCAAACATATGATTTTGATCCATATATGAGACCAGCTGCTTAAAAAACTTTTGACAAACATACTACCAACATATATGAAAAATTTTGAGTTGAAAGGAAATTATGTACTTGTCACAACCCAAACTCTTCCTGTTACAACCATTCTCATGTTCATATTCCAGAAAACACGAAACATCTTTTACCTCTTCTTGATGTTGACTGAAAATATAATATTCATCTAGTAATGCATCAAAAAATGAGCTGTAATGACCATCATGCATTACTAAAAACTCATCCAACTGATAATGAACTAAATCCCCAAACCTATCTTTGTGAGATGACTCAACTATTGAATAACTTGGCTTGTCAATATTATCTCCATGGATCGGATCATGAACCAGGTGTAAATTTCTTTCACAAATATTGTGACAAAGGGACAATTGATCCATATCATCATTTTTATCAATGAATTTTCTATCCTTATCATTGTCATAATCATCATCACAATCACTATCATATTCATCAAAAGAAGGAAGAGAAACTGAAGAAGATACTTTTTCAGTACTTTGTGAAGAAGAAATCCGGTCGGTTGCAAAATTGGTTTGCAAGCTAAGGGGAGACATCTTCTCATGAAATAACTGAAATCCAATACCTTTCTCATAACTTCTATCAATGTCCTAGACACATGAATTTGGATGATCAAACAATGTTTCTTCTAAAACTTGTATGGCTAAGAGATCACATTCAAATTCATTACTTTCCTTAGCATTCTGACTTACACATTGATTCCTCCGAGAACCAACCTCATCAAAATCTGAATTCATATCAACATATGAATCTTCACACTCATCATAAATGACATTCTTATGTCCCTCACACTCATATGCATTATAATCTTGCAAAATGTTCAATCTCTGAAAATCAGCTTCTAAGAGGTCTGAGATCTCATCACTGCTTAGTGTGCACTGGATTTCATTTTTATTTTCTTTAGCTTCATGATTGATGTTGAAAACTTCTTTCTTATTTGAAATAGGGGCTGCACACTCTTGGTTCCCATTATCTTGTGCAAATACATCACTACAGGAACTTTCGTCTGCATCATATATATCCCTTTGATGTTTGCACAAATGTTTCTTGTATTGAAACAACAAGACTGTTCTCTTATGCTAGTAGAAAGAAGGACCTACAAACTTATCAGGAAAATCATTAACTGTAGACTCTTCTTCATCATCTTCATATCCACTGAACTCACTGTCAACATCATAATCAACATCATTAGTATAAAGGGAAACAACATCATGATGTTTATGTGCATAGGGTTGCTCACAAGAGAACCTTCCTTTTATGTCCTGATAGTCTGATTTATTATCACTAGAAGAACATACTTCTCTATTCGGCAAAACACCACAACCAATGTAAAATTTGGAAACACTATACATGTTGTCCTAACTTTTTAGCTCTTTATATGGAAAGAAATCAACACCTTCAATACATGTTTGAATATTAAAAGAAAAACCTTGAATCTCAATCATGTGGATGTCACACATGTGCTAAAAAAGATCACTTTGAAGTGCAACTGGTGGCTTTAAATTAAAATCATTCTAGGAAACATCATCATGCTGAATTGAAAAAATAAAAGATTCATTTTCTGATAGGTAACTAATATGTCCTTGCTGACTTGTTTCAACCTCCTCTGAGAATAGGACATCAACACTCTTTACATCCAAGGTTTGGAAGAAAGAAAACACCTCTGACTGAAACAGACAATCCGGTATAAGTTTTGAAACCTCTTCCAGCTTTTCATTGAATGTCTCAAATTGTGGTTTAGACAAATTAGTAGACAACCCTTTACACATGTATTTCCTTTGGCATATGTCTCCTTGACATAATTCATTGTTATAGGGCAGATTTTTAGCATTATTAACTTTTTCTTGACAAGACATTGATTCCATATTACTAACAATATCAAAATGCTCAATATCTTCATCAAACCACCTGACTTCTATTTCTGGTTCAAGGGCAAATTGAGCTACCATGGTTTCATATTCAGGCTCATAGAAACCCTCATTTATCTTATGATCAATAATTTCAAATGGTAGATCAAAAGCTAAAAACATACAAACTGAAAAATCAGTTTCATCACCACTGTTATCTGAAACACAAGAGTTCATTTTTGTTCTATTTATATCAACTTTTTCACAATCATTTTCAACATATGACAACTCTTCATTGTCTTGACAAGGCTATCCATAGACCACTTCCTTGTCTTCAAGAAGATCAGGATCACTTTGACTCTTCAAATCTTCTTCTCCACTATCAGTACTACTAAAAATTGATAGAACTTCCTCACTTGGGGCTTTATCATCATCTAATGGAAAATTTTTCCTCTCTTCATTTTCAATACTTGACTGCAAACAATAAGTCTTTGCAACCTCAAAACTATAGGAACTAGTTTGGAATATACTCGGTGTATACCCCTTGTAAATGTCTATCTCTATATCAAGAAAATATTGTGATGTTTCACTAACCATGTTAACTTGTATATCAAGGGTAGTCATTGTTTGCTGCAAATTTTCTTCATTCACATTCCGTTCAAAAATATAACTTGGAACATGATCAGTAGGACCGACAGAGATGGAGATAGCTTGACATTGAGTTTCATTTGTTGATTTACACCTATTTTCTTCTATTGGAACATCATGACAACGGACTCCAGTGGATAAAAATCCTTTGGCAATTTTATATCTTAAATTATTTTTAATGTCCATCGCTGTCATAAAAGCCTGATGTAAATTATTTGGCTCTTTATTTCTTAACAGGAAGCTCATCTTTTTATCGAATGCACCCAAATAAATCACTAAACAAACATGGTCATTGGGTCTGTAGTCTTTCGGGATATCACTTAATGTTTTAACAAATCTGATGTTGAATGGTGGAACCAACTCATCCTCTTCAATTTGAATATCCATTAAATTGTTCAGCAAAATACTCACATCTATTCTCTCAGCGAACTGCTCCATGAAAGCCAAATTGAAGTCCTCCCATGAAGAGATAGAATCTGTTGGTAGGGAATAGAACCAGACCCTGGCATCATCCTTCAAAGTCTGAACCAACAACTTCATGTTAACATCCTCATGACAAATCTCGAAGTCTCCCATTAGATTAGCAAACTCTTGCAGACGATCACATGCTGAATCTGATCGCTTCCCTTTAAACTCTTGCAAATGTTTCCTAATCTTAGTTGGAATCTCATTCAGGAAACTGTGTATACCATCAAAACATAATGGTGCATACCTCTGTATAGAAAAACCTCTACTTGAATCCATTATGGACTGCACGTCCTCTTAATGAGATTTTTAGATTTTTATTACAAACAACTTATGCAGCCATAAAACTTCTCACACATACATATTTTTCCAAAGATACAACCTAGATTTTTAAACAAGTCCAGAGAAATATGCAGACCCACTTTTTTTTTTATAAAAAAAAAATCCCTTTATGTGGTGACTTTTTCACTGAATAGGATTACATAAATATAAATCATTTAATGAGAAATACCTGGTAAGTTCTGATGCTGCAATTCTTTCTTTGGCTAGAAATAATGGTGAATTTCAGAGCTAACTTCATAGCTCCATCGGGTTTCCTTTTTGTAGAGTCACCATCCCCTTGGAGAGGAATAATACTTTATCTCTATTTCTGTATACTTCCTTCAGTCAACACAAACTTCACCAGAATTTTAAAAACTATTTATCAGAGCTGCATACATCATATCTTTATTTTGAACTTCGCACTGATCAAACATAGGATCTTAGAGTCGCCACTCACAACTTGGTGAGATGATTTTAAAACTTTTCAAAATGACTCTTTGTACTTTAATGGAAATCACTGGATAACAAATAAGCTGGTCAGGAGTCAAAGCTCTACTTGTACCCTCGTTATTTATAACTGATTCATAACACTAGAGATATCAACTGATTGAAATAGGCAGGTCAGGAGTCCAGCTCAACTTGGAACTTGCACTATTTACTCATGATTATAATCTTTGTTCCCCAGCAGAGTCACCATTTTGTTGGTGACTCGGATGGGCCAAATCAATCTGGATAATAAGATATTGGAAATTTATAATATAACCAGAGATTCTCAACAAATTTATTTTTTTGTTATGTTCTCCCCAGCAGAGTTGCCATTTTGTTGGTTCCTGGATAAGATTTTACACTCCATGAGATACCAATATGCTTATGACTGATGTTAAGGAGTGGTTAATTCCAAATATGGGAAATCTATAAGCAACTGGACCAACTATAGGGACAAGACTGCCCTCTTCACTTCTCGCTCTGCAAAACCAAGGTGGGTATACCTGATCCGATAGACTTAACTCTATCTCTTATTCAATACTAGATCTTACAACAGATAACAGTGAGAAAGTACTAAATAACAACCTATTATTCATTGAATCTCCATCACTGGGTAGGACAACTGTAAATGTAAATAAAAGTAAAATGTCTGGTAATGATTTAAGACTTCTTGTAGAATGTAAACAACCATGCAACACATGTAACAATACAGGGGATATTGGCTTATGATCAGTGCATTATCCATTGGGCATCATACCTAAAGTAGACATGGAATACAAGAACAACTACTCAATTCATCTAAGAATCCAAGCCATAAACATAGTTAAACATCTCTTACACTACTCACAAATATCCTTCCTGATTAAACCAAATGAATCTATGCTTCACTCAAAGATTTTTAACTTGATCCTAGACCAAGGCTGAGAGATAAAACATATACACCAGTAACCTAATGCAATGAGTTGGGAAACTTAGAATTCATCAAGAACAACTAAAGGAGAGATCCAAGAATGAGAAACTATATTGAGTGTGTGGACTCAAATCCTTGTATTACAAACTGACTCAGTAATATCATAGACAACATGCAAAAGATACATAAGGTTTTTCCCTAGTATTGATACAACTAGAAAGAAATGTTACGATCTGGACTGAGGATACACACTTAGCTTTTCAGCTTTCTGTGTCAAGAATTTTTAGCCAGCCCTTCCTAAATGATCACAAAAATCCTCTTATAGAAACAAGGATGCAACAAGAAAATATTATTTAGGGTATTTTTAGGGAAACACAGTCAACCCTAAAACTCTGAAAAATATCCTAGACAAATATGATTTTAATTACATTCCAGAAACATCTTTTACAAAATATCTGCATTTCTTACCCAAATTTGAACATGGAAAACACAGTCCACTATTGCTCTCACCAACTTTGTTAGAACTAAAAATTAATCCCACCATTACGTCCCTCATCTTTTGGCATTTTCGAAAACATATTATACTTGTATATTCTAATAAAAATAAAGCCTTGGACATCATTTTCCGTGAGCAGCTGCATTATTTAAAAATTTGAAATTCTGACATAGTCTCAACTTTACAAATTTGAAATTAATATTTATGCAGACATTTGAATTTTCACTGTGGCCCGTGTGCCATGTGGCACTACATGATTCATCCACTGATCTATCTTATCACCTAGCTGGACCCGTCAGCATACCCCTGCCACATGTCACTCTCTAGTTGGCCTGTACTGCTGACCGTGCATCTCCTTGATAGCTCACCTCAGGACATGTGTCAGCATCTCGTTAAACCACAATGGTTAACCAGTGAGCATCTTCCTTTTGAGCTTTAGCGATGATCGTCAGATCGACATGCATCCCAAGGCAGCTGACCATTTGTCCACCTCTGCTTCGTCATCGACCGGTGCCACATGTCACATTTTGATTAGTCCCATGAATCCACCGGGCATTTGACTGTACCATTTTGGTCATGTCATCGGGTGACACTTGTCACCCCATCGCTATACCACCAAGGTATCTTCCTTACAACTCCATCTCAACGGATCAACGATGGTTGTCGATCTGGGTGTCCATCTCGAGGCAAGTGAATCTACACATCGTCAAAATTATCTTTACCTCACATGTGGGGCCTGTTGCTGATTCATTGTCCACATCATCACCTTTGGTTTTCATGCGCGTGTATGGGACTTCCTTCACGTCCACACTTGGACAACTAACAACTGCGTACTTTGCCATTTGAACCACTTTATTTTCTCACCCACTAGCAATGTGGGACTAATCCCATATGAAATATATAATACTTTTCTCTCAAAATTGTACCTTTACGTGCACTCAAGTGGGCCCATTCAAACTCGAAAGACTTTCCATACGGCCTTCCTCCTTTCTCAACTCTTTACTTTTTTGTTTGAACAGTATTTCTTTTAAATCTTTAATACCCACGACACCCGAAAAATGTGGGACAAAACCTCAAAGCTGAGTCCACCCCTTTAACCATTCCCATGTCTGGCACAGCTCCTCTAAGATGCTCATGGTACCTTCTGATGGCATTATGTGTGTGTTGTAGGGGCTCAAGCCTCCTTTTGGAGGACATGCCTGGCACCCTCTGCAATCATTTTGCTGCTTGGTCTGGCCTTGACGCACATGACCCCATCTCTATATTTCGAACCCAAATAGTTGGCCTCAAAAAAGATCCAGAACGAATGACATCTACGAACCGATCCGACCCAAATAATCGGATATTTCAAAAAAACTTCAATTCTTTACCATTTCGCCAGTCGCCAAATTTGATTAAAATGACTCCAGTCGCGACATTAAAACACTGATGAAAACTTATCGCTAGAGGCTGAAACCTGGCGGACACAAACTTTGTACCACAGACAATCATCCTCCCAAAGGGATTCGCCCAAAAATGAATGAAGCAGGAAATTTTAAAAGTTAAAAACACTCGTTCAGAACTGCCAGAAAACCACAAATTGAAAACACTGCCGACTGCCTCGGAAAGAGATGAATGAAAAATATCAAATGACGAGTTGAAGACATGCCACTAGATCTGGTAGAAGAACCATCAACAAGGATCGCAACACAACAATCCACAACTCGAGATGATCATTTGTTCAGAAGCTATGAATTTCTGAAAAGGGCTACTGTGCAGAGTTTTCCTATCCGCACTTTTTAACATTATTAAATGCATTTTGTCTGACCTGGCAATCCTATGAAATGAAACTTTCATGGTCTGAAACCCTGGATATATGATCACTCTCACACATAGAAAATAAGGCTACAATCAGAATTCCACAGTGATCAACCAATCATCCAAAAATAGACTTCAAAATCGGCCACTTAGACATTCTGAACTGAAAACAATCAGATTCATAGAAATTACATTTGGAATGGACCTTGGAAAGTGATCAAACAGATTCGTCAAAGTTTAAAACTCACCATGGAGAAACACTTTCATGTCCACATTACAGAACATCTTTCAATTATGTTTGACCTCGAACTGGGTGCAAATGGTAGGATCCCAAAATGAGCTACTAAAAAACTGAACTATGCACTACCAGAGAAACTTAGCAATCTACAAATGAAATGGCCCTAGCAAATATGTCAAACGGACACATGGGAGGCTAAAAATTGGCAAGATGACTCATTCCCATGCCTAAAACATGATGAAATAACTGGCATGTCTTGATCAATCATAATGCACTTAATGCACTCATCTGAACAGGGCCTCCAACTAAACTGTGCAACTGACCTTCATTAAGATGTTAGAAACTTGCAAACGGAATCAGATTGGCAAACTGAGCAAATAGATTCATCATGGTGTGAAAACTATAACAAAAGGACTATATGACCACTGGAATACATGGAAAAAAGAAAATTCTCAATTGGGTCACATGGTCAAAAGTTATAACCAGTCAAACAGGGCCCGCTACAGTGATTTGACACTTAGGCAAAAATGCAGATTTAGGTGAACATCTCAAAATGGCCACTCCCTAAACACTTCAGATTTAAAATTTAGGAGCTGGAACCCACTGCATATGTCAAATGAAAAGTGTTGAACCCATTGCCCAAGCTATATCTCATGAAATTCATCAGGCCTATTTTTACATGCTCTTGAACTCAAGTCTTTAAACTGTTCTTTGAAGCGCACAAACTTTGGCTTAGGAAAATTCTCTGAACATGGACTCAAAACTATACAGAGTTTTCATAGTACTAACATAGACTTAGAACAAGAACCATACAGTGAGGCCTTCAATATCATGAAGTGCTTCAGCTATAAAGAGAATGGTCCTATAGGAATGAATGACAATGATTTGTTGAAACCTATTGAAGCTATAGGTTGCTGCACAAAGGATACTACTAGCTTAGGCTTCAAAAAGATCCCCTTTCATTTAGGGATAAACAAATTTGTGCCGGAACTTGAACTTGAACCTGAACCAAAATTTGAAGATACTACCCCAGAGGTAAATCCAGAGGCCAGCTCTGATGAAGACATCTTTCCATATCCTATTCCTCCGAAATTTGTTGCACTCTTTGCAGAACCAGATGAACCTGTTATACCTGTCCACTTGGTACAGACTGATAGTGATTCTGATGACACTGCTTCAGTGTATCAACTCACGTATGATCAATGGAGAGAAATACAAATGGTTGATTCTGATTCTCAGGATGAACAGTACATACCATCACATTTTCAAGAGCGGTTTAAACAAGATCAACTTCAACAAGCCATTAATGCTACAAGAGATGAAAATGAGTCAGATGATATAGCCAGTGCTAATGAAATTCCTACATCAAGTATTGACTCACATGAGTATGAGTTTGACTCTTTGTCTGATGCTAATTATGATAAAGATATAGACATGGTGCATACATTTGAAAACCCTCTCGAAGGAGGTGAAGGGTCTAGTGTTAGGATGCACTAATTAGATGCCATCATTGTTAACTTGTGCTCTACTTCTAACATGAGGTCTCATAGGGATTCGAATGCTCCTTTGGATGAGATTGCTCTAGGTCTTGACTTGCTCATCCTTGCTTTTGATGATTATACTGTGAATGCAATTGAACCAACCACTACTTCTATATCACTCAAAAATCCTGAGCTGATAAAATGGAACTCCCCCTCCTCATCCAATGAAGTCCTAACATTTGAGAATGATTATGCTCTAGCCTGTTACCTCCATGCTATTGAACTTGTAATGTCCTCCACCAGTGAAGGTAGTGTCAGCATGACAGAGGTAGATATCAAGTATCTTAGTAAAAAAATTAAAAGAAGAAAAAATAGATGCTTTGATGGTGAAAACCCCATTGTGGAAGTGTCAGAGCCAAAAATAGTAAAAATAAAAGATGTATCTGAGGGTGAAAACCTCTCTAAGGTGACCAAGGATGAGATACTTGATACACTCCTAAACCACTTTCAAGAGAGATCATCAGTATTGATTGAGTTGACACGACCAGTGAATTTGGGTATAGAGGCTGCTCCACAAATTATTCATCTAGCACAGTCATTATCTGCAAAATAAAAGGAAGAGTTTACTAGCTTCTTTCAAAGCAAGAAAATAAACTTTGCATGGACTTACTCTGATATGCCTAGATTAGACCTCAATCTAATCATGCATCATCTTTCCATTGCACCAGGTATTAAGCTTGTCAAATAGAAGCTTCGAAAGATGCATCCACATGTGACACTTTTAGTCAAAGCAGAGCTAGAAAAACTTCTTAAGGCTGGTTTCATAAGGACTATTGACTATGCAGATTGGATTTCAAATATTTTTTCAATCACCAAACATGATAAATTCATTCGTGTGTGCATAGACTTCTGGGATCTAAATAAGGCATGTCCAAAAGATGACTTTCCACTACCCAATATTGACATGATAGTGGATATGACAACAGGCTATGAGATGTATTCCTTGATGGATGGCTTCTCTGGCTACAATCAAATAAAAATTATGCCAGAAGATCAAGAAAAGATGGCTTTCACATGTTCCTAGGGCACCTTCTACTGGAATGTCATGCCCTTTGGGCTTAAGAATGCTGGAGCAGCATATCAGAGAGCTGTCACTACCATTTTCCATGATATGATGCATAAAACAATGGAAGATTATGTGGACAATACTTTGGCCAAAATTATGCAGTGGAAAACTCATCTTACAAATTTGGGTCCCATACTTGACCACATGGAACAATTTAGTCTCATACTTAATCCAAAAAAATGTGCAGTTGGTGTCACTTCTGGGAAACTCTTGGGTTACATCATTTCAGCTAAAGGCATAGAGGTTGATCCTGAAAAAGTTCAAGCTATTATGGAAATGCCTCCACCTAAGAACATTAGTCAGATGAGAGGACTTCAGGGAAGGCTACAATCTATTCGGCACTTCATTTCACAGTTGGCTGACAAGTCACAACCATTCACTAAAACTTTCCATAAGGGTGTGACTTATGAATGGAATGAAGAATGTGACAGGGGACTCACTCAAATTAAACAGTATCTTGCTAATCCACCTATATTGATTCCCCCTATTCATGGGAAGATGCTCATACTATACATCTCAGCCATGAACACATCTTTGGGTGCTCTTGTAGCTCAAGAGGACTAGAACAACAAAGAGAGAGCCATTTATTATATCAGCAAAATATTGGTTTCATATGAAATGAACTATTCTATCATTGAAAAATCTTGTCTAGTAGTAGTGTTTGCTTCACAGAAGCTACGACATTATATGCTTGCTCACACTACAAGCCTCATTGCAAAAATTGATCCACTTAAGTACTTAATTAGCAAGGCTCCCCTCACGGGTAGACTAGCAAAATGGGTTATGATACTCAGTGAATTTGACATTGAGTATGTGGAAAGAAAAGCTATCAAAGGACAAGCAATTTCTGATCAGTTGGCGAAAGCTCCTCTAAAAGATCACCAACCTTTAAACATTGAATTCCTGGATGAATCTATCATGCTTCTCACACATCAGGCTTGGAGCATGTTCTTTGATGGATCATTCACTCAGCAAGGATTGGGTAAAGGCATTCTATTTATAACACCTCAAAGATACTCATTGCCCAAAGCTTATAAAATGTTGTTTCCTTGCACAAACAACATTGTTGAATATGAAGCTCTCATCAACGGTATGAAGATAGCCATTAAATGGTGTGTGGATGAGCTCAAGGTCTTTGGAGACTCTCAATTAGTCATCAACCAAGTTAATGATATCTATCAAACAAAAGATGACAAGCTAGTGCCTTACAAATGAATGGTGGATGATCTCAAATAGTATTTTGCACACATTTCTTTCCAACAAATTTTAGGGGTAGACAATAAAGTAACCAATGCTATGGAAACTCTTGCCTCAATGTTACAGATGCCAGAAAAATGACTTCAGACATGAATTCCTGGTGGAGACATTATGCTACCTAGCCTATGACATTCCTGAATCTAGGATGATCTGTTTAGTCATTGGACATGATTCATCCTGCTACCACCATATCTATTCCTACCTCCATGACCAAATCATTCTAGACACTTATACCAGGAATGAAAAGTGTCATCTAATTCGTAATGTTTCATGGTATGTCGTCATAGCAAATGACTTGTATAGACGGGGTCTAGACGGTACCCTCCTTAGGTGTCTAGAACTCGATGAGTCCAAATGTGCATTAGCTGAGGTACATGAAGGTATCTGTGGGTCTCATTCAAGTGGTTTGATGTTAGCTCGTAAAATTATTAGAGCTAGTTACTACTAGCCAGATATGGAGAAAGAAGTTGTTCAATATGCCAAGGCTTGTAAACAGTGCCAATTTCACATAAATCTAATCCATGCTCTTACTAAAGAGCTTATTCCTTTCATCAGTTTCTGGCCATTTCAGCAATGGGCCTTTGACTTGGTGGGTCAGATACATCCTTCTTCTTCAAGAGGACATAAGTTTATCATCATAGCTACAGACTATTTTACTAAGTGGGTTGAGGCAGTACCTCTAACTATAGTTGATGGCAAGTCTGTGGCTATGTTTATACTAAACTATATCATCTATAGATATGGTGTACCCTCATCCATTATCACTGACAACGGGGGACAATTCAAGAACAAGGACCTGAAAGAGTTATGCACCAAATTCAAGATCATTCAGCATTGGTTATCTATCTATTATCCCTAAGGTAATGGACAAGCAAAAGCTTCTAATAAGACAATTCTCAAAATCTTGCACAGAACAATTCATAAATCTGGTAGAGATTGGCACCTCTAGATTAATCTAGCTTTATAGGCCTATAGAAAGAGCATTCAAACACCAATGGGGGCCACACCCTTTGCCTTGGTTTATGAAGCAGATGCAGTATTGTCTATTGGGGTCGAGATTCCTACATTGCGAGTCTCTCTGAGGGGCCTTATCACTGATGAAGAAAATAGAATATCCCGGCTATAAGAGCTAGAGTTACTGGATGAATGTCGGAAGGTGGCATTTGATTATCTTTGAGCATACTAGAAGAGAATGTCTAAAGTCTATAATAAGAAAGTTGGACAAAGGGAATTCCAAGTGGGTGATCTCGTCCTGAGAGAGAACCCCAAAAATCAGCAGCAACGAATCCAGATTGGAAAGTTTGAACCAAACTAGCTTGGTCCATACATTATTACTGCAACATTTGGGTCTGCTACTTACCAACTCTCCACCACTGAAGGAGAACAACTCAAAGAGTCGATCAATGCTCTACATCTAAATAAATTCTACAGCTGAGACATTTCTTGTGTGCTCATGTACATATTTATTGATCCTAAAAAAAATCCAAAAAAATGGTATATGGTCAAAAATTCTAAAAATTGCAAAATGTCCTGAAAAAAATGATCATCTTGGTGAAAACCTGGTAAACAGGTGCTTTGATGTATCTATTATCTTGGTGAAAACTTGGTAAACATACGCCTTGATAATGACAAAAAAAAAAAGGAAAATAGAAAAAATAAAAAAAATAGAAAAAGTCAAAAAAAAATTTTAAAAAATGAAATATTCAAAAATACAAAAAAAATAAAAAAAGAGAAAAGTACAAAAAAATTGAAAAAGAAAAAAATGTGCCATTGATGAAAACTTGGTAAACAGGCGTCATGGTAGCAAAAATAGAATCTCTGCCAAGATGGTGAAAACCTGGTAAACATGCGCCTCTTGTTTCTTGAAGCTATATCTCATCTCAACACCATTTGGCCCTACTTTAGTTTGCTTTCCTTGTTTCCTACTTTAGTTCATTTCCTTCTTTGGTTTTCTCACTCATGCATTCGCTTTCACCTATCATCGAGATTTTCCTCGACTCTACATGGATTGGAACTGGTCACACTTGGGGGCACCTTCTTGGTCTAGGGGGCATTGTCCTATCGCTTTCAAAGATGCTTTCTTGCATCAGTCACCAGTGGTTCCCATTGCGTCTACCTGCTAATGCCTAGCCATTTTTGAGATCTCTCTCCTCAAGGGTCTCTTGTGTATCAGTCACCAGTGGTTCTCACTTTTTCTGCCTACTGATGCCTAGCTATCACTTGGATATCTCTCTCTTTTTAAAGGATCGCTTGTACATCAGTCACCAGTGGTTCTCACTGTGTCTGCTTGCTGATGTTTCGCTAGTATCTCTGAGATTTTTCTCTTTGCTGATCTCTCTTGTATTGGTCACCAGCATTTCTTGCTGCGTCTACCTGCTGATACCTCGTTTAGCACTCTGATTTTCTCTTTGAGATGACTTCTCACACCATATTCTTCCGATCTAACTTCAATCTTCTTGAACACAAACTTAAACTGAAACTAAAACTGAATTTTTGATTCTCTGAGGCATGCTGAACTTTTCTCTTTTGTGTGTTTGTTCTTTCATTTTGTCATTTCACCTTGAGCGAATCTAAGACGTCTTTCTTGACTGAGAAATGCGAAGACCAGGGGCATGCCCTTTTCTTACTTTATGTTTGTTGGTTTAGTTCCAATGATCCAAAGAATCTATATAAAAGGGGTGTCCACTATGAGAGCCTTCATCTCATGTTGGATGGCCATGTGTACCTTGACTCCTTTTATATGGACACTTTGGTGAGGTTGGTTCTTCTCCTTGTTCGTTTTGAGTGACTTCTTTATGCTACAAGTAAAATTGCTAATGCCCATCCTGCTAAGTGAACGTAAGGGTCACTATGAGCATTCAATTAGAAAAAGGAACTCTCATGTGTCTGGCGTGTTTGTATGCAAGCAATATTCATGTCATTCTAGCACCTATACTTTGATGCTTATGTTAACTTGCTAAATCAAAAGGAATAAGTGTTCAGGTCATTCTGGCTTCTTGTGCCTTAATGCTTACATCTCATTCTGAAAAATCTAAGACTAATGTCATGTTCATATTCTCATGATTGGAATGTTAGTGAGGATTGTATGACATCTTGCGATCATCCTGTACCTAAAAACTCTATGATGATAATAAAGTGAGTCCAACAACTAAGTCCTAGGGTTTGCATCTAGCTTAAGCTTGCATTTTTTTCATTCTAGGCTTGCATTGAGACAGTGTTTTGGTACTCTCTTGATTGTCTTCTTATGGATCTATTCATTGAAGGTTCTCATCTTTTGTCTTGAGTTCATCTTGGTTGCACAAGTGTTTGGTCCTCACTCTCGATCTTCGAAACATTATTTTGGTTAGTACCTATCATATATTGCAAAATCTTGCATGAGATGATTAGTACCACATACATTACATTTTGCATTTCACATTTGATTAATTATATGCATACATCATACATTACATTCATTTATCTATCATCTATCATTGCATTTCACATTGCATATTCATATACCATCATAAAATAAAACATGTGCATATTCATATCATAAAAGAAAGCATGTGCATCTCATATCTAATCCATACATCTAAATCATCTATAAAACATCTCATAAAACATGAACATCAACATTAAAGCAATATATAAGCAAGTACAATGATATAAAAATGACAATCTCATATATATATATATCTCACAGTTGATCAATGTCAATGTACAAAAATAATGGTGCTACTCGAGCACAGTATCAAAATATGGGCTACAATGTGTATCAAGATAATCTAACTTTGCCCATCACCACCTACCAGAGGTGGAGGTGGAGGGGTCTGTTGTGGTGGTCTCTATGGTGGAGGTGTCAGTCTTTGTGGTGGTGCCTATGGTGATGCCTATGGAGGTGCCTGAGGAGGAGGACCGTGTGTAACAAATTGAGCTCTAGCATACTCAGAGAATGGAGGAACCTACTCTGAAAGATCCGGCACTACCCCAACATACGTTGCATAATAATATGCTGCTTGCGAAACCTCATATCTCACCTCCTATTGTGCTCTGGCTAATGCCTCCTAGAGCCCTCTAATCTCTCGATCATGCTCAGATACCCGAGTCTCATGTACAATGACCTGCATGTGAAAGTCATCCCTCTCCCACTGTACCTGTCATACTCTCTCTTGGCTCTTCTTGAGAGCCTCCTATACCTGTGCTAGCTTTACTAGCCCCTGTGTGGCTTGATCTGACATGTCAATATCCTCACCTTGTGCCTCCTTTTTAGGAGGTGGCTGACGAGAGGTGTTAGGCCATTTTCCTATCATAGCCAAAATCCTATGAAAATGGCTTGTTTCCCTTGAGTTCTGTGAAGTCGTCCTGCCCTGCTTGCAACTTGTTTTGTCTTATCCCCAAAATCCACAATATTTCATGGCTTGTGCCCTTAGCCATTGATAGTTTCCCATGTCATCATGCTTCGGTCCAGAGTGCATGGCCTAATATGCAAAAAATCCAAGTGAGCTTCCATGCCCTAGCTATGTCATAGTCCTGACCTGTGAGCTAAATTTTTGATGTTTCATGATGTGCGCCTTTAGCTGTAGGTTGTTCATTGTGTTTCCAAGCTCTAGCTCTGGGCACATGTTCTGAAATGTTATGGTCTGGAAGATATTCAAGTTTAGGGGTTTTCTAGAAATTGCTCTTTCATGTTGTAAGGTTTCAAAAACTATCTAAGCATAAAAACCCTCGATGTTTTTGCATTCCTTTGTTACCTTTTTGTCAAGGTGTGAAAATCCTAGTTGTTTTTGACCTTTCACCTCTTCGCAGCTAGTTTTTGACATCAGCATTTCTTATGCGCACTATTGTGACCAAGTGGGGCCCAGTTCTTCATGGTGTTCAATCCCTTGATCTCTAGTTTCCTGAGCAGTTAAGTTTATCATTTGGTGATTGAGTGACTGTGTGTTCATGGGGTCTCTTGATTCTGGTAGTTAAGTGCTTTTCATTCGGTGACCTGATGTTTTCTTCGGTCGCGTGTTCATGCTACCCTAGCGGTTAGCTCCTTAACCTTTAGCAATCTGGTGAGCAGTTTGTCATTTGCCGTGGTGGGCCCAATTTCTTAAATGTCCTTACGATTAATTTTCCTAATGTTTCAGCATCTGATTAAGAGGGTTAATCTCCTTTTGATCAGATGGCTGTCACATGTTTGCAAGGCTTAATCTTGTTCTTTGTGATCATGCGCCAACTATCGATCTTCCTTATAATGCAGTGGGTCTAGGTGGGTCCACTATTAGATTTGTTGTGGACGTGCTTGCTCTGGATTGGTCGGTGTGGCGGTGACTTGGCAGATTGTCAGTTGGGCTGAGGGTTGCAGTGTGTTTAAAGGGGGTGCCAGTTGTCAGTTGATCTGAGGGCGGTCACGTTGACATGAAGTAGAAGTGCTTGATGGTTATTCATGGCGGCAACATGACAGCCTATGATTTTATCCTTTGTGAGGCCCAATGGTGTGGTGGGTCCATTTGTTAGGTCTTTCTGACATGTTCATTTCTCATTGGTTGAGCTCAGCGGTGACATGGCCTTTTCTCAGTGGGGCCAGTGTTTTCGGTGTTCTGGCATGTTTAAAGTTCAGCTATGATCTATGGTTGTCACATGTTCGTAAGGCTTAGTCCTTTTCTTTGTGGTTATGCGACAACCGTCTGATGGTGTGGTAAGTAAAGCGGTGGGTCTGAAGTGCGAGTCAAGTTGAGGTGCTTAATTTTTATTGGTTTTCGAGGTGGTGATGTGGCTATGGAATTTTTGTGGGCGTGTTGACCATTGTGTCAAATTTTATGAACTACCTGATCTGTCGAGAAATACTGAGATCAACGGTCGTGTTTAAAATGTTGATTGATTAGCCGTTGCAGCTAAATTTTAAATATTTCCTGGGGTTGTCTTACCAGTGTTTTTTACAGTGAGTCGTAAGGGTCAGATGGGTTGCTTGGAATTGATTTCTCTAGGATGGTAGCAGTTGCGAAGATTATGATGAAGATGTATGTGGCTATCCTGTTATGATCTTGCTTCCTGGGGTGCAATGCTAGTTTAAATGTAGTTGGTTGTTGCTTAGCACATGCGGCTAGGGTTTGGTAGATGTCAGAGTTCTTCATGTAGTGTACATGTGAAGTCATCTGGTTGGTTCTGGCATTGAATTTTTTTTCCCGCAGCAATATATAATTTCAACTTGTGATCACAGTTAGCTTGTCGTGATGAAACCAATGCAATTGTACATTAGATTTGATCTGATCTTCCCGAGTTTCTAGGCTTTCTTGCATTCTGTCGCTTCTTGTTCAGGCTAGTGGTTGTAGACTTAATTTTGCTCTAAATGATCTGTAGCTTGTTGTAATCCTTGCTCCTATAAAAGGATTTTCAAGATCATTTAGAAGGGTTCCGCTCTCTCTTCTAAGAGCTGGTTCCATGAATGTTCAGCCTTGTAAATATATTTCCTTCTTCCCTGCATATAGGGTGTTCCCTCTTTCCTTTCTAGCTTTGAGAATATAATATAAGTTGTAACAGTTGTCTTATGTATGAGTTTTCAATACATTGCATTTCTATCAGATTGTCTCCATTTGAGTTTTAAGCTTATTGATTAGAGCATCAAGGGTGTTTTAGTCTTTCTATTCGCATTTTCTAAGTGTCTACAATAGAGTTGTTTTCATAGAAACAACTAAGTTTAGGATTGGTTTTCAGATGTGTATGAGCTAGGGTATCAAAGATGTCTCATGTTTGTCTTCTAGTGGATGTTGGTCAATGTATTGCTCATTTATAGGTCTCTTCTAAGGGGAGGATTAAAATATTTTAAATAAGTAATAGCACATTTGGGTACAGAGGTGGATTTTTGAAGTATGGTCTGATCAATGGTGTATGTTTGGTGTAAGGCATCAACATATTTGAATGTGTTGTCTTCTTGTTTCATAGCTCTTTGTTGCAATGATGTATTTGACTCTGCTGCCCATTGGATAAGGCACTGGTCTATGAGAGACTTAGGGTATTTCAAGGGTCCATTAAACCCAACATTAAACTCATTCAAATGAAACACCTTTCCCTTTCATGTAGGTAGTAGGAGGTCCTTCCTAGTTTTCAGATTCATTTTATGCAAATAGGACTATTGCATTAGATCTGGTTTCATTGGGGTACAAGATACCTATAGGGATCTGAGAACTATTCCACAGTTATGTATCTGCAGGCCTTGTGTTTACCAAGAAGAGTCATGTGTGTGCAGATAAGGCAATACCCACCTGAGTGATGTGGAGCTCGAAGAAGAAGGAGGATATCTCCCTATTCTCATCAATTGACACTTTTTCATGTCAGACTTTGGAGTGGTTACTAACCAGTTTATCATCATAGTGTAAACCTAACAGTGGGGGAAAAAAGTGGGAACCAACAAAATGGTGACTCTGTTGGGGAGAGTCTAGAATAGAGTCAAATAAACAAAAAAGAATTTGCTAAAATCTTCTCACTAAGTGTTGAGTGGCGACTCTGAGTTCTCTGTTTGATCAGTGCAATTCCTGATAAACAGTGTGTAATCCTAGTGAAGTTTTCGATTGATTGGAAGGAGATACAAAACATTATGTGTTTTCCTCTTCAAGGAGGTGGTGACTCTACAAGAAAAGAATTTGATGGAGCTACAAGGTGAGCTCTAGATCTGCCCTGCTTTCAGTCAACAAGGTTTCTGCTGCATACTTCCAAGTTTTCTATTTTCAATGTTGATAAATGTTTCTTTATTAGGTGATTTGAGCACTAAGAAAAGGAACAAGTGTGAAAGAGGGGTTTCCATTTTTCAAAGCATTAAGGTTGTAGTTTTGCAAAAATTTTAGTGAAGCATGGATGTAGTCCTTATGACTAGAGAACATGGGTAGTGAAAATTGCAGCTTCATTCTTTAGCCCAAGGTTATTCACATATGTTGATAGCAAGATAATCATGACAATTTCAGGTGGCTAGTTACCTATGTGGATGAAAATCAGACCTTTGATTTAGGAGGGTTTCTAATTTTCTTTTGATGGTCAGGGGCCACCAAATAAGTTTCAAGTCTTGTAAATATATATAAATATTTCCCTTTCCTTATTGTGTGTTTCCTTTCATGCTTTCCTTTTTCGGTTGCCAGGTTTTTGTGAGGGTCCCTAGTTTTAGTCCTGTGGGTGGTCTGATTCCTCTAGAAATTTTGAATCCTTTCCATGCTTGCAAGAGGCATGCATCCCCAAATAGAGCCAATGTTAGGCCATTTTCCTATCATAGCCAAAATCCTATGAAAATGGTCTATTTCCCTTGAGTTCTGTGAAGTTATCCCACCTTGCCTGCAACTTGTTTTGTCTTGCACCCAAAATCCACAATGTTTCACGGCTTGCTCCCTTGTCCATTGATAGTTTCCCATGTCATCATGCTTTAGTCCAGAGCACATGGCCTAATATGCAAAAAATACAAGTGAGCTTCCATGCCCTAGCTGTGTCACAATCCTGACCTGTGAGCTAATTTTTTTTATGTTTCATGATGTGCGCCTTTAGCCGTACATTGTTCATTGTGTTTCCAAGCTCCAGTTCTAGGTGCATGTCCTGAAACATTATGGCCTGGAAGATATTCAAGTTTAGGGGTCTGCTGGAAATTGCTCTTTCATGTTGCAAGGTTTCAAAAACTGTCTAAGCATAAAAACCCTCGATGTTTTTGCATTCCTTTGTTACCTTTTTGTCAAGGTGTGAAAATCCTAGTTGTTTTTGACCTTTTAGCTCTTCGCAGCTAGTTTCTGACATTAGCATTTCTTATGCACGCTGCTGCGACTGAGTGGGGCCTAGTTCTTCGTGGTGTTCAGTCGCTTGATCTCCAGTTTCTTGGGTGGTTAAGTTTTTCATTCCGTGATTGAGCGACTGTGTGTTCATGGGGTCTCTTGATTCTAGCGGTTAAGTGATTTTCATTTGACGACCTAATGTTTTCTTCGGTCACGTGTTTGCGCTACCCTGGCGGTTAGCTCCTTAACCTTTAGTGATCCGATGAGCAGTTTGTCATCTACCGTGGTGGGCCCAGTTTCTTAAATGTCCTTGCGGTTAATTTTCCTAATATTTTAGCATCTGATTAAGAGGGTTAATCTCCTTTAATCAGATGGTTGTCGCATGTTCATAAGGCTTAATCCTATTCTTTGTGATCATGCGACAACCATCAATCTTCCTTACAATGCAGTGGGTCTAGGTGGGTCCGCTGTCAATTTTTTTGCGGACGTGCTTGCTCCTAATTGGTCGGTGTGGTGGTGACTTGGCAGATTGTCCGTGGGGTAGAGGGTTGCAGTGTGTTTAAAGGGGGCACCAGTTGTTAGTTGATCTGATGGCTATTGCGTTGCCGTGAAGTAGAAGTGCTCGATGGTTATTCATGGAGGCAACACAATAGCCATTGATTTTATCCTTCGTGAGGCTTGACGGTGTGGTGGGTCCATTTGTCAGGTCTTTCTCATGACATGTTCATTTTTTATTGGTTGAGCTTGGCAGTGACATGGCCTTTTCTCAGTTGGGCCAGTGTTTTCGATGTCCAGGCATGTTTAAAATTTGGCTATGATCTATGGTTGTCACATGTTCACAAGGCTTAGTCCTTTTCTTTGTAGTTATGCGATAGCCATCTGATGGTATGGTAAGTAAAGCGATGGGTCTGAGGTGCCAGTCATGCTGAGGTGCTTGATTTTTATTGGTTGCTGAGGTGGTGATGTGGCTGTGGAATTTTTGTGGGCTTGTTGATTGTTGTGTCAAATTTTACGGACCGCCCGATCTGCCGAGAAAGACTAAGATCAATGGTCATGTTTTAAATGTTGATCGGTTAGCCATTGCAACTAAATTTTAAATATTTCCTAGGGTTATCTTACCAGTGTTTTTTACAGTGAGCTGTATGCATCAAATGGGTCACTTAGAATTGATTTCTCTAGGACGGTAGTAGTTGCAAAGATTATGAAGAAGATCTATGCAGTCATCCTATTTTGATCTTGCTTCCTGGGGTGCCATGCTAGTTTAAATGCAGTTGGTTGTTGCTTGGCGTAGGTGGCTAGGGTTTGGTAGATGTCAGAGTTCTTCATGTAGTGTACATGTGAAGTCATCTGGTTGGCTCTGGCATTGAAGTTTTTTTTCCTACAGCAAGATATAATTTCAACTTGTGATCGTAGTTAGCCTATGGTGATGAAACCAATGCAATTGTACATCAGATTTGATCTGATCTTCTCGGGTTTCTAGACTTTCTTGCATTATGTCACTTCTTGTTCATGCTGGTGGTTGTAGACCTAATTTTTCTCTAAATGATTCGTAGCTTGTTGCAATCCTTGTTCCTATAAAAGGATTTTCAAGATCATTTAGAAGGGTTCCGCTCTCTCTTCTGAGAGCTAGTTCCATGAATGTTCAGCCCTATAAATATATTTCCTTCTTCCCTGCATATAGGGTGTTCCCTCTTTCTTTTTTGGCTTTGAGAATATAATATAAGTTGTAGCAGTTGTCTTATGTATGAGTTTGCAATACATTTGTACTTCTATCAGATTGTCTCCATTTGAGTTTTAAGCTTATTGATTAGAGCATCAAGGGTGTTTTAGTCTTTCTATTTTTTCTAAGTGTCTGCAATAGAGTTGTTTTCACAGATTCAACTAAGTTTAGGATTGGTTTTCAGATGTGTATGAGCTGGGGTATCAAAGATGTCTCATGCTTGTCTTCTAGTGGATGCTAGTCAATGTATTGCTCATTTATAGGTCTCGTCTAAGGGGAGGGTTAAAATCCTTTGAATAAGTAATAACACATTTGGGTACACAGGTGGATTGTTGAAGTATGGTCTGATCAATGGTGTATGTTTGGTGTAAGGCATCAACATATTTGAATGTGTTGTCTTCTTGTTTCATAGCTCTCTGTTGCAATGATGTATTTGACTCTGCTGCCCATTGGATAAGGCACTGGTCTATGAGAGACTTAGGGTATTTCAAGGGTCCATTAAACCCAACATTAAACTCATTCAAATGAAACACCTTTCCTTTTCATATAGGTAGTAGGAGGTCCTTTCTAGTTTTTAGATTCATTTTATACAAGTAGGACTATTGCATTAGATTTGGTTTCATTGGGGTACAGGATACCTATAGGGATCTGAGAACTATTCCACAGTTATGTATCTGCAGGCCTTGTGTTTATCAAGAAGAGTCATGTTTGTGCAGATAAGGAAATTCCCACCTGAGTGATGTGGAGCTCAAAGAAGAAGGAGGATATCTTCCTATCCTCATCAATTGACACTTTTCCTTTCAAACTTTGGAGCGGTTACTAACCAGTTTGTCATCATAGTGTAAACCTGATAGTGGGGGAAAAAAGGTGGGGAAAAAAGTGGGAACCAACAAGAGGTATCCCCTGTCCTCTACCTAGAGGACCTCTATTGGGTCCCACTGCTACCTACACTTGCATCTGATCCCATAGTTCTTGGGAGGATGTCTGTCTACCTAGTCCTAGGCCTCAGTACCCTCTATTTTTGTTGTTGTTATTATGGTCCCTGTTGTGCAACCTGCTGCTGTCTAGGGTGCTGTACTGGTATCTACTGCTGGGTAGGTACCTGCTATTGCTGCTGCACCCCCTGACCCATACCGACGGGATCTGTGAATCTTAGGAAGGGGTGCACCAAGAAGTGATCCCAATATGTAGGTGTCATCCTTACATTGGTGACATCCACCATGTAGTCCCAATGAGCTAGAGGTACTCATGCCTCAATCATGCACCTACCCTGATCTAAGCTGGGTTGCCAGCCCTTCTTCGTCTCATCGATGAAGCGAGCATATGTAGCATACTCTTGTGAGAGGTCATGTGGCCTCCCAAATTGCCTCATAATGCATGTGAGAAAGAAGTGCTCAATGATAGAAATGGTGTGCCGGATCAGTGGACATGAGACAAACATATATGAAAAATCACACCGAGTGTCATCCCATGGCTCGGTAGCTACCCAAGGTCTCCAGATAACTACTGCCATGTCATCCAGATATCCTTGCCACTACTTAGTCTTACCCAACGTTGACTGAGTCATAGGGCCTGCATATCTGTAAATATACGGCTCGAGGGGCTGCCGTGTATCATGAAACATTGGCCTGCAAACATGGAGATGCTCCCAGGCCCAGATCTACAAAATAAAAACTCCTACTGCCATGGTCCTAGCACCTAGATACACAATCTCATGCATCTCATGGTACATCTGGGTGAGCATGCACTCCCCCCATCCAAATTTGGTGGCTGGTCTATCCAACTTCTGATGAAACATGCGACCCCAGCCGCACTCCAAACCATGTTGTCCTCGATGAAGAACCAAGTAACAACTCAAGAAGATCACTAAAGCGACTACTAGTCAATGAGCATTGCCATATCTACTGACCAGCTTGTCCCATGAGATGGCTTGACCCATCACCAACTCATCTTTGAATATGGCCCTCAGTGCTAGTGTACTTGCTCTCAGCTTGATGTCATACTCAATGCAAGCACTGAGGAATGGAATCCTCAGTATCCTACATATATCCTTCAAGGTGACAGTCATCTCCCCCATCAAAAAATGAAATGTGTTCGTCTCCAAATGGAAACGCTTGACAAGTGCACCTAGAAGACCATGATTTACCTGAATGTCAGGTATATCACACAAGTACATCAACCCTAGCCCGTCAATATGGGCACCCTTAGCATCGGGCAATCTTTGTACTAATGTGGTGATGACTGGATGGTGTGACTAGAATGCAACATCTGGGATGTCAACCTGCAAAGCAAGCAATGACATTGGATCAGTATCTCAACATGGTGGTTTTTAGAACAACAATAAGTAAGGCTACACATCTATCTTAAACATAACTCTGTGATGCTCTACTTGGCTGATTTCATGAAAATTTGACAAAGATTTTACAAAATGCAGCAGCCTTTCATGTGAGACAGGATCTTGTCTCGTGCGAGATTTCATCACCAGGATGAAATTTCACGCGGCATCTTCTAGCGGCTTGTGCAAGAACACGAAGCCACCCAATGCGAAGATGCCCTAACCCCCGCAAGGAAACTATTTTATCACGCAAGGGGCGATTGGGGCTAGTGCGAGGAATCTATTTCCTCACATGACATTGGAAGAACTAGGCTTAAAAGATGCTAAATCTAACCTAAATGATCTAAAAATAGCATTAAAAATTGAAATGCGGGAAGGTTTATCAACTACTTATAGGTGCATCATACTCTGGCGGTCGGATGTGGTGTCGAGAATGCTCGAATCAATGTGTATGCACTAGAACACCCTCCATTCTCTCTTAGAGCTCTCAAAATGCTAGAAGACAAAGTGAATAACGATTTGAAAATGACCCCTCCGGGCCTTATATAGCTTTTGACCTAATTTTCAAAAGTTCTTCGTTTTATGTGAAAACTTCACCCTTGGCTAAATCAACTGCTCTGAATCCATTTTCGGGATTGAAATCAAAATCTGACATCTCTAAATGGCTCAAAATAATGTTTTAAATTCTGGGATCCTTTGGGATCAGATGCTTGTGCAATCAGCCTTCTGGCATCATTTTCCTGCCAGATTCTCATCTCCTCATCATTTTCTTAGCTTCTTCATCTTTTTCATCAAAGTCAAATCAAGTCAACTCTAGTCAAATCTAGTCAAACTTGGTCAACATGACCTACCAATTGCTCCAAATTACTCTCGCAGCTTCTTAAATCTAGTCTGATTGCTTCTATTCTACAACCTCTTATTGTCAATCGTCCTTCTGATATGTCATCTTTCGATTTCACTCTCGAGGGGCAGGATGATTACATCATTTGAATCTTGTCAAACTAGTCTCATATCAATCTGATCTAAATCAAAGTCCTCATTGCTTGGGGCATCATTGTGTCTCGCATCTTATCATTTTGTCATCTATCTTTTAGGTATCTGAGAAATCTAACTCGGATCCTCGAGGATCAAGCTTCATTCTGGAGATGCTTCTTGAAATCTCATTAGGTATTGGGGCAACCTAACCCTAATTCCTAAAAGTCAAACTTCATTCTAGAGAAGGCTCTTGAAATCTCTTTTTAGACCGTTATCTGGGTAATCTAACCATTGTCTTAGAGGGCTAAACTTCATATTGGGGCAATCTAACCCTGATTATGGAGATTAGTCTAAATTTGCATCTGTCATCATTTGATCAATGGGAATTGGGGCAATCTAACCTCGATTCCAGTCTCCTCTCAAGTTGTCATTAAATATTGTCTTCGTAATCTAACTTAGACTTCGGAGAATCATGCCTTGTTCGGGAGGTGGTTCTGCAATTCGATCTATTTTGGTGTCTTGACATCCTAACCTTGACTTCCAAGGATTAAGCTCCATTTTGGAGATAATCCTGAAACCTCATCTGTCACATCAGACTATTCTTTGAATCAACATGCTGCTCGCACATCAATTCAAAGAGGGGAAAATGTAATACCCCAAAATTGGCACCTTATAATTTCAATCAATTTCAAAAACCCTAAATTGCATTAATCTCACACTATAATTAATTCTTAAGTATTTGACTTTATTAGCTAAATAATCCCTATGATGAATTGATTTAATTCTAAAGTCCTAAGTGCTTTAAATTAAATTACACTCACCCCCTTTAGCTAATACACATAAAAGGAATTAATATTATTTGGTTATTTGAATGGATTATCCTACTTGGATTTAATAATTCAGATTATTCAAAGGGTCACCCACATGTGGCAATAATTCATTCTTTTAATTAAATAATTTCTCAATATTTGTCTCAATTGGAAATGAAGAGTTAGCCGTTTCATTTCAAGAAACTCTTCATCCTCTCTCCCAGATTTTCTATATTATGAACCTTCTTCCTCATTCGAAAAAGAGGCAATTGTGAGAGTATCAAAACTATAGTCGAATTTAGTTTCAATTATTTCATGTTTCTAAGCTTTCATTGCATATTAGTTTTAAATCTCATTTTAGTATAATTGCATCCTCATAATTAGTGTAATGTGCTTATTGTTATTAGCTTAATTCTCATATCTCTTTTAAAGTTCTTAGATTAATATCTGCACTTCATTCTTAGATTAATTGCATCTTCATCTTAGATTAATTGTACTTTGTTCATCTTTCAAGCTTTCAAATCCTCCATATTAGCTTGGTCTTTTGGTTGTTGGCTCTCATTCTAAGAGTAACTCAAACACCCCAGTTAATTAGGAGGCAACAAGTTGAATCTATAGAATCTTGTGAATTGAGTAATTCATACTCATCTTCATGATTCAATGATTGAGAAATGACTATGTTGTGTCTACCACTAGATTAGAGGTCCATGTTCAGCAGTAAACAAGACCTACCCATAAATCTTTATACTAAAGTTTTGAAATAACTCTTCAAGTCCATTCCATATGCTTGGATTCCTTAGCTATTAATTGTCATATACACATAATTCTCTTAGCATCTATGGCTTATGCACAAATGCTAAAGTTGTACCCTGGTAGAAACTTTGGATTGGGAAATTTTCAAAGGTTTCAAACTTAGTGGAAACCTCATGTTAAGAATGCAAAGGTCCACCAAGCTGTGTGAATGAATGATTGAATTTTAATGATGTCTATTAGATAAGGACCAAGATATCAAATGTTAATTTGTTTCCAAGTTTCTTTTGATTTCAGCTTTCCTATTATGTATCTTATTATAAAATATGTTATATTATGAAGCCCTCTCTTTTTAACATTTCTTCACTTGCAAAATGTTTTCAAATTGGGTACGAATATCTTCACGTGTTGTGCAATCTGGGATGACATGTTGTTCTATTTCAACCACCCCTTTGCTACAGGAGATGCAAAATTTTCAGATGTTTCTTTTCCTTTGTAAAGCCAAGTTGTAATAGTTCTTTCCTCATCCTCATCTTCTAATGGTGTTGTGGCCTTGACAAAGGCACCATCATAGATTATTTGGGGAGAACAAGAAGAAGGTTTGTTGTTCTCAGAGGGTCTCATATAGGAACATAGAGATGGAGGTAGAGCTTCTAATGATAACATAGGTTCAATTTTATACCCTCCCATGCCTGTATCTTTGAGTTTCAGAGTCTGTTTCATTTCTTTGAGATTGGCATCATAGAATTCAGAGGATTCTCTATTAGTTGGAACAAGACTGTCTACAGATTGTGGAAGTGTGTTGCAAGAATAGTTGGTATTGGTAGGTATTGTCACTTCTACTCCATGGAATGGGAACTTGATACATTGGTGATATGTGGATGGAACCACCTACATTTCATGGATCCATGGTCTACCCAACAATATATTATATGCCAAAGGAATATCTAGAACTTGACAAATGACATCTCTTTCAACAGGTCCAACTCGGATTGGCAACACAACTAGACCTTTGGATTTGCGTTCTTCTTCATCATATGCCTTAATGGTGATTTTCTTATGGACATCTATGCAATCTTCACCATAGCCTAATTGGGTGAGCAACTTAGTAGAGAAAATATTGAGGCTAGCACCATTGTCAATGAGGATGTGGCGGACGTGCTTTGGACCTATCATGACTTCTATATGCAAAGGAGCATTGTGCATATGGCTTAGCGAGTGGTCATCTTCTTTAGAAAAGGAAAAATAATGTGGTGAGGTCAGGTGACCCACCATGGATTGAACCCAATCAAGATCCAAATCTTTTGGGACATTTTCCTTTGTGAGGTCTTTATCTAGAATCTGCCTATGAGCAGGCGAGATCTTCAACAGCTCAAAGATAGTGATCTGAGCGTTGGTATGTTGTAGCTAGTCTAGAATGTATAATTAGCTGCGCTAGGAGTAGGAACTAATTTTGAGTTCTTGTTGGTAGGACCAATAATAGATTTATCCACAGGTTGCTTCAAAGTGGATGTAGAAGGGTCGGGACCCTTAATGGTAATTTTTGCACGAGAGCGAGTAACAACGTTTGCGAAATCCTGAGATGATTCAGGTTTGGAAGAATGAGATCTAGGGCCTCGCAAGACAAATGAAATCTTAGTCTTAGGAGCATCCTCTCTCCCCTTGATAGTAATCATATCGCAATACTCAACCTCAACAGGTTCAATCATGTTAATGACATTGTCATTGGTAGTGTACATGTAGATAACCTTGGCATTGGTGTTCTTAGTCTTGGAAGATTCACCTTTCTCGTGAGGAGGAAAGGGATCTTTAAATGCCTGATGATCTGAATTATTGTTATGGTTTTCCACAACAATATCACTGTTGTCAATCAAATCTTGGACCTTATGGCGTAGCTGGAGACAAGTAGAAGTTTTATGACCCTTATTTTGGTGATAATCATAGTATGCATTGTCATTCCACCAATGAGGTCGTGGTTGTGGATCATAGAGATGCTTTTCTAAAGGAGTGAGTATCTTGTTTTGCATGAGAGTCTTATAAACCACATCAAGTGGTTCTCCTAAGGACGTGAACTCACGCTTGGGTCAAGATGCCTAAGGCTTGTTTTTAGTGAATCTTGAAGGCTGCTGAGTGTCCGTTATAGCCTTCTCAGTAGCTTTGACCGCCTGTATACTAGAGGTAAGATTGAAAATAGATTTTGCAGGCTTCGGGGTCACATTTTTTACCCCTCCATCATTCACAACATCTCTATTCATGTTGACAAACTTCTCTTTATCTTTTTTTGAGGTGGAAGACCCTTGTTTGTTATCCTTTTGCAAAGTCAACTCTCCTTTCTTGATCATAAACGCTTCTATTTGCATAGCTTGCTTAATCATGCTATCAAATGTTAGGGGACCTTGTAATTGTACTTGATATCCAAAATATGGGACAAGATTGTCCAAAAAGATGTTGAGTCTCTCAAACTTTGGTAGTTTGTGAGGATATTTTATACACAGTTGTCTCCATCTCTAGAGAAATGCTAAGAAAGGCTCCCCTTGCCGCTGTTTTGGATTACAAAGGTCTCAGATATTGACTAGATGTTGAATATTGTGGGAATAATGCTGGATAAATAGATTAGCAATCTCGTCAAAAGATTTTATTCCAGTGGGTAATCGAGAAAACCACTCCATAGCTAACCCACCCAAACTATGAGAAAAGAGGCCCATAAGATAAGTCTGATCATGTATAAATTCTATAGATAGAGTGCCAAACTCCCTCAAGTAATCTTGGGGATTAGTTGTACCCAAGTATTTGTCATATTTAGGTAGCTCTACACCTTTGGGAAAAGGTAGCATCTGAAGACTCTTATTGAAGGGGAAAGGACAAATGATTTCCATTATGAAATGTTGTATAGGTCTATCCTTATCCTTTGCAAGTTGGCTAATTTGGTGTTGCATGTTTTGGATCATCTTTTGCAACTTAGTAGTCTAAGTCTCTTCTTCTTTGGCCACAAGCATCTCGACTTGGTAATCTGGGGGTAATTTGGCCCCTTGTTTGGCTAGCTCAAGAAAATATTTCTCGTTCTCTTCTAGAAGGAGGATCTCCATCATCTTGATAAGACTCTTGTTGGCTTTTGTAGCATCTATGTCATTTTGGGTTATCATCTCATCATCATTACCAAGAATCTCATAAATGCTTGGGACTTGATCTTGACTCTGGTCATGTGGAGGAGGGTGATAGTGATATGGCTGTCGATCACCTTGAGATTTGTTTTGAGATTGGTGTTGATTCTGATCTTTTTGGGATTGATCATAATGTTGATCATTTCAAGATTGAACAAGATGCTGGTTGTTTTGAGATTTCTCATAAGTTTTGTTGTATTGGCCCGGTTGGAAGTCAAAATGAAATGGGTCTCCCATCTTGTCAATGTGGGATTGTGCAGCACCTAAAGACTCAGTAAAATGATATGAACGATGCTGAAAGGGAATGGATAAGGTAACCTTTGGTGTGTTAACAAGATCAAAAGGGTCGATTGGTTCAAAGGGGTCAATAGGATTAATTCTAGAAAGTGACCCTTCAGAGTTTTGCTGATCTTGGAACAGTGGGTTATGTTGTTCTCGAAACAATAATTCAAGTTGTCTTTGAAACAAAGGATTATAACACTCCTGGAATACTGTAGATGAGGATTGAGATGGGCTGTCTTTCAATGTACTCAATGAAGGGGAACTTAAGGATCCCTCACAACACTCAGATTGGATAATGGGTTCGGAATGACCTCTTCCTTGATTACGAGATCTACCTCTACGTTGTCTAATACCACAAATGGGGAATGTGTTTCCACTTCTAGTCATAACAGGCATAGAAGAAATGCAATGAGAGAGGACATGGGATTATGCTACAACTCTATCTCTAGGATAGAAAAAAAGGAGATATAAGAGGCTAGAACAGCCAAGATGTGAAATGCACTCGGCATGAATCATCAAGAGTATGGCTAGAACAGCCGAGATGTGACTATCGTGTCACAAGGTACAAAAGCACAATAAGATAGGAAAAATAATAGAGAGACAATATGAGTTTAAGCAGTAATCATTTGATTCATAGCTCAAGACACTCAGTTTCAGACAGTGGACAATAGGAGAACATGCAAACAAACCCCAGGCAAAAATTAGGTTAAGCAAAAAGTTAACTAGTCAACGGGAAATAGCTCGCTATTTTGGAAATGAGGATATAGTCTCGCATGAGGAAGTGCTGGTTCGCATGAGGAAATGCCAAACTTCATGCAAGGATATGCTGGCTCGCATGAGGAAATGCTCAGTTTCTAAAATCTCACGTGGGAAAAGACCAAGGTTCGACAAATTGACACAGTTTTTGAGATAAAAGTCAGATTTTGAGACATAGCGTGGAATGTTCTCTGACTGGATTTCTAGTTCTTGGACAGTTTCAGGATAGTTTGAATCAACAATCTTAGTTTGAATGTTGCAAGAAATCGTTTACGAGCATGAAGTTTTAGATCAAGCATTAATAGTGACGCAAGAAGTAGTCACAAATAGTTCTACCAAGGACAAAGCAACTTGGTAGAATCATGGGAGTCTTTGTTTAATCATGATGGACAGTTTAAGACTCAAAACAATCACTTAGTTATCCCTACAGAAAAATGGTAGAGAAGATAAAATTTGTGCCTCACAACTTATGTGCATGCGTTCACCTCACACAACCATGTCACCCCCTAGAGGGCGCCCATGTTTTTAGTGTTTCCAAGGACTCAATAGTATATGTTCAAAGGTTACCCTTGAAGTAGGGGCTAGTGTCATATACCACCTTCAAACTTCTAGGTGCATGCCTATGGTGAGAATCTAGGGGAGAGATTCTTACCCCTCCCTACGCAAAGATTATGTCTCCTTTCAGAGGTGATCCGGGTAGGAAAATAACTAAGAAAGTGTTTAGTGGGATTCCATTCACACTAACCTTTAGTGCCCCTGATACAGGGCTAGGGCCTCACAGCCACACTGACACCTGAAAGTCATACACCCCCACAAGTAGGGCGAGGGGCGGCACCGCTCAGTACAACAAACAGGGCTTTCTCAAGATGATAGTTGAAATCAAGATCTAAAGAAGCTAACATTGCTTTGGAGTCTTTATAATCAACAAAGCATTCTTTATTATATTGAGGTGGAATCATCGGAAATAGGTTTGTACTCACGTGGGTCATTGCCGGAGGTTCAACTTTTGGCAGACCCTCTAAAGGTGAGAAAATTTTTTGATTCTCTCAAAGAGAGAAGAGCATACTTCTCTACCTCTTCACCTTACCCAAACATGCAAGACATATTCATCACCGAGCTAGTTCTTCCTCAACCAATCCACAATCTTTTGGGTTTCTAGTTCTCTCAAAGAGAGAAGAGCATAATCCCCTAACAAGTAGATGTGCTAAAGATTCACTACCTTTCCTTGCTTCCCCAAGTATCTATCATGCTAGAAAAATGTGGGTCTCAGATTCATCCATGGGCATCACTTCCATGTAATGAAGAGCCTATTACCCTATCTTACTATCAATACCCTTAAGAAATTTTAACAAGGCCCTAGTTATACTATGTGAGTAAAAATAGTAAACAAGCACAACATTTTAAAATAGTCTTTGACAACCATCCTACAAGCAAACTGTTAGCAAGTTTTTATGTCTTGGTCAAGCGTCATGTAGCCCACTGTTATACTGTCAGAAAAATAGAGATATATAAAAATCACAATAAATAACAATGTCAAAAAAAAGCAATAGAACAGTACAGAAAACTGAGAAATTTCAAATTCTGATGGAAAGCTTCACACGAGCAATTGCTTGGCTTCGCGTGAGGAAATGCAGAGCCCTGAGCGAGATAGTACTTTTCTTGCACAAGAAAGTGCTATTGAGAGAACAACTTTGCATGACATGCTCAAAAAAATCATGTGAGGTTTTGTACACAGTGAAGTACGGACGTGCGACAAAGCTTTAAATGTTTGTCAGAAAACTTTTGAGAGTGAGGCCAAAAATGATTTTTCTACCCCATGTTGGGTGCCAAAATGTTTATGTTTGAATATTGACCTCTAATTCAGCCATAGACACGACATAGTCATTTCTCAAATGAATGAATTATGAGAATGAATATGAATTATTCACTTCGCAATACCAATTGAATCGACCTGTCACCTCCTATTTAGGTGGGGTGTTTGAATTACTCTCAGATTCGAGAGCCCAACAACCATAGACAAATCACTAAAATGGACGATTTTCAATGCTTAAGAAAAAAGATTGAATTGAAATTAATCTATATGAGAAATGCAATTGTAATCTAAGAATGAAAGTGAAGATTAAGCTAAGAAATTTGAAATAAGATGAGAATTAAGCTAATAACAATGGTAAGAAAACTAATTTAAAGCATAAGAATGCAAGAAAAAAACTACTAACATGAAATTATACTAATGTGCAATATAAAAGCTTTTAAATGCAATAGATGAGACAATAATTCAGCATAAATTCGATACTTAAAAATTACCTCCCTCAAATGAGAAAAATAGGTTCATAATATAGAAGAGCTCGGGAGAAGGATGAAGAGTTTCTTGGAAAGAAACAGGTGACTCTTCATCTCCATGGAGGAAGGTGAGACAAATTGAAGGATATTATTTAATTAAGAAAATGAATTATTGCCACATGGGTGGATTTTCAAATTATTTGAATTATTAAATCCAAATGAGAGTAATCCATTTAAATAACCAAATAATATTTAATTCATTTGATGTGTATTTTTTTTTTGATCGGTAAAAGGCCTGAGCCAAAGATTTTATTAATAAACTAAATAATAGTACAAGAACTCCATTATGTGTGGGCACTAGTAGGAAAGAATGGAGAAGAAAACCTCCAGTCTAGCCCTGGACCATGGTCCAGAATTCCATTACAAACAATTATATGAGGGAATTCCCTCATTTACATCAAAATATGAAGGCATTCCTTCATTTAATTTAAATCCAGATTCGGATCAAAGTTGGTATTAAAAATATTGATACATCTCTGTACGTCGTGATTACAAAGATATCTATCATACTTCATTTTGTCTAGTTGACCATTATCTTAGTAGCCTTCTATATCTATGTGGTGAGGTTCTTGTCTTCTCTAGTCCCTTTGTCTTTGCTATCCTCTATACAAACAAATACTATGCTCCATAAATACTCATGTTATGTAGTTAGAAAATATGATTCTTGTTAGCTCAGAAGTTATAAAAATTTGATGCAATCATTGCTATCATAAAGTGTATCACTTACCATTAAATTGATTCCTTGATAAATTGATCCCTGACAAATATGTTTAGCAAGGGGGAAACATTCTAATGTTATCTATGCTTCTTTGATGTCCTAACTTCCCTAAGAGGGAAATTGTTCCATTGGTCTATATGCTAGCATTAGGTTCTACCAATACCTCTGGATCTTCATTATTTCAAGGGATACCGTCTTTATATTAAGTTGCACTCTTGATTTATAAGATGATGATTAATACCAGATCCCCTTAGAGCATGAGGAAGTAATTTATTCAGATAAAATACTTTTATCAGACTAATTCTAGAAGTATGGGATCATCAACATTAAGTAAGCACTCTATTAGACTCCGCTTAGTTACACCTCTATTTATTAATGCAAATGACATATGTATATCAACATTTTAACTTGAAAAGATGTCTTTGTTACCTATATTACTAAGTGCAAGTTTTGATATTATCCAATTACCATACATTTTTGGGATCATAACATATTCTATTAGTTTGTAGGGGCTTCCTTTCTGAACCATATTTATTAATGCTAAGCTTTGGTTATCATAAAAATACAATAACTCTTAACACCATTTGAGATTTGTTAAGAATATTAAAAAAAATAAGTAATATTTCATAATCAATCCTTAATTTCAAGATGACAATCTATTGCTTTTGATACACCTATCTTAGCTGTTATGAGATGATACATGCAACACCATTCTTTTCTAAAAGGAAAAAAGAGATAAGATAGTAACATATATTCTTATCCTTAAGAAAATGATGAACTAGTGAGGAAGCCTTGCTTTATCTGTCTATGGACTTTAGTCAGTATGCTATTACATGCAAAAATAAAACTTCACCTTGAGATACTCTAAGTACTAACCTTTCCTGGGTCCGTAAGGATTAGTAAGACCTAATACCATAGCTAAGAAGGTTATTACTAATTTGATGCTTTATTGAATTCGACATGACATTATATTAAAGAGAGATTAGATTGATTAATTTCCTAGTTTCCTCCTATCTGCAACAGAGAATCCTGTTTTCTCCTTATTGGGATACTTACCTTCTTCTAGCCATATATCAATTAGATCATCAGAACCATACTCTGTGAAGCACTCCATATCTTTAATCCCTATCTCATCTAAGTGCCAATAATCATAGAACCAGCACTCCTTCTCAGGCTTACTAATCTGCAAGTATTGTAACAGAAAGGTTGTTTCTTATAATAATAGCCTCTCTCTTCCTGAAGTCCTTTACAGTCTAAGTTATTCTTGATTTGACAAGTGAACTATCTCTTTTGATGTATAGAAGGGCTTTATCTAGGTTGCCCATGTATCTTTGTTTAAAGGTTTTGTGACTAAGAATCCATATATCCTGTTCATTGAGACCCCAGTAGGAAATGTTGGCTATAAACATGGAGGAGATATTAGAGAGAAACCTATAATTATCCTCTAAGTTTATGAAATTTGGCCCTAAGATGCAAACAACTACTCTGATAATAAGGGAATGTTTGTTGATTAACATCTTCCTGACATATTTTGGAAAAATCTTGCCTTTAAAGGCTATCTATCCCTTACTACAAGAGAGTTCTATTGAAGTTTCCATGGTAGCCTATACTTATAAGATTATACAGGGTTAATGCAATCTGAGCACTGATTATTTATAAGTACATTCTACCAGTGCCCTAACTGTTGGGTGCCTACATCTATTTGGATTTCCTAGTTTCTATACACCTATGTTTTTAAAGCTTCAAGGGGAACCAAAGTGTTTTTAATTATTGAAAATATTCTACGATTACTTTCCTAGAAAATATTTATATTTCTTCAAATCAAAAATTTAGACAAATATAATGAAATGAAAGTATTTCTAAGCCTTGTTCTAGGATGAAAATTTGATCACTCTTTCCATATTAATAAAGAGAGAAACACTAAGATTCAAAATAAGATGCTACCTATACTATAAGAATTTTGCAGCTTTAGTTACTAGTATCTATTTAATGATAAAACCATACTGTTCTATATATTTACATTCTATAGAGATATATTTAATTACAGGTATAAAGTAATTGTTTGAAACTGTAATCGTTACGAGAAAGTAAACCACCTTAATAATAACAAGTTGCAGACTAACTATCTTTACTATGTAATTAGTATCTATAGTAGCTTGTCAAAAAAGGGGCAATAACTCTTATGGTTCAAGAGAAATCATTGTTTTGAACCTTTTTGCAATACCATATGTGCTCTTCCTTTCTCATCATGACGATACACTCTTCTTCTAGGTCTTGCTTCTTTGCATGGCGGGTGCAGCGTTGGATCTCAAGTGCCATAACGTGGATCCTAGATTTTTATACTTCATCTAGTTCAGCCAGAATGTGAAAGCCTTCCTCTCTCCAGAATTTAAGGAGGTCACTTGTGTTCATCTTAGTTTGGAGTATTTCATTGTACAAAAAATCTAGGTTTCTAAGCATTTCAGGCCAATGCGTATGAAAGAGCTCTTCATCCAGGAATGTTAACATTGGGATGCGCTAGGCTTGGGGGATTTCTACAAGCTTGATGATCTCAGTTCTCATTGTTGTTGCTGGATGGGGGATAGTGAGTTGATTATCTATACAGAAAACCATTTTTTCTAGCCCTACAAGAAGATTTTCGTTAAAAATTGAATTGGCCACCTAAATGATTTCTTCTTTCCTTTTGCTAGAAAAGACTGATATGGAAATGAACATACCTACAATCAATCCATTAGTTCAAAAGGTAAACTTGTAGTCAAAGAAATGGTCTCCCATTGCTCTTTCAATTGCTCTCCTTAAAGAATTTGACAGGGGATTGAGGATCTGATTCCATCTTTCAGGTAAAATGTTGCCCCTGAATGCCATAGCCTGATTGCCCTTGTTAGCAAAGGTAATTAGTTTTTTTTCCATTATAGAGGGAGCTATGAAGTTTTAGCGAGATCTAATGAAGGCCTCATCTGGGGAGAAATTAAAAGGATGAGAGAAGGGGATTTTTGAAACATGATTATCTTGCATCTTTTCCTTACTCTTCACGGGATACCTCTTGTGTGTTTGAGAAAATGAGTGCATTGCTGCACGATCTCCTGAAGTGCAATCCTAGCTCGGTTACCCTTATTTGCTGAAATTATCTCTTTTGTCTCCCTCTTTATAAGGGGTGAAATCTTAATAGGAAATGTGTTCTAAAATAATCTAGAGACTTCTAGGTATATAACCTCTATACTTCCATCTTTGTCGCCTGTCCATATGTCCCCATGGAGATTTAGTGTTTATACTGTTATAATTACTTTAATGAGTCCTAAACAACCTATCATTTCATCCAAGTCAAAAAAATTTCATAGAAATCTGATTGTTGAGGAATAGTCTAGAATGATCACTCCTTACCTGAGAATCATTAGTTGTTTACTTATTTCTAGTTTCTCTTGTAACATGTGAATATTTCCTGAAGTTAAGAATGAAGGGCGCTATTTAATTATTACTAGAGTCTATCGTGGATAACCCTAAAATGATTTCCTACTATGATGTATGCCCACATATGACTGAATTATTAAGTATCTCTATGGGGTGACATAAACACTCAAGATATACTGAGGGTTATCTTGCATTAGGCATATCCCAGATTAATAAGACATAGTAATTATACGGCTGATAAGAGGATTCCTGCAGATGACTGATATTAAAGAAGATCTCTGAGGTTAAGTTGTAATAGACTAAACTAAGGATAAATGGCTAAAAACTTAAGATGATTCCTTCCAAGGTAATTCATAAGTTTTCCTAATGCATATAGATTTTAAGATCTAGGACTAGCGAACATTGGGGATAAGACTCTAAAAATAATACTAAAAGTGTAGAAGACTATTTTAACCGATGCAGAGAAGGAGGTATGGTTTCATAAATCGAACATAGATGAAAATTGCCCAATTCTTCTAAGAGAATGTCTAGTTCTCATAGATACCAAGACTATTTCTAGCAAAATATACCTATCTAATAGAGTAAAAAACTTGATATGACCAGATCTGCCTATTATAATAAGGGGTAATGGATTAAATATATGGTGAAGCTTTATATAGAGCTATATCTAGGAAGAAAGAATATAGCCTTCTATGATAAAACTCCCTATAACTGACGCTAGACTGCCTAAAGCTGAAGGATGGTTGAATGAACTCAACACTGTCTATCAACTCATCTTAGACATTCATTCCTACTAATACTAAAGAGGCTCAATTGTTCCTATCTCAAGGTCATGAAACTCATTGATAGGTTACTTAATTGTATAGGAAAAAGTCATTATATCCCCATATTGAAGGTGTAGTACATTTTATGATTCCAGGGGTAAAATGTTGATAGTAGTAGCTGTCTTAGTTAGCTAGAAATGGTTTGAATTCTATTGTGCCTCAGGTAAGCCTAAGAGCTATCAAATATATAGACCACTCTAAGGGTGGTAGGAGATCCAACAAATACTAGTGGAAATCCCTCTTGAGATTGAGCCTATTCTTACTCAGATGAAGCCAGGAAGAATCAAAGAAATCCATCAGAAAACTAGTATAATGTTAACTCCAGGAAGTTTTCTAGGATTAATATAGGCTAACCTAGTGGAGAGAAGCTGAGACTAAACTTGGTTTCCCTCTATAATAGTCCATAAGCATAAAAGGGGGATAATAATTGTACCAACACCTAGAAGAGATACAAATATTTAAAGGTATCCTATATGAGTAAAGAGCTGATAAATCATGTCTCTAAACTGAAGTCTAGTTACAATAAGAAAGGCAAGAAATATAGAGACCTACATATGCTAGCTGTATAAACCTATCAAATAGAAAGATTAATATCTATCCTCTCAAAAAGTATCTCTATACCGAGGGAAAATTATGCTAAAGTTAGAGCCAAGATAGGTTGTTACATAAAAAGATAGTCTATATGTGTATGTGGTGATACCTAAATTAAATTGAGGTATAAGTTCTAACTAAACGTTTAGACTGTAGACCCTGTATCCATAGAGTAATGAACAAAGAATAATAAGTTAATATGTCTCAGTGTACTTGATCAGAGTCACATCAAATTCAAAGCTCTATTTAACTAAAAAATATTTGTGTTTAGGGTACAAAACTTATTCTATTAAAGTTTAGAGGCCACAATTCTATGCACTACAAATCTATGAATTATCTATTTAATACCTTCAAATAAAGAAAAATGATATATACTAAGGTGCTAGGTGATTAGCTTTCAAAATTATACTATAAGGTCATATTTATAAATGATTAGATCATGGGGGAGGGATATAGACTCCCTCATTTTAGTAAACATACTCCTATATCGTTTCACCATTTTCTCCCTGGTTAGCAAGCTGATCCGAAACTATATTACCTTCTCTATAGACATGCCTAATATCATACTGAGGTATAGTATCCAAAATTGTACTAATGTCTTCAATTCTCGAGTTAAGTTTCTAGTTAGGAGTCTTTCTAGTTCTGATTGCATTGATAATTATTTGAGAATCACCTTCAATAACTAATTTAGAGATCCCAAGTTGTTTGCAGAGTTTAAGTCCTTCTAAAGCTGCCTTACATTCTGCCATAGTATTAGTTGTGGGTTTGATGGGTCGGGCGTATTTAGATACTATATCTTTATTCTAGTTGTGAATAACCCCACCAATACCTACTGTACATGGATTTCCCCGAGAAGCTCCATCAAAATTTAGTTTATACCATCCTTCTCTAGGAGGCGTCCATTTACATGTACTTCTATCTGATTTTGATTTGATTCCTCCTCTACCGTATAGTGGTGGAATTGCTAATTTAGGCCATTTGAATCTGATATTATTATACCATATTTTAAAGGAATTTTCAAAACTAATTTTGTCTCGAAGTTTTCTATTGATTACTTCAACAATTGAAGCTTCTATTTTTTTAACAATTAACTTCCAATCTAGACTTTTATAGTAAATATCCTTTTGTTTTGTTCTTTCTAGATTTCCCATACTAAAATAGAAGGGGATATTGTCCATATATCTTTGTACAAACTATCTTTGTAAGGGGCAGGCCATGCTTTAAGGTGATCTACCAGATCGGAGGGCAAGGCTGAATTCCAATTTAGGCAATAACATAACCATTTCTAGCAATTTTGGGTATAAGTGCAGTTTAAGAGCAGATGGTTGACATCCTCTTCTTGACATTCACACAGGGGACATCTTGAGGGACCTTCAAACCGTAGCTTTCTAAGTCTATCTGCTGTTAAAATTTTTTTTTGCAATGCTGACCAAAGAAAAATTCCTGCCTTTGGCAGGTATGCCTTATTCCAGCATAGGTTCAAAGGGATATCTAGGGTATCCAAGTTATGTTTCTGCACGATAGTTTTGTAGCCATCCTTCACAGTATATGCTCCATTATTAGAGCCAACCCAAATCAGATTATCTGCCCTATTTTTAACAGTAATTATTCTATCTTTGAGGATATCAATGAGTTTTTGTCTTTCTTTATACTCTATTGGAATATCATTAACTGATTTCCATATTGAATCCTCTTCATTAATGATATAATTTTTTAAATATATCCCTTTAATGTTTTTGCAATCTTCAATAAAGCTTTGTGAAAAACCCATCTCATTGAGGGATGTAAAACCACCCCAGGAGTCCTCCCAAAAGAGGCCTTGTCCCCTCTACCTATATCCCATGTAAGTAAACTATTAATGACTCCTCTGGATTCTTTAATAAAGTTCCATATACGAGATCCTTTAACATGGGATCGCGATCTGAAGATGTTGATGGGATCTGCATCTGGGATATATTTGTGTAGTAGGATTGTGGCCCATTTACTGTTTGATTCCTTAAATAATCTCCAAATGAGTTTGGCTCCTAAGGCTTTATTTTGCCAATGTAGATTTTTAATACCCAGACCACCATGGGAAATTGGTTTGCACAGGTTCTCCCATTTTATGAGGGCTAACTTTTTTTCTTCTAACGGGCCTTGCCAATAAAAATCCTAAAGGAGTTTGTCTACATTAGCTTTGATATTGAATGGAAGAAGGAGTATCGACATATGGTATGTGGGGATAGCAGTCAGTACGGATTTAATCATTGTGACTCTACCAGCTTTAGAAGCCATTTACCTTTCCATGTGCCTTTTTTAGTTTGAATTTTGGAGAGCACTTGATGCCATAGCTTAGAGCTATTTAGACCCTTGTCCAGGGGAGTCCCTAGGTATTTACAAGGAAACTTGCCTATTTTATAACCTAGAATTTTGCAAATATTACTAGCTTTGTTTGGAGGGGTATTGATGAATTTTTTTTCAGATTTACTAGGATTCACTCGCTGACCTGACACCTTCATATATATATCCAGAACATCTTTGAATGCCTTAGCTTCTTTACAGTTGGAGGCTCCTGAAAGTATAGTATCATCAGTAAATTTTTGGTGAGTTATGTTAGGGACATGTTCTATAACTTGAACTCCTGAGATTTTACTTTCTTGATGGGCCTTGGTTATGGTTCTACCTAAACCTTCAGCCATGATAACATATAGGAAAGGAGATAGTGGATCTCCCTGTCTAATGCCATGAGAGATTTCAAAGAAACCTTCAGGGGTATCGTTAATGAGTAGTGATATTTTGGGTGTGGATATACAATTGAAAATTAAGTTAATCTATTGTTTAGAAAAACCAAATGCTTCCAGGCATTTACATAAAAACCTCCAATCTACTTTATCATAAGCTTTTTGGATATCAATTTTAATAAGCATACAAGATTCTTTATTATATTGAGCTGTATGTACTATTTCTTAGGCTATAATAATACCATCTAGGATTGATCAGTTGGGGACAAAACCAGTTTGTTCTTCTGAGATACTTGCTAGCAGGAAGGTTTTAAGTCTATTTGCTAAACATTTGGATAGGATTTTATAAATGGTATTACAAAGGGAGATGGGATGAAAATCCCCTGGCTCCGTACAATCATTCTTCTTAGGGATAAGTGAAAAAAAGGTGTTATTAATTTCTGTTAATAGTGAACCAGAGTTCCTAGTGGCTTCAACTGCTTGCCATATATCTTCTCCTATAAAATGCCAACATTTTTGGAAAAAAATTGCCTGAAAACCATCTGGTCTTGGGGCTTTTTCCAGGTGAAGTTGAAATAAGGCTCTTTTAACTTCTTCCAAGATAAATTTACTATTAATCCATTTATTGTCTGCATCCGATACTAATTTTGGAATAGCCTTCAACATTTTATTTTGTGCTTCGAGGTCAGCAGCCTCCTGATTGTTAAGAAGGGAGTGATAAAATTGGATGAATTGTTCTGAAATAAGTTTGGGGTCATTTATGAGATGTCCATTTTCATCTTGGATATTTGAGATTCTATTTATATTTCTCTTATTGTTGGTACTATTATGAATTTTTTTTGTATTGCAGTCTCCTTTTAGCCATGTCTCTCTAGATTTCTGTTTCCAGAATATTTCTTCTTTTAACAAAATCTCATTATGTTTCGCCATAAGTTCTTTTTCTTTAATATAACTAATTTTATTCATTCCTTGTTCTATGACTAATTTATTAAGGCATTCTATATCATGCTCAATTTGAATTTTCTGTTCAAAAATATTATTAAATTTGTTTTTGTTCCAATCTAAGATCTTGTGCTTAATGATCTTTAATTTAGCTACTAGGCAATACATCTTAGATCCAAAGACTATTATCTGTTTCGACCATTGTTCTAATAGCATCATAAATTCCTCATCTTGGAACCACATGAATTCAAATTTGAAAGGATTTTTAGATGGTTTACAATTTTCCATAATAGATAACCTAACTGGGAAATGATCAGATCCTGCATTGGGAAGAACTTCTGCACTAATATGATGATTAAAGTTTCCAGTATCTCCGCTAATCATAAATATATCCAATCTTTCCGCAATGTGATTGAAGCCCGATCTTCTATTGTTCCATGTAAACACTCCATTGTTGGTGTTAATATCAGTTAAATTATTATCCAGGACCCATTGACTAAAGTCTTTTTGTGACTGCGAGATATATTGTGAGCCACCAAATTTTTCTTTAATATCTAATATTGCATTAAAGTCACCTCCTAATATGTGTATGTCTTCGGTATTAGATGACAGTTGGTTTTGTATCTCTAACCAAACTTTCCTTTTTTCTATATTCTGCACAGGTCCATATATATTAATGAGTTTAAATTTTAATTTTGTCCTTAAACTATTGACATCTAATAACATCCAATTACTACATTTAGATATTAACTCAATTGTTATTTTCCTAGGGTCCCATAAGGCATCCAAACCACCAGAAGCTCCTGAGGATAAGACTATCTCTGATTTCCAAATGCCTAATTTAAGACTAAATTTTAAACTTTCTTCCTTATTAATTTAGTTTCCTGTAATATTATGATTTCAAATTCAAATGAATTAAGATACCTTTTAATTAGTCTTTTTTTGTTAGGGGCATTCATGCCCCTAACATTCCAGGTTGTTAATTTCATTTCCCTTGGGGAAGGCTCTTCCCCTTCCCAGCATTCAAGATATCAAATAATTTTTGTTGATTTTCGGCATTACCAGCAATATTTCTCAGTTCATTAATGGATTTCCAACCTCTTTTTTTCTTAGTCTTAATGATATTTGGACATGAGAGACCTTCCCTATTCATGGCAATACCTAACTGCCTGTCCTTATTTGTTATCCCATCCATACATCTGATAGATTCTTGTTCCACCTCTGTTAGATCATTGCATGAAGGAAAATTCTCTGCATTGACATTCTGTTCATATTCTTCCTTTCCATTCCCTGAATTAATAAGAGAGTATTCTTGATCTATAATGTCTTTGCCATAATCTTCTAAGATATTGTCTGTGTTAGTTCCCAATTCTTTAATAAGGGATTTGAGTTCTATGGGCAATGATATAGAAGGGACGCGTTTATTCTGAGGATTGTTGCCCTGCTAATTCACTACTAGAGCTTTCATTCTATCTTCCTTAGTATTCTTATTAATCACAATATGTTCTATAATATCTTTTCCACAATCCTCCATTATGTTTTCAGGGCTAGATCCAAATTCCTCATTGATAGATTCTAATTCTATAGGGAGATAATCTAGATGCTCTGTTCCCTGTTGATGTTCACAAAATTCTTCTGATTTATCTATCCTGACTTCCTCACCTACCTTAATATTTTTTATTAAAAGATTCCTTTGTAGGATAAGTTCCTCCCTGTCACAGATTTCATCCATAAATCTATCCATTAGTTCATCAGTAACCTTTTCGCCTAAGTATTCCACAATTTCATTGACCTCTCTCTCACATTTCTGTTCTTCATCCTCAATATCTGTCAAAGCACCTTCCTCATGATTTCTTATATTAGCTAAGATTTTGAAGGCCTCATCTTCAACTATTATGCTTTAAGTGGATGTATGCTCATTCACCTCTTTACTCAATTTAAAAACTATATCTTTCTTCTCATCATTTTTTAAAATAGAGGTGGTATATTCATTTTCTATAGGAATACTTAGCCTCACATCTGTATTATGAAGAGTATTTCTAGATTTAATTGTACCATGAACTACTTCTTTATTGACATTTGGCTGAACTATTCTAAGTGCTGCCACATCCCCCCTTTGTACAGAAGTAGGTATTCTGCCAAGACTATGTTCCACCTTCTTGATCATATTCTAATCCTCCCTTATGATTCCTATAGCCAGGGAGCCACTTTGAGGGTTACTATGCTGAGGAATAGAGGGAGCCCTCTCCGTATTCTTGCCATTATTGTTTCTGATAACAAACCCTCCCTTATCTTCAAGGAAATCTACCTTAATGCCCATGTTCTTTATTTGATAATTAGTGATAACTGTTGAGCTGATAGGACAAGTAAGGGTATCTTCCATCTCCTCTATGTAATCTTCAACAATGGTGGGATTGATGACCACCAAGCTTGATTTAAAGGATAATCTGATAGGAGGAATTGTCTTTTGATGTATATTCATTTTAACTATAATTATTTATTTTGCTTGATTATGCTCATTTTGAACTGTCCCAATAAACTTTCCAATCTGATTGCCTATTTTTCTAAGAGTTTCCTACCAAGTGCATTCCAGGGGAAGGTTCTTAAGGAGCATAGCTTTGTCCACCATGAAGTCCGTGAGTTTTTCAGGGTTGAAAAGGGGAATCTAGTCAAAAATAGTAAATGATATACTTCTAAATTTAGGGCAACCTTCTGATAATATTTGCTTTTTAAGTATTTTATTACTAAAATCTAAATAAATGAAATATTCAGCAAGAATTGAGACATCTACCTTTTTATGCCACTGAGATTTCAACCAAGTTGCTATATTGTAGACTGAAGCTCTAACTCCATTCCATCTGCATATTATCCTTGAACCTGCACAAACATTTTGAATTCTTTCTATGCAACCATCTTTAAGATCTAGATTAGTAGTCTCAATTTTAGAGTGTAATTGATTAGGGCTTGTTATTATGTTATTATGACGCATGGTATCTTCCACTTCAAAATAGTTTCCCCTAATGATATCAGATTGCCTATGAGGGGGGGAATAAATAGAGCTATTTTGTACTATTATGTGTTGATGTGAATTAATATTAGGTTTAGCAAAAAGATCTTCTGAGAGTTTATAATCTAAATCCGAGTGTGATTTTTTATACATACCCTTAAAACTATGATGTAGGGGCATGTAGGGCTTCACGTCTTGATTGCTCTGTTTCCTTTTATGGATCATCTTCCTATTGTTAGGGCTGAGACCATGCCGCATAGCAATATGTTTGAAAGTATTATCTTTCAGAGCCGATCTTGAAAGGTGCTTATGGGGTGGAGAGTATAAAGTTGCTTTCTCTGCACTAAGTTTGTCAAATTTATTGTTAAGAGGTAGAGTGAAGGGCACATGATTCTGAGATAAATTTTGTGTTCTAGATTTCATGTAATGTTTTTTAGCCCTCCTAGCATTTTGTTTGTGTGCCAGCCACCAGGAAAAGTCCTGAGCATGATTAAGCAACTCCCGTGGTGGTGCCCTCGAAGTTATTCTAGAGGAAGATTTCTGTAATGCCCAATCATCCTTGTGTTGAGTGGCTGAAGTCGCTAACTCAAAATTCTCCTGATGTGATATCCTGAGAAGAGCCTTAGGGGATGAGCTCCAAGATGTATTAATGATGCCGCTTTGTTTCAAGCCATGAGTATATCCGTCTACATACTTAGTTTTGGTGAAAAAACTAATTTGAGAATCCAGAGGTTTGATAGTATAGATGTGAGATGTCAAAAAAAGCAGAGCCATTTTTGAATTATTAAATCCAAATGAGAGTAATCCATTTAAATAACCAAATAATATTTAATTCATTTGATGTGTATTAGCTAAAGGGGGTGGAATTAATTTAATTTAAAGCACTAGGACTTTAGAATTAAATTAATTAATCATAGGGATTATTTAGCCAATAAATGTCGAATATTTAGGAATTAAATATAGTGTATGATTAATGCAAATTTAGGGTCTTTTGCATTTGACACTGAGTCAAATAAAGTCAATTAGGAGATAGAATTGCCTAGTACAATAGGACTTTGATGATGTAGAAATTTGAAGGAATGCACCAAAATTGGTTAGAATTGTAAGGTGCCAATTTTGGGGTATTACACTAGCAGTCTACAGAATTAGAACTTTATTAAGAATTCATCATATCAGATAAAGTATGTTTAAGAATTGTTGGGACTGGTCCTTTAGCGTGTATTAAACATAATAGAATTTTCAGCATATTATTATCATTCTATTTCTTTGTTGTAAAAATGCCATTGGTTTAGTTTTGTAATTTTTTTTGTGTTAAATGCATTTAAAATAAAGGTCTAATTTTGTAGACTATTGGGCAGACAAATCTTCATTGTCTTCTAATTGTCTTCTTTATATATTAGCATTTAAATGGAACATTAAGCATAGTAATAATATGCTTAATCTATTAGTAGTTATCTGCATTTAATCTACCAATTACTAATAGTTTTTTACTTTTAATTCTTTACAAATAGTCACTACCAAGCAATAAACTTTTAATTCTTTACAATACATCATTGCTTTGTCAAATAGTTGGCAAGCAATGATGTATTCAATATTTCTAAAGTGCTTCAAAAGGCTTAAACTCACCAAGACTCTTCACCAATACACGCCCCCCCCCCCATCCCACCATCCACACCCATCCACTCATGTCAAGATCTTGTCCAAAATCATGTTGAATCCAAGCAAATGTAAGTCAACAACACCAAATATATCACTTAAACTCACCAGGACTCTTCACAAGACTTCTAAGTGATATATTTGGGGTTATTGACTTACATTTTCTTGGATTCAAGGACTTTAGAATATACTCCAAAAGTGATTATGTAACAAAGGAAGTGAGAGGAAAGGATCTTGATTTAGGTCAATGGATATTTCAACATGATTTTGGATAAGATCTTGACATGAGTGGATGGGTGTGGATGGTGGGATGGGGGGTGTATTGGTGCAGGGCACCTAGGCCATTCAGTTTTTCTTTGGGACTTGAGTTCTATTTTTTGTTTTTCTTTGTACTAAAAGGTATCTTCTAAATTCCTAGACCATCCTATGGTTTAGTTTTAGTCCTTCTTGTGTGGAGGTGTGTATGGTCAAAGAAGACAATGTAATGAACTACTAAGCAATAAACTTTTAATTCTTTACAAATAGTCACTTCTCTGCTCGTGAAGACACAGTCTGGTGTTTATATTATTAAACTCTCTATTTAATGCAACATTGATAGGAAAGGCATTCATTGATTGGTGTTATAAGTTTTTATAATTCCATGTACTGATTATATTGTTTTGAAGTCTTAAAATCAAAGAATTTCAATCCTTTTATTGACTATTCCTATACAGTGCTTAGCGTGCAAACAATCTTTGTTGGAAGATGTGGCCCTAACTCACATTTTCACCGTTTGGATTCAATGCCACTGTTTGAAAGGTGAGTTAAGGAAATGCTTTATAAGAGTTCAAAAGCTCAGAGTTGGGAAGGTTAGTTTTCTTTTTGAACAATGATGTCCTAGGTTGAATATTTTGTATGTATTCAACTTTGTCAAGATGAAACTCAACTGCAGCAACAGACAAAAACCATGTGGGATCAAGTTGTTGGATGAATTGGGCCCTTAGAGTTCATGAGATTTCTATATATTAACAAAAACTTAAGACTGTTACAACCGGATAGACTGCTAGCATGAAGGAAGATTTGACCTAGCCAAATAAAGGTCTAATTCTGTAGACTACTGGTTAGACGAATCCTCATTTTCTTTTGATTGTCTTCTTTATATACTAGCATTTAAATGGAACATTAAGCATAGTAATAATATTCTTAATCTATTAGTAATAATATGCTTAATCTATTAGTAATTTTCTGCATTTAATCTGCCAATTAATAATAGTTTTGTACTACACATGCAACATATTGTTAGTTTGAAGATAGTCTGTGCCATGTGTGATGGTTAAGTAATGGGAAAGTTATGATGATTTAATTGTAGAACTAGTAGTCCATTGAAATGTTCAAACAAAATTTCTCAAAAGATGCACTCTCATGGAATACGATGACTTCAGGTTATGCACAAAATGGATCTATCTTCTATCACTATGCTCTTATCCTATGTCAAAATGGGAGATTTATGACATAGTATAGATTTATGGGGTCACTTGAGTGATCCAAGGATTTATGTAAGGGTCAAGAACCTATATTTATATCTAAGTTTGTTATATGACCATTGATGTCATTATTATCATGTAATTGCACTTCAAAGTTCAAAGATGCCAAAAAGATGTAAAATTGCATTTTTATTCAATTATGGCCTAAAGGGCTAAATGAGAGTTTAGTAGAGGTTTAGGTAGTTTAGGTAGTTTATGGGATTAGGATAGGGACCTAAAACCTTTTGAAAGGTTAAAGATGATGCAAGAAAGATTAAAGTGGTTGAAGTTGACAACTAGTTGTCAACTAGACAACAATGCAAACGAATAACTAACTATAACAGTCATATAACTCACTGTGCAGGTTAAGAAGAAGTTGAAAATCAGTTTGTAAGGGGATTTTGGTCAGTTTTGTAAATGATTTTTATGGGAGAGGAGTCTTAGAAGTTGTGGGGAGGTGTGTATGGTTGAAGAAGACAATGTAATGAACTACCAAGCAATACACTTTTAATTCTTTACAAACAGTCACTTCTCTACTCATGAAGACACAGTCTGGTGTTTATATTATTAAACTCTCTATTCAATGTAACATTGATAGGAAAATCATTCATTGATTGGTATTATAAGTTTTGATCATTCCATGTAATGATTATATTATTTTGAAGTCTTAAAATCAAAGAATTTCAGTCCTTTTATTGACCATTCCTATACAATGCTTGGTGTGCAAAAAATCTTCATCTTGAAGAACCAATGATTTCCTAGGCTCTCCCACTTTCTATGAATTTAATGTGACTTGTGGGAGAATCCTTGCCTTTTATTAATTGTGCCTATAAGTGTTTATGCAAGGAAGGTGAAAGGAGGAAAGGAACAGTGACTGTCCTAGGTGAAAGACATAGGAAATGGTGCACTAGACAGCACTAGTTATTGGCCTTGCCTTGTATTATTTGTCTTCCAAATTTTAAATTAATACATTTCTATTGCACTACTAATGGTGTTGAATATGAAACCTTCATTCCAAGTTTGTAATTTGGTGTTAACAAGGGAAAATAGTAACTGCAACATCACTACCAAGATATTACAAAAAACTTGCAATTTTTCTCAAGTATAGCTTACAAACATTAGAAGTCTTGTGAAGAGTCTTGGTGAGTTTAAGTGCCCTTATTCTATTTTCTGAATGAGCAATCAAATTTGGGGAAGAATCAATGTAGGCAAAGAGAAAGAGAGAAAAAATGGTGCAGTATAATTTTAGGAACAAGTTGTCCCTTGGCCAAATCAATACTACTCGCAATCTCATTGCCAAAGTGGCCAAAGACTATGTTAGGCTGATAAAATATGAGGATTCTCTTTACCACTGTAGGATCAGTAGTTGTCTCATTAGGATTCATGTTGCAATGCCCAAGTTGTGAGATGGCAAAGAGAGGCCCCATTGTAGGATTCATGTTGCAATCCCCAAGCGAGTTGCAATGACCAAGGAAGTTTGACAAGAACAAGCAATATGGCTTAAACAGAATGGGAAGACATCTTTCTAGCCTGGGCCTGGATCATTCGACAATTAGCTTCATAATAAATGAAGTAGATGAGAGCTAAGAAATTAGCTTCCCAAGAAAAATATCAAAAATGAACTGTGTACCCCAATTCATGTGCCCTCTATGCATACCTAAATGATATATTTGAAACAACAAGGGTAAGGCTTAAAGAAGTTAATTTTGAATCATAGTCTATAGTTGTTGCAGCAGCAGAGCATCAAGCATGACCTTTAGCACAATATGATCACTATACATGTCTTTATGTTTTATGAAGTTTGGTGTTATGAGATCAATCTTTATAAAAGGAGATCAGAAAACCTAAAAAGGTAAAACCCTAGGTTGCATGATAATAATTAATAAAGTAATTAATTATTATATGCCTAAATTTTATCTTAATTTGAAAGAGGTAATAAGTGACTTAATAATTAAATCAATATGATTCAATTAATAAGAAAACACTTTACTCTAACACTCCCCCTTAAGATAAACTTTGGGAGAAGCTAAAAACCTAGAAAGAACTACTGAAAGAAAATGGGTCCCAGCAAAAAAAGGCCTGATCAGGTACCCAAGTACAAAACAAGTCTCTAAAAAATGGAGAAATAGAGAAACCCACATGGGAAAAACTCTACTCCAAAAAGAGACAAAAACTAGTTTGAAGGACTGAAGAAGCCTCCAAAACTAGGAATGTTCTAGAAAATAGGAACAAAGATGAACATGTACAACATCACTGAAGCAAGAAGCTACAAACTCTATCAAGAAGTAACTAATGATCAGAAGATCCTCCACAAAAATATGACCATGTAGAGAAGATTGTAATCTGCATGAGTGCCCTCAAATAACACTACTCGAATCAGGAGGCAAACAAAGGCAAACACTTGAACTTGAAGATACAGATGGCATAAACACCAAAATTCTGAAGAGCTCATCAATCAAAGCTAGAAGAGTGCATCCAAAAACTAGGAAAGAAAGAGTGTCCATATGCTAAATGATCCATCTCACCAGAATGCATAGGTACCCAACCACTGCAACTGCCTAGTACATAGAATCAAATACTGAATACATAGCTCACACTATCGAACCAAGGAAGTAGTAGAACCAACAATAGAAACCCCCCCATACTATTGACAAGGGATTAATGATAGGTACACTTAAAAGATCATCCAATATGAATTGCATGGTACCAGGAACATCGAAGTTGCAAAGAGAGTATAAACACAAATAAAGATACCTAAGGCTAATGTCGTTGGAGGAACACTCACATGAAAAAAGTAGATGGAAAACAAAGGCAAACATCAAACACCCCTTGGCACTTTATAATGGAGTACGAGTACAAAGAGCACGAACATGTACAAAATCTCATACATGCAATAGAATGACACTTTATCTCAGTGCATGTGCATAAAAGAATGATACAAAAGTGAAGTATACATTGCGAAAAGAAGAGAAAATGATGATGAAACAAAAGAGCAGCCTAAGATGAGCCATTCCTCAAAGGGAAGAGATCCCAGGACCTATAACATCCAAGATATCCACTAGACTACAAAAATGCAAGAATCTGAATAAAATGAACCTGGAGCAAAATCTGGAAAAATGACTCACAAAACTAGAAATCTCTCAAAACAAGATTTCCAATGATATATCATTTGCCCAAAATGGAGTTCGGATGCACAAGATAGAGCTCCCGGAGTATAGAAATGAACATTTGGCTTTGAAAGTGAAAAACACCATCAAAAAAAATAAATAGAAAATCAAACCTACAGATCTAGAGAGATCTTGGAATCCACTTTCTAACGATATCTCATTTGCCAAATTTTGACAACGTATGCTCAAGATATGAGCAAAAAACCAATAGCTACGCTGGAGGGCCCAAAGAAGGTGTCTGGAAGGATCTGAGGATGGGTGACGTCAGAAAAAGGATAAAATCACACATGAAACCATTAGATTTGATAAAAGCTCATAAAGAGTTTTTCGACAATATCTTGTTTGTAAAAACTGGAGCCCATATGCAAGAGAAATGGATCCCATAATGTAGGAGATCTAAAATGCCAAGATCACAGAAAACATCTAACTTTAATAGCCAAAAAATGCATCAAAATGGAAAAATACCAAAACCATACTAGAAAAAATGGATCAGGCTTGGAACCATGTTTCCAATAGTATATTGCACACCCAATTTCGATCCCAGATGCCCGAGATATGGGCAAAAAACTATCTCCCTATCTGAATTGCTTCCAAAACATGCAAGAGGGCAAAAAAAAAATGCTAACAGTTTTTAACCGTGACCATCGATGGTCAAACTTGGCGGTCACCGTAGCAGGGCCGTTAGCAGTTCTCGTTGGCGGAGCTACCTGGGTGGCTACGTAGTGGTGCCTGGGTGGCCGCTGGATTTTTTTTTTTTTGAAAATTTGTACCCATCTTAGGATGCATGCCAGGCCATACAACCTGGTACACAAAAAAAATTGCCTCAGAAGCCAACTTGTCCAAAATCGACAAGTTTTATGGATTTGGGGTTTCTAGGATGCTCCGGACGCAATTGTGAGGTCTGTTTGGGCCAGAAATACTCCAAAAAATAGTGATCACCTCGGGATCTGTGCCAAAGCCGGTTGCAAAAATGTTTTTGCCACAGATTCCAACTTTGTCCAAATTGGAAAAAAATTATATGGATCTTGGGGTTCTTGGATGCTGTGAACGCAACTGTGAAGTCTGTTTGAAGCCAAGATGACCAGAAAAATAGGTCCCCCCAGATGTGATAGGAAACCCTCTGAAAATGCAGATTTGACGAACATGGCCAAATCTCCCAGGAAGAGGAAAGGGGCAAACAGATCTAAAACTCTGATACCATATTGAAATTGATGAAAAACAACCCACAGCTCCCAAGAACACCTGGACGAAAACACCTATCACAGAAAGAGAGATAAGAAAATAGCTATGGAGACTTGAACATATGGATCCACGAGAGAGGAGAAATCCTTGATGTGCAAAAATAAAAGTTGCAATCAATAATGAAATGTCAGAAAAGGTTACAAAGTGTTATGAGATCAATCTTTATAAAAGGATATCAGAAAACCTAAAAAGGTAAAACCCTAGGTTGCATAATAATAATTAATTATTATATGCCTAAAGTTTAGCTTAAGTCGAAAGAGGTAATAAGTGACTTAATAATTAAATCAATATGATTCAATTAATAAACAAACACTTTATTACTCTAACACATAGGACCTAGACTTGAATTTAGGTGTAGTGAAGTCCCATTATGCATGCTAAAATAAAAATAGACTAAGGTGGGTGCACTAAACAATCATGAAATTGTATACACTAATAAGGTTCTTACAATTTATGATTATACAATACATTATTGATATTAGGTGAAATTTTGTGAAATTCTCTTATTTCAACCATTTTTGTTGATTAAATGGCAATAACACAAGGTTTGTGGCAACCCTTGCATTTTTTTTTCATGCCATACATATTTTTAGTGAATCTATTTGTTGAACATAGTACTCTTAGCAAGATAGATTCTTTAGAAAGGCATATTAATTCAAGAAGGGTAATGGGAGAATTAACTTGATGTAGGTAGAATATTTAATAAAAAAGTGACTTTTTAAAATCCTATTTTTCAAGATGTTTGTGACTTTTTTAGAGACATTGCTGGAACTATTTGTGAGCTTCTTCTATTTATTGGAATGATCAATATTGTGATTCTAATTAAGCTATGGTAGGAGATGGAGTAGAGTTCGAATGAAATCACATTCATTTTTTCTTGGGACTCTTTAGGAAAGACTCCTTTAATAGTTTTTAAGGTTCATTAATTTTAACTTTTAGGTAGAGATTCCTCTAACAAAGATTTAATAGAATATATAAGTTTAATAAGAGAATGTAGATTTTATCTTTGGCTGATGATGAATTGAATGTGCATGTACACATGTTTATAATAGGTATGGGAAGCTTATGATGGAAGATCTTATGGTTCTCATGATCAAACAACTAGGAAAAATAAGCCTAATGGTTCATTCTTGCAATTTCTCATTTTTTGGTGGAATCCTATCTTGGATAGGATCATTGAATTAAAAAAGATATCTTTTTATTTCTTCAAATTATTTATATTTATGGTTTAGTTTTATTTCTTTATGATTATATAACATGACTTCTTTTATATATTTTATTCTTTGAAACACTATGTTTTGTACATAACAACTATAAAGAATTTGAAACTTTAGTTGTTGTTGGTGTAATTATTTATTTACTAATTACACTTTACTTAAGTTTACTTAGGATAATGCATTTTCATATTAGTTGTTATTGAGACACCTAGGAGTTCGCATTTCATTTTAGCACATGGTTAGGATAAATTCTACTTTATATGGTGATAGTTGTCAGCTCATACCTCTTTGTGTGTGAGATCCACCTTTAGTGCTCTTATCACATTATCACCCTCTTATTGTTGCACATGTTGCACATACTTTGATATACAATAGAGGATGATCCACCTTTAGTGGACATGTGATTCCACCTAGTGAGGTTAATAGCTAATCATCTCCTTATCATGTAGTCTTTTTTCATTGCCTATATATTTAGGCACTCCTACTTTGTATTCAATTCAATTGGCTATAATCAATTATTTGATCATTTTCCCTATCTTTCTTGTGCTATCGATTGAGCTTCTAGATCTTGGCATTTTATTCTTTTCCTTAGGCAAATTCTTAGATGGTATCAAAGCGATATCAAAATTCTTACAATTACCATGGTCATTACTCTTTAGTGACTAGAAGTGCTAGTTCCATATTTCATCACATAGACCTTGAGTTTGAATACCAAGAGGCAATGTGTCCAAAAATAAGTTGTATAGGAGAGAATAAACTAAAAAGAGATCGACAAAGTCATCCAAGCAAGGAGAAATTAATACTCTTTACTATTTTATTAACGATGCCAAAAATGTAGAACATTTTCCTTCCAACTAGTCAGACTAGAGTAGATAAAGAGTTCAACTAAGTAGAACTAATTTTGCATTATGAATGAAATGGTTTAAATTTGTGAATACATTTTATTTCTGTAAAATAGATTCTAGCTACACATTTTCTTTGGACACTTTTTTCTATATTTTTAGGGGTGGGTAATTCTAAACATTTTGTCAGATTTTATTTAATTTATGATTATTTCAAAAAATTGAGTGACTACAATTATTTGAACATTTTATTAGAAATTTAGATATTTTGTAATGACATGGTCATAAAAGAAAGTGGATATATTTAATCCTTCTATCGATTAGTTTAATACAACAAAAAAAGAGTTCACTCCCAAAATTCATGATTATTTCAAAATTTGAGTGACTAATATGCTTTAAACATTTTCTTTACAAGTTTAGAAATTCTTAAATGGCACCATCATAAAGAAAGTGGATATATTTTATCCTTATGTTGATAATTTTAATAGAACAATAATAGAGACGTTCACTCTTTCAACATAATTCATTGTCAACTTTTTCTTTAATTTATGATTATTTCAAAATTTGAGTGGCTAATATGATGAACATTTTTTTTGAAAATTTAGAAATTGTATGACAAAATGATCATTAAAGAAAGCATATATATTTAATCTTTTTATTGATTAGTTCAATAGAAAAATAATAGAGAAGTTCACTCTTTCACTGTAGTTCACATTTAGTAGTTGAAAAGGATGAAGAGTGTAATATAAAAAATATGAAGGCATAGAAGCTTCAATAAAATACGCTTTAGCTCTTGTCAAAGTGAAATTCGTCAACCAAAGATTTCACCAAATATCTCTAAACACTTCACAATCAGGTGGCCAGATAGGAAGAGTTTTTCCAAGAAGAGATGTAGTTAGTTTGCCTATGGATTTCAATTTGTCCTCTACATAGATACATATAGAAAGGCGATAAAAATAGATGTGGGTGATTAAGTGGCTTTGGTTTGAGCAATTGAGTTTACAGTACAACAACTCCAAAAGATGATTTGGGGAACATTGAGATTTTGACCCACCTTTGTTGTGCAAGAGATATAACTATCTGACACAATACACATAATGCAATGTGATTTCTTACTTTGGAGTTATGTTAAAATTGTACAATGAATGCTTGTGATCTGACTAAATCAAAGGTATGTCTTTCCACTAGGTTGGTATCTATTCCATTAAAAATTACATGGTTCTGTTATTAATAAATGTTAGGGGCATTTTCTTCTCCAAGGTGAATGTTATTGTTGAGTTGGTGAGTTCGATTCTGCCGATCATGAAGCAGCACCCCTATTATTGAAAGGGCAACAGCAGTTTGCCGGTTCAGTAATTGTATGCTGGAAACAAACCTACTAAAGTGAAGGAAAATCTGAGAGTGCAAAGAGATTTTCAATGGTTCAAGTATGTGATGTATGCATGTTATAGAAATTCAATCTAATAGTTCACATACGATGCAGACTAGATGTTATGGATCATGGAAAGCACTCGTTCCATAGGTGGATTATTCTATTGTTTATGTGAACAGATGATTGAGTACCATAAACTTCTATGTAGCTTTTTTTAATTGCGAACTAATTAGTATGATAAGAATGTACAAAATTTGTCACTCCAATTATCTAACACCTAGATCTTATTCAATTGTCTTACATGTGGTAGAAAGGCAGCTCTTATCCATTATATTTACTTTTATAAAAGAATATTTTATATGAAATTACTTTTCCTTATACCCCATTCTTAAAATTAAGATTAAATTAACTAAAATTAAACGTTGAGTTATACCCTTCTCAGGTTCATTTGCTTAATTTAATTAAGGAAAAGCTATTTTTTCTGTGTAATTGTATGAACCAAAATAGTATAGTATTATTTTTTGGAGGCAAGAGCTCATGCTTTTGCTTTGGAGTGCGGGTGGCCCAAAGTATTGATTGCAGGATGCTTTTGACGGGGTGATAAGCCAAGTCTCATATCAGTTGTCCACACATGTTGAACGATTAAAGAATGACAAGCCATTACTTTGTTAAAAACAAGGGTTGGCGCCATTACTTTGAATAAATCGTACGATCATAAATTGCTTTTCGCTGCTACCAATGGCTGCTCAATTTAAAGATAAAATAAGGATAGAATTTGCTTTAAGTAAAAGTGACACACACCATTCCGTTTCTTTAACCGTAGGGATTTTATTTTCTTCTTTTTTAACAAAGCATCAATAAATTAATTAGAATATTTCTTAAATCTATTAGAATTTCTATAAATTGAATCCTTTAGTCTAAGCATACTCATCTGCTACATTGTTCTTTGTGATCTGTTTGTATTGAGTTTGCATTGTTCTCTGTTGTCTGTTTGTATAAGTCTAGGAGAGTAATTGGGATTGAAATGGATTATGATATGGATGACTGGCGGATGATACTTGCAACATTTGCTCTTATAATATGCATGCTATGGGATTTTTCGCTCGAAGTAGTCAAGGACTACCTGAGAGTGAAAATACGTCCCTGGATCCCGACCAATCTCTTTGTTTTAAGTGCTCTCACTATCCAAATTCTGGGCTATGTACAAATTCAGAAAGTCGGTGTTTTTGGTCCGTCAAATGAAAAGGCCTTATAAGTGTTGGTTCGTAAGCAGCTGGGAATGGATGCTGCGAGACTGACAATGTGTGTTTTTGTGGGATGTCTTCTGCCAGAGATGGCCATTGCGGGTTCCCAAGGGAGGTGGACCAACGTAGCCGCCTTGTTTCTAAGCTTTTCTTTTCACATTGCTACTGAAATTTATGCATTGCAGAATGCTAATAACTCCATACTCGAAAGTGAAGCAGGCCCATGGTTCATATCATCTGGTGCTCTTCTCTTAGTGGGAGCCTCATCTCTTCTCCTTCTGTTGGGGGCAGCCATCTTGTCTGGTAAGCTTGGGTGTGATTTGGTCCGTCCGAATCTTTCAAAGACATTTTCTAGAGACGTGGAAAATATTTAAGGCGCGGATAGGTGGGAGACGTTTAGAAGGAAAGTGATGGAGTCGTGGGTCGGATCTCGTGTATGGAAGACATGTTACTATTTGTGGAGTTCAAAATTCACTCCAGGTGCCGCAATGATTGTCACAGTTTGTGTTGCTGTAATGGCCGCTAAAGTGGCGTGTCGTTCATCTCTTCTTCGTCACAATAATGGAGGAGGTAATCTCACATTTTTTCTTCAGTGCGTTTGCATTTTATTAGGATGGATCCTCATGCTCTACAGATGGTTCAAGGCGGTGCTTTATTGTTCACTGTCAACCGAGCAAACTAATTTCTTCAAAGCTTCGAGAGGAGCAGGAAGCTTTTTCTCAGTGCCAGTTGCCGTTGTTGTGAACCTGATATCCCCTAGGCTGGCATATTTTCTTCTAAATCCAAGATTTGGGTTGAGAAATATTATAATTTCCGTATGCTGCCTTGTACCGCTCCTTCATTTTTATGTTCTAATTTTAGTGATCGGCTTACTGTGGTCAGTCTGCTTCACGTGTCGGTATTTGTCTGTTAAAGTTCTTGGTAGACAGTTTCTTCAGAGTCTCTGCAAACTTGATAAGAAATATGTTTTATCAAGTGATGAATGTTTCAAATACCAGTCAATAGTGGATGACATTGGGTTTGACGAGGATTTCCAACATGTTTTCTTGAAGGTCAATAAAAGATCATATGAAATAATAAGAAGTCGGATGGATGATTGTAAACTGAGACAAAGCAGCATAGGCTTGCGGTCAATAATGGGAAACAGTAAACTGGCTCCAAATCAGCGTCTTCAGTCCATCGACAATTGTTGGATGTCTACAATAATAATTATATTTGAATCTGTAGCCGGTCTTGAGATAGGTGTGGATATGGAGAATGCCTTCACAGCTTACAGAGAGACAGTGGACGTGCTCAAGTTTGTGGAGTATCTGGACAACATAGGTGTGGATCCCCTCAACTCCTTTGGCACGTTGAATTTTTTTTATTTCGCGGAAAATATACATTGGGAAGGAAAAATGCGCGAGGTGGAGAAAAAGTTGAAGCGGGGGTTGGGCACAGAAGAGCGAGGTGGAGTTGAGCGGGAGCACACGACAGAAGAGCGAGAGAGAGTAGATAAGATGCTCAGAGAGTTCAGCGAAATATTGAAACGTCCGATGCAAGAGCATCCAACAGTCTCTTGATGAGACTTGGAATGTTCTTATTACAATCGGGAGGAATTGGGTGAGCTGCTACGCACATTGTGTAACGGCTCTGCCGTGTAACGGCTACGCAGAAGTGAAGCCCAATCTTCTCTCTGCCGTAACCGCTAGATTCCCTTATTCTCCCTGATTTGTTACGAGTGTTTTTGACCATGTAAAGAAGAAAAACTTAAGAGCTTAGAGCTGCTGTAATATTTTGTAACAGAGATTAATTCAATAGAGATATCTGCCTAGTTTGAAAGTGGACGTAATCCAGAATAGCTGGATGAACCACTATAAATATTGTGTCTTTGTCTATACATTTTGATCTTTTATTATTCTGTTTTGTTTTTAGTTTTTAATTAGTTTTGGGTCTGCAATTTACTTTCAACAATTGGTATCAGCGCTGGTTAAGCTCGTTCGATTTTTTAGAAATTGGTGAGGTCTTGCAAGCGCCATGGATGAAGCAGATAAATGGAAGATTGAAATTTTTTTAGGGTTTAGATTATGGAAAGTACAGATTGAATTTCTGCTTGTCAAGCAGGATTTGCAACTAGTGTTACTTGAAAAAACAAAAGGAAAGGGTTCGATGTCAGATGAAGATTGGGAGAAGATCGATCAAAAAGCAAAGGCAACGATCATCTTATCTTTATCAAGCACTGTGTTCTTCAATGTTTCGACAGAGAAGACAACGAAAGAGCTGTGGGATAAGTTATCCTCATTATATGAGATAGCTTCAACATCGAACAAAGTATTCATCATCAAGAAATTATATAATCTGAAAATGAAAGAAGGGGGAGTGATCGCAAATCATCTCAATGAGTTCAATATTTTAGTTACTCAGCTGATTTCGGTTGGTATTGCATTAGATGATGAAATAAAGGCAATATTAATGTTATGCTCTCTTCCGAACAGCTGGGAAGGAGTTGTAATGGCTGTGAGCACTTCAGTTCCAGCCAAGAGCAAGCTGAAATTCGATGAAGTCGCAGCCACATTTCTTAGTGAAGACATGCGATGAAAACATCAAGAACCCTCTTTCGGTGATGCTCTAACAGCTGTGAGCACAAGCAATAGAGGTAGAAGTCATGAGAGAGGAAGAAATAATAACAATAACAACCAAAGAGGCAGATTGAGTCATCACTCGAAATTGAGAGGAAGAAATGGCACATGTTGGTATTGCAGAAAATCTGGGCATACAAATCTAAGCAATGTTGGAAATACAAAAGGGCTCAAAATAATGTTATCAATGACGACGTTAATGCTGCAACTGATGGAGCCTTGGTACTTGCAGCCGGCAACATGGATTCAAACTCGTGGGTTCTCGATTCTGGCGCCTCTTTTCATGCAACTCCATGTCGGAGTGCTTTCACAAACTACAACGAAGGTATGTTTGGCAAAGTTTTTCTTAGGGATAATAAAGAATGTGATATAGTCGGCAAAGGGGATATTGCACTATCGCTAAAAAATAGAAGTAAATGGATTTTAAAAGATGTTAGGCATGTTCCTACACTTAAGCGTAATCTGATTTCTGTTAGTCAATTATATACACAAAGATGCAATGTTAGTTTTGATTTAGCTTCTTGGAAAGTGTCCAAAGGTCAATTGATTTTAGCAAAAGGGCAGAAAAATAGAAGTTTATACACATTAAAGTGTAACGGTGAAGTGGGAGCAGCCATGGCGACTGCGGATAGCAATGCCAAACTTTGGCATAAGAGGCTCAATCATATGAGCAAAATAGGTCTTGAAGTCATGCTTCGAAGAAACCAATTTCCGGGTCTAAAATTGGTTGATTTGGAATTGTGTGAGCATTGCCTTTATGGCAAACAAAATCGCACCAGCTTCGTAAGGATGGGTCATGAGAAGAAATCATCTCCATTAGAGCTCATTCATTCCGACGTTTTCGGTCCTACGGAGGTAACTTCTATTGGTGGTGCTAATTATTTTGTTACATTTCTTGATGATTGCACTCACAAAGTTTGGGTTTATATGCTGAATAAGAAATCAAAGGTTTTTTCAAAATTTAAAAGCTTTAAGGCCAAGGTGGAAACTCAGATTGGGAGAAAGATAAAATGTTTACTAACAAACAATGGTGGTGAGTTTTGCTCTTCGGAGTTTGACCAATTTTGTGCAGATCACGGTATTCAGAGGATTAAAACAGTCCCGTATACACCTCAAGAAAATAGTCGCACAAAACATATTGAGACCAGATTTCATTTCATACGTCATGCTCTTGACGAGGGAAGATTACAATTAGAGAAGATAGATACAAAGATCAATCCAGTAGATGCATTCACCAAGGTTGTACCATGAGAGAAGCTTAAATTCTATAGGACTTCTCTCGGCATTGTGATGACATAGCCATAAGCACCAAGTGGGGGTTATCTCTGAGCAGCTCGCCTCGTAGCATTGATTGGACTTCAAGTGGGAGATTGTAAGCAGCTTGCCTCGTAGCATTGATTGGACTTCAAGTGGGAGATTGTAACGGCTCTGCTATATAATGGCTATGCAGAAGTGAAGCCCAATCTTCTCTCTGCTGTAACCGCTAGATTCCCTTATTCTCCCTGACTTGTTACGAGTGTCTTTGACCATGTAAAGAAGAAAAGCTTAAGAGCTTAGAGCTACTGTAATATTTTGTAATAGAGATTAATTCAATAGAGATATCTGCCCTGCTTAAAAGTGGACGTAATCCAGAATAGCTGGATGAACCACTATAAACATTGTGTCTCTGTCTATGCATTTTGATCTTTTATTATTTTGTTTTGTTTTCAGTTTTTAATTAGTTTTGGGTCTGCAATTTACTTTCAACACATTGGTGGGCCATGTCATTGTTTCTGGTTTGTTGGAAGCTTCAGATCAGATACCGAAATACACAAAGCAATGGGCAGTGAGTATAGATGAAAAGAAGATCGAAAGAGCCATCGAACTTGTAGGAATGGTCACCCTACTTCTAGAAAATGTGGTCGAAGACGGAGATATTTTATTTAGTATGGTGTAAAATTATTATTGATGTTTGACTAAATAAAATAGAAAATATACATTATTAGAAAGTAATTATGTAAAAACAAACCCTAAACTTGAATTTTCAAAAAATGAAATCAGAAGTTTAAATTTGAACGGGTTTGAGCTTTTATGATCATATGTATGTGCAGATGACTACACAAAGTCATATTAAATGGTTGTCTAAAATTAGTAATTGCATCTTGGCATGCAATTTGTACGCCGAATATATGTGAAGTGGAATGTTATTTTTATGGATATTTTTTATTTCTTTATTTCTTTTAAATGTGTTTAATTGTATTTAATTTTTTTTTAGGTATTAATATGTGTATTTTTTTTTGTTAACAAAGAATAAAATATTAGTGAATATTTTTTATGTATACTTTTATTATTTTATTTTATTTTGTTAATGATTTGATATTTGATTTTTTTTGTTATTATTTGGATAATGCTAATTGATTTATATTCTTTTGTAATGTAAGACATAAGATTGAGATATATTTGAACATCATATTGAGATATAAGATATACATAGCATATAAAACTAATATATTTGAATGCTACATATGTTTTTATTTTAAGTTTCCAATTTAATATATACGACTAAGTAAGCCTTTAGGTGGTTTTCAATTTTCATTTAAAATGATTGATTCATAATCAAAGCAAATGATCAAATCAATTAATCTTGTTTCAATTTAACGGTTGTCGTACAACTTTTAATTAGTTAATCTCATTGCGATCCAACGGTTGTCACACATCTGCAAAGTGCAGTTGTTTTCATTGTGATCTTGTGACAACCGTCGATGTAGAAGACAACTCAGCTTTTCTGTCAGGTGGGACCATTTTGTCTAATTAAATCACAATTGTTTGACGTGGAAGATCTATCGGTGTGGATACACTGGGCTTGATCACCGAGGATTTTAAGAGTCTGACAGCTTATGGAGAATAAATAAAGCTTAAATCCTAATGATATTTTGTATTTCCCTATTTCCTAATGATATATTTCACTAAGGTTTCAGTGATTATCAAACAACTTAATCTCGTTTCAATCCAACGGTTATCGCACAACCGTAAAGTGAAGGTGTATTCATTGCGATATTGTGAGAACCATCGATACACGAAATAACTCAGCTTTTCTATCAGGTGGGACCCTTGTGTCTGATTAAATCACAACCATTTGACGTGGAAGATCTATTGGCATACATACACTAGCCCTGGTCACTGACGATTTTGAAGATCCAACGGTGCTCGCACATCCGCAAAGTGAAGTTGTATTAAATGCGATCTTGCAACAACCGTCGATGCAGAGGACAACACAGAGTTTCTATCAGGTGGGACCATTTTTGGTGATAAATCCAAAAAGCGATGCCTATGCTTAAATTAAATATGAAAAAAAAGTAAAGGTTAAATCCTCATGATATTTTGTATTTCCATAAGTCCTAATGATATATTTCAATAAGGTTTCGACAATGATTAAATCACTTAATCTCGCTTCAATCCAATGGTTGTTGCACATCCACAAAGTGATCTTTTATTCATTGTGATCTTGCGAGAATTGTCGATAGATGAGACAACTCAAGTTTTCAGTCAGGTGGGACCATTTTGTCTAATTAAATAAGTGGTTACTTTGATTACATAACCTTGATTATGTATCATTTACTTGAGTGTATCTTATGATAAAAGAGAAGTTGTTTATATAATATATTTTATTTATTTTTTAATTGGCAAAGGTTTGATATAAATTTATAATACTATATAATATGAGTTTAACAATTGTTCAATTAAAATTTAATTATAAGTATAATAATTTAAATAACATGTTTTTTCAATATACACTTTAATATTAAGATTTATTTAATCAATTTGATTTTGAATTTTTATTATAATATATAGAATTTTGAGGGTTAACATTTTTAGAAGAAAATTATAAAAAGAAAAAAAATTATTAAAAAAATTAAAAATATACACAAACTCAAGCTCATATATTATAAAATTATCAATCCAAGTAATCACTTATCTACCAGTGTGTGCCAGTAGGTTGTTGCATCTGGTTCAAGTGTCCAACCGGCCTCGTTGCAGAGGGCTTTGAGCACTTCATTGTTATCACATTGCTTGGGCAGGTTGTACTTCCCGTAAAATTGAAGCCCTACAAATATTCGGGCAGCAATCGCTCTTCGCTTTCTCTCACGCTTTTTATTGTTCTCACACTCCTGAATGCTTGGAAGCCTACCACCCAATGTCATGGTTTCTTGTTTCCTCCATTTCTCGCTTGAAGAGTAGTAGAGAAAATAGAGGAAAATTGATCTTCGACAATTCAATTATTATGGGCGAAAGGAGGAGATTTTATGAAGGCAAATATATTATTTATAACTGAAATATTTATATTTAAATAAAATAAACTATCATTGAAGTGTAAATTTTTTTTTTTTCCATATAATCAACATTAAAAAATAATTTAAAAGATAAAAACTCTAAATTACAACAAAATGGTATTTGATCTACCAAAAATCTAGGTGAGGGGATTGAATGGCTTTGGCTAGATCAATAAGCATGTGTGGTCCTTTGTTGCAATAAATGCATATGTGAAATATGCTTTCCTCCATTTTGGCAACATCCAGCTGAAATCATTGCAATGGCGGCAGTGGGCAAGCGGGAGGAAGTTTGAATTTGAACTTGAACATGGGCGGGATTCCTGGGCAGCAAGTTCAAATTGCTACTTGCCATGGCATCTCTATAGATCATGGAGCGCGAAAAGGAGAGAACTCAAATGGGGACCCAAGGGTCAAGCAGATTGACCCTAGAAAGGGGGTCAGAGCAGGTGAAGGTTCATCTTCCCCCTCGACCCCGAAGAGTTAGGAAAAGGACCAGAGCAATAAAGCCCCCCAACGTCGATGGTCTACACTTTTTGGCATCCAACCATCAGACAAGTCTTCCTTCCCTTCTATTAAGAATCTTTCTAACAAAGAGAAAGGTAACTTTATCATAGAAATTCTTGATGAGTTGGTGGATCACAACATTACCTCAATGGATCACACTCTTGTGGGAAAATTTGTGGGATCCAGACCCAACATAGACATTGTCAGATTCTTTGCGAAAAAGAAATGGGGGCTTAAAGGGCAAGTCCTCGTCACGACCATGGTGAAAGGCTTTCTCTCTTTTGTGTTTTCTTGCAAAGAAGACCTTGACATAATCCTTTGTGAGGGCACCTAGTTGATTGGCAAGGCTACCCTTGTTGTGCAGAAATGGACCCTGAAGCTAGACCTCAACAGTTCTTTCTTTGTCTAGGCCCCTATGTGAGTTCAGCTCCCAGAACTCCCTCTTGAATTCTGGGTTGAAGATCTCTTTGATGGTATTGCCAAATCCTTTGGATCTTTGCTCTCAATAGACCTGGTGACTGTGGCTAAAAGTTGCCTCACCTATGCCAGAATCAGTATTGGGGTGGACGAGGGCCAAGATATGCCTAAAATCATTGTTCTCCAATCAAAGTTGGGTAAACACTTGCAAAAGTTGGATTATGAAAGTGTCCCTTTCGCATGCCTCCACTATAAGAAAGTGGGACAGAAAGCCAGAATGTGTCCAGTGCGGATGAACTTGGAAAAGGAAAGGAAAGCTCTGGTTGTTAAAAATAGCAAGCCCAACAATGTTCAGGAACAACCCTAGAGGAAGTTGGACAATCCTCACCCAACCCTAGAGAATAGCAGAACAAGGGAAAAAAAGGACAATCTAGAGGAAAATCTGGGGTTGTCGGATTCACAAGTAGACAAGGATATTCCTCAAACTGGGGAACAAATGGAGAAATCCAAACCTGGTCAAGAAATTTCAGCTCCTCGAATGGGGTCTCCCTAGTCCAAAGGCATCAACTTGGAAGTAAACATTCCTCAGGTTTCTATTGACGATATTGATGAAAAAGGCTAGGGGGAAGGGGGTGACTCATGCCTTGGCTCTGATTTTGCTTCTGTCATCCTAGATTCCTTCGAATCCCCCCTCAATGATTGTTATTCTAGTCCATCTAGAAGAAAACCAGTAGGTTAACCGATCTCTAGCAACTGTCCAGAGACACGGGACTCTAACAAAGTCCAACAAATGGATCTTCTTCTGGGCTCCATCTCTTCAAAAAAACTCACAAAGTTGGAGGACCTCTTTGCCAAATACAAAGAGGAAAAAGAGGGCTGGATAAAGGTTCAAAGAAAAAAGAGAACAAAAAGCAGAGATCCATCTCCGGTTTTTCTGGTAGCCACAAGGAGAAAAATAGAGTTGATATTGGAGCAAAACCCAAATCCCCAGGTAGAAAAAGGGCAAGCCAGATCAGGCTAGAGGAAGCCTGCGAAAACATTGCAGATGGTACCCAGAGAACCATCCAGATGGTCTACACTCCCAACAAAAGATGCTAGAAACCTCAAATGTCATTAGTGAGCTCTTTAGCTCAATCAAGCTAACAGTCAGAAGCAGAAATTTTTGTTTTAGTGCTATAGATTAGATGGTGACAGCTATGTATTTTTTTCAATAGTGCAACATCCACTGGTTCTCCCATGGCCAGTTTCTCAAATTCGGCTTTGGCCTTGGAAATGTCATAAAATTTTATGCCACCTGGACCTATTTCTTAGAGGATGACCTGTCTATCCTCGAGATTATCTCTGTTGCCACTTGGGATGCTAATTGAACCATCCTTCAGGATGCCAGCAATGAGACTTATCACTCAAGACATAATTATGAAACTTTCCATAATGGTGAGATGGATTCCCTGAATGGAGACGATCTTCAAAGTATCGCGGCTTTAATCAATAATAATTATTTTTGTTACAAGCTAGTTAGTAGAAGTTATTTCACTCATGGCAAGTTGTGGTGGATTTGCATGAGTTTTAATTATATGTCACCTCCACATGTAGTAAGTGTGTCCTTCCCCATATCTTACAATCATTTCAAAAAATCTACCTTTAGTAAGAAAGCCGATGAAGTTAGAAAGAAGGCTAGTAGATATTCTCGGCAAAACTAGTGGTTTACCAGAGCCATCCTAATAGTCATGGTGGGGGAAAGATTAAGAAGGGAGCTGGAAGGCGACAGTGAAAAATGGAAGAAGAGAACAAAAATCTGGAATGTATTACAAAAAGGGGAGGTAACCACATTTATTGAATGCCTCCATGGAGATAGGAAGGGCATCACCAATAGCTTCGTCAAAACTTGGCAAGATGGGTCGGTGGAGATTGATGGCAAGATGTTCACAGTTACAGAGGAAGTCATTTCAATGGTCACCGACATTCCTACTGCTGAGAAAAAATTCTATAAAGACCAAAAACTTTCTAATATTGCTGTCAAAAAGTTCGCGAGGGATGATATAGAGATGAACGCCATTGTCAAAGCGGGCACCTACTACCTCCCCAGGAGTCTGAAGATGCTTTGGTAGTATGTTCTGAAGGCTCTCTGCTACTACATTACCCTCGATACCAGGTTTGACAGAATTCAAACTTATCATTTCGTCTTGCTTAATCATTTTAGGCATGATGTCAAAATTTCCATTCCATATTATCTCTTCTCTTCTATGAATAAGAATATTATTGGTTTTAGAGATAAGAAAATTGCAAATCCTGCCTTGCATGAAGGACTTATCCTTTTGTTATATGAATTCTTTAAAACCCAAATCATGGGCAAGGAAATTGGGGCTAGCAAGGCTATAAGTGAAAACTCTGGCTTAGATTATGTCCCCTGTGGCTCTTCTATGGGCATCCCTTCGGATGAAAATGAGGAGGTTGAGGTCAAGAATCTGGGCAAGGGCTCTCCTTCCAAGAAACGGCCTCTGAAAGTCATCAAAAGAGAATTCCCCTCCAAAAAGTAGGACAGGAAGGAGTCTAATTCGAAGGAAGAATATAATGAAAAGGAGGAAGAAATGGTTTTGAAAGTAGAAGTGGGAAACCCTATTTTGGATCCAACGAAAAAGTAGGAATAGGAAACGGAGGGCTCTCCCAAACCTATGCAAGACCTCTCTGGCCACCTGTCGGTAGACATCACCATCAGTGAGGAAAAATCCCCTCCTCCCCATTCCCTAGGTACTAAGACAGAAACTCAAGCCCCTGAGACTAAAGAAAAAGATGACAAGGGCACCAATCAATCACCCATAAGGATTGATGAGACAGAAGAAACCTCTGGGGAGGAGTATCATAGTCAGGACACCGATAGAAGCAAAAATGTTTGGAGAAATTTTAATATTAACATTGTGCATTTGGGAATTATCAGGGAAGCCATCTTTCCATAGATTCTGGAGGACAAAGATGGAAAAGTCCATAAGGAAGAATTTATTGACCTTGCTTTGGTTGTTCTTAGTGACAAAGCCAGGGAGATGGACATTGATTTTCTCAACAATACCAAAAATAGTATGCTGGACTAGTTTTGGTCTTTCAAGTGGCTCTACCATGAGATCGAGGACATCAAGGCAAAAATTCAGGGTCTAGGCAATACGGAAAAGATAACAGAGAACTCTCCAAGCCTGGATACCAGGGTCAAGAATATGGAGTCCAAAATGATTAGTCTGGAAAAGACCTGTAAGGGAGTGGCAGAGCAAAACTTTAATATCCTTAAGACGTCCAACAAATATATGAAATTGTTGATCAAAAAGATGGAAGAAAATATGAATCCCAAGATAGATCTGAGGACTAAGAAGGAAGACAAGGAGTAGACGGAAGGTCCAGGGAAGAAAACTAGGGCTAGAACCAGGAAGAACAGGGAGAAAACTGATCCGCAAGGTTCCCAAGTGCAGAATGTTAAAGATACGGTTCAACTGATGGAAGCCATTGAAAACAACATGGCGGTTATGCTCAAGAGCTTGGCATAAATGTTTTCTCTATTTTTGCTTTATTTCTCTATTTTTTCATGTTCAGCCCTATGGTGGCCTATCCTTGCTACTTTCGGCTGTTATACTTTGGTTGGTTTATTTGACTTTCTCAAGACTTTTATTTTGTTGTGGGTTTCAGGAGCCCTGTAAAACTTGTTTTACTTAATCAAAAACATCTAGCTAAAATCATACATATCATAGATGGATTTTTTTAGATAATGCACTTGAAATGGATGGTTTTGTTCAAGGAAGAACACAAATTTGAAAAATGAGAAAGTAAAAGGAGGAAAAAAGAAAAGTCTACTTACTTGGAGAATTTTTTTTCGCCCTCAGGCAAAGGGGAAAAAAACTTGGAAATTATGGTTTCTTGAATCCTTGAGGTGTAAATAGATAGATCCTTGTTTGATCACGAAATCATTTACTTATTTATCTTAGTCACATGTAGTAATTACCAATTTACAAAGGCCACAGTTCTGTCCTAGCCAATCTGGGCAAGCCTCTAAACTGCTCCATATATATTATTCAAGGGAGACGTTGACCAGTTTCGAAACCACTATGATGAGCAAAGCAATTGCAGCGACAATATTCTTCACTGTAAAAAAAAATTGTTCTTTTCCTATGCAATTCTTGAACTTAGTCATAGTAGGCTTATGTGGGTTTTGTGCAAAAGACAATGCACATGTGTCATGTATGTTTCTGATTTTCTTCCACGTAACAACTACATGGACAATATTACTAGCTATTCTGTCAGAGGCTCATATGAAAGTGTGTCATTTTTCTCATATCTACAACCCAATCTTAGTACTTGTGCCTTCTCCGTGTTGAGAAATTAGGAGGCTTAATAAATAATCTAAAAAATAAATTATATATATTATATAATTTTTAAATGTAGTGAATTAAACCATATAATATAATTATGTTTATGAGGTTTTGCAGGTAGCTCATAATTGGTGAACACAGAGAAGGCACAAGTACTAAGATGGGGTTGCAGATATGAGAAAAATGATAGGATTTCATATGAGCCTCTGACAGAATATCTAGTAATATTGTGTGCATGTAGTTGTTATGTGGAAGAATATGAGGTGTATAGATGACACATGTGCATTGTGAGTGCACAAAACCCACATAAGCCTACTATGACTGAGTTCAAGAATTGGAGAGGAAAAGAGCAATTTTTTTTTTACAGTGAAGTGTACTCACTGCAATTGCTTAATTAGGAATCTATGAGGTGGGAATTCTACAGGGTGTGAAGATTTTTTTATTTTCAAATTAGGGATCTTGATATAGTCGTTCCCAAATTTCAATTTTAAGGATTCTCGATTATTTAATTTAATGGTATAATATTAATGGATTGTGTACCAATTGTGGGATGGAACTTTAGTTGAAGGAAGCCGATTGCAGGATTTTTGGGAAAAGGTTGATATGGTGTTTTTAGAATTCAGTGTATTTGTAGAGAAATCCATCCTGCTCGGTAGGGAGTTTGTTGTACTTGAAATGTAGTAGGCCATCAAGGATCACATTTATGTAAGAATGCATACCCGATTTTAATTGGGTTTCTTTATCTTTTTGTATTGATGAGTTTAGGGTTTATCTCTTTTGATTTAGATGATTTATTAGGGTTGTGGGTATTAAGGTTTTGATCAACTTTATTTAGGGTTTCCATTTATGATTGTATAACTTCACATATAGTCGGCTTACAAATTGTTGTTTAATTATAAATTTTCAATATAGTTTGAAATTAAATATTGATAATGAATATTTGAATTTTTTTTTTACATTAAACGATTACAAATATTGTAATTTAATTAATTATTTTTCAAAATCTGATTTAGATGTTTTGAACTATCATATCCCATCTTTATAGAATATGATTGAATATTTATTAAATAGAATTCTTTTAATATTGTTATTTTTTTTGTTATTGATTAAATTTTTAATTTGTTTTTGTTGTTTTTTGCATAATAGTAATTGTAATTCCTTTTTATTAATTTAATTATTTATTTTATATAAATAATTTGAAGAATAGGTTAACGATTTTATAAAAAGTTTAATGATTTTAGCATTGATATGAATAGAGAAATATTGGTTTAAACATTTTTTAATTTGCAATTTGCAATTTTTTATATGTCTTTGTTATATTGAAATTGAATGATAGAAATAATATTTAATGTACTTGAGCTTCTATATTTTGATTTTAATATATAGTAAATAAAAGTGATAATTGAATACCTTTCATCATGAATTTAATTAAATGATTTTTTAATTCTAATATATTTGATTAGAATTTTATAAAATTTAATTATAAATTTGAATATAGTTGATTTTTGGGTATGTGCAAGATCATGAGGGGCCAAACTATGCCCAAAAGTGGAAATGAAAAATCAGCAAATCAAGGTTAGTCAACTTGACGTGAAAATTTGAACTAGCTATCAACCTAATACCAAAAAGTTGTAAGAATACAATCTGTAGGAAATTGAATGTAGTTTCTAAACTACTAGGCCTTTTCTAAAAAAAATTAATATAATTGGTGAAAAGTATAGATTTCAATACAACAGTACAAAAATTTCAGGAAAAAAATAAGAAGTAGGTGTATGTCTGACCACCTTAATCATGATCAAATGATAATATTTTTTTATCAGATTTAATATATAAGTAGTAGACTCATGCCCAGATGTGACGCATATTTTTTTGTAATTTTATTCCAAAAAATAATTAATTATGAATTTTATGCTACAACATTTTTAGAATAAAAACACTTCCATGTCTGACCACCTTAACTCATTCAAAACTTTACAAAATTAAATTATTTTTTTTCTTATAGTAGGTGAAGCATAGAATGTGACCGCATTAATAAATTTAAAGAAGAGATCAGCGGCAGCGAGACATTATGAGGAAAGCCTTGTCATTTTGATGGCGCCGCCCTGATATTATGAAGAATGTCTTGCCGCTTCAATGTCGGCGCCGCCTCTATCTCAGACATTCGACATTGCTTCTCATCAGTACTCTGAGATATGGCAGGGATTGTGGGCTTTTGCACAGCATAGTCTGTCATAAATTCTCTATAAATCATCATGCGTTACATTTTTTTGCACATTTCTGAATGACTTACTCGAAGAATTTAATTTTCACTGTAATTTTGGCTCCATGGATTGTTATTTTGCGCTCAGAGAGAAGCTGCGGATTGCAAGAATTTGATAAATTTGGTTTATCTCATTTTCTTTCTCTGCCATTTTTGAGTAATACGATTTTGTTTTTGTCCATCTTAAATGATTTCGCCTGAAGTTAATGAATTTTTTTAGATGATTTTTTCTAAAGTTAATGAAATTTCTTCCATGGACGCTAATGAAATCTCTTCCATGAATGCTGATAAGACATTTAAATTCAAAGTTAATAAATTCTATAGCTTGAATTTTCTTTGTTGTAGAAGGTTATTTTCATGGTTTGTGATTCATGCAATTCCTTAATAGTTTCATTCTTAACAGAATTCATAACTAGATTTTCCATAGTCAATTTTCTTCTTGATCATTGCATTATTTTCTCCTCAACTGAACATTTTGTAGTCAATTGATATACAATCACATTTTTCTCTTGGCCAATCTTGTGGGCTCGTGATTGAGCTTGTAAATCCACAAAAGGATTGAAATTTGGATCTGTAGGAAGAGTAGTATTAGCAAGAAGTCATTCACTAAAATCTCATCTTTATAACAACTAAATTTGGATTCACTAGAAGCACTAAAGAATCTGGAATAAGCCCTTTTGAAACATTGGAATGCTCAAGTGTGTCTTAAGGGGTCCTAGGACCCCTTCGGACACACTTGAGTGTTCAACTATGTCAAAAGGGGTCATGGGGACTCCCTAGGGGTCCTAGTACACCTTATCAAGTGTTACGACTCCTAGGAAGTCCCCATGACCCCTTTTGACACATTGGAATGCTCAAGTGTGTCTTAAGGGGTCCTAGGAACCCTTAAGACACAATTGAGCATTCAAATGTGTCTTAAGGGGTCCTAGGAACCCTTAAGACACAATTGAGCATTCAAATGTGTCTTAAGGGGTCATGGTGACTCCCTAGGGGTCCTAGTACACCTTATCACGCATTAGGACCCCTAGGAAGTCCCCATGACCCCTTTTGACATATTGGAATGCTCAAGTGTGTCTTAAGAGGTCCTAGGACCCCTTCGGACACACTTGAGCGTTCAAATGTGTCAAAAGGGCTCATGGGGACTCCTTAGGGGTCCTAGTATGCCTTATCACACGTTAGGACCCCTAGGAAGTCCCCATGACCCCTTTTGACACATTCGAATGCTCAAGTGTGTCTTAAGGGGTCCTAAGATCCCTTAAGACACACTTGAGCATTCAAATGTGTCAAAAGGGGTCATGGGGACTTCTTAGGGGTCCTAGTATGCCTTATCATGCATTAGGACCACTAGGGAGTCCCCATGAGCCCTTTGACACATTGGAACGCTCAAGTGTGTCATAAGGGGTCATAGGACCCCTTCAAACACACTTGAGTGTTTGAATGTGTCAAAAGGGGTCATGGGGACTCCCTAGGGGTCTTAGTACATCTTATCATGTGTTAGGACTCCTAGGGAGTCCCCATGATCCCTTTTGACACATTTGAACACTCAAGTGTGTCTTAAGGGGTCTTAGACTTAAGGGGTCTTAGACCCCTTAAGACACACTTGAGTGTTAAAATGTGTCAAAAGGGGTCATGGGGATTCCCTAGGAGTCCTGACGCGTGATAAGATGTACTAAGACCCCTAGGGAGTCCCCATGAGCCCTTTTGACACATTCGAATGATCAAGTGTGTCCGAAGGGGTCCTAAGACCCCTTAAGACACACTTGAGCATTCAAATGTGTCGCAAGGGGTCATGGGGACTCCCTAGGGGTCCTAACATCTGATAAGACATACTAAGACCCCTAGGGAGTCCCCATGACCTCTTTTGACAAATTTGAATGCTCAAGTGTGTCTGAAGGGGTCCTAAGACCCCTTAAGACACACTTGAGCATTCCAATGTGTCAAAAGAGATCATGGGGACTCCCTAGGGGACCTAATGTGTGATAAGGTGTACTAGGACCCCTAAGGAGTCCCCATGACCCCTTTTGACACATTTGAATGCTCAAGTGTGTCTTAAGGGGTCCTATGACCCCTTAAGACACACTTGAGCATTAAAATGTGTCAAAAGGGGTCATGGGGACTAGCTAGGGGTCTTAGTATGTCTTATGACATGTTAGGACCCCTAGGGAGTCCCCATGACCCCTTTTGACACATTAAAATGCTCAAGTGTGTCTTAAGGGGTCCTAGGACCCCTTCGGACACACTTGAGCATTTGAATGTGTCAAAAGGGGTCATCAGGACTCCTTAGGGGTCTTAGTACATCTTATCATGCATTAGGACCCCTAGGGAGTCCCCATGAACCCTTTTGACACATTTGAACGCTCAAGTGTGTCTTAAGGGATCTTAGCAAGTGTGTCTTATGGGGTCTTAGAACTCCTTCAGACACACTTGAGTGTTCGAATGTGTCAAAAGGGGTCATGAGGACTCCTTAAGGGTCCTAGTTCACCTTATCATGTGTTAGGACCCCTAGGGAGTCCTCATGACCCCTTTTGACACATTTGAATGCTAAAGGGTGTCTTAAGGGGTCGTAGGACCCTTCGGACAAACTTGAGCATTCAAATGTGTCAAAAGGGGTCCTAATGCGTGATAAGATGTACTAAGACCCCTAGGGAGTCCCCATGACCCCTTTTGACACATTCGAATGCTCAAGTGTGTCTTAAGGGGTCTTAGGACCCCTTCGGACACACTTGAGCATTGAAATCTATCAAAAGAGGTCATGGGGACTCCCTAGGGGCCCTAGTATGCCTTATCACATGTTAGGATCCCTAGGGAGTCCCCATGACCCCTTTTGACATATTTGAATACTCAAGTGTGTCTTAAGGGGTCTTAGGACCCCTTTGGAAACACTTGAGCATTCAAATGTCTCAAAAGGGGTCATGGGGACTCCCTAGAGGTCCTAGTACACCTTGTTATGCGTTAGGACCCCACGGGAGTCCCCATGGCCCCTTTTGACATATTTGAATGCTCAAGTGTGTCTTAAGGGGTCTTAGGACCCTTTCAGACACACTTGAGCATTTGAATGTGTCTAAAGGGGTCATGGGGACTCCCTAGGGGTCCTAGTATGCCTTATCACGTGTTACGACCCCTAGGGAGTCCCCATGACCCCTTCTGACATATTGGAACACTCAAGTGTGTCTTAAGGGGTCTTAGGACCCCTTTGGACACACTTGAGCATTTGAGTGTGTCATAAGGGGTCATGGGGACTCCTTAGGGGTCCTAGTATGCCTTATCACACATGAGGACCCCTAGGGAGTCCCCATGACCCCTTTTGACACATTGGAATGCTCAAGTGTGTCTTAAGGGGTACTAGGACCCCTTAAGACACACTTGAGCATTCCAATGTGTCAAAAGGGGTCATGGGGACTCCCTAGAGGTGATAGTAGGACCCCTTAAGACACACTTGAGCATTCCAATATGTCAAAATGGGTCATGGGGACTCCCTAGGGGTCCTTGTATGCCTTATCACATGTTAGGACCCCTAGGGAGTCCCCATGACCCCTTTTGACACATTGGAATGCTCAAGTGTGTCTTAAGGGGTCTTATGACCCCCCAGGACATACTTGAGCATTCAAATGTGTCAAAATGGGTCATGGGGTCTCCCTAGGGGTCTTAGTATATCTTATCACATGTTAGGACCCCTAAGGAGTCCCCATGACCCCTTTTGACACATTCAAATGCTCAAGTGTGTCTTAAGGGGTCCTAAGACCCCTTAAGACACACTTGAGCATTCGAATGTGTCAAAAGGGGTCATGGGGACTCCCTAGGGGTCTTAGTACATCTTATCACACATTAGGACCCCTAGGGAGTCCCCATGACCCCTTTTGACACATTTGAATTCTCAAGTGTGTCTTATGGGGTCTTAGGACCACTTCGGACACACTTGAGCATTCAAATGTGTCAAAAGTGGTCATGGGGACTCCCTAGGGGTTTTAGTACACCTTATCACATGTTAGGACCCTTACGACCTCTTCAAACACACTTGAGCATTTGAATGTGTCAAAAGGGGTCATGGGGACTCCCTAGGGGTCCTAGTATGCCTTATCATGCACTAGGAACCCTAGGGAGTCCCCATGACCCCTTTTGACACATTTGAACACTCAAGTGTGTCTTAAGGGGTCTTAGGACCCTTTCAGACACACTTGAGCATTCAAATGTGTCAAAAGGGGTCATGGGAACTCCCTAGGCATCCTAATGCATGATAAGACGTACTAAGACCCCTAGGGAGTCACTAGGAACCCCTTTTGACACATTTGAATGCTCAAGTGTGTCTTAAGTGGTCTTAGGACCTCTTTAGACACACTTGAGAATTCAAATGTGTCAAAAGGGGTCATGGGGACTCCCTAGGGGTCGTAGTACACCTTATCATGTGTTTGGACCCCTAGGGAGTCGCCATGACCCCTTTTGACACATTTGAACACTCAAGTGTGTCTTAAGAGGTCTTAGGACCCCTTCAGACACACTTGAGCATTCAAATGTGTCAAAAGAGATCGTGGGGACTCCCTAGGGGTCCTAATATGCCTTATCACTTGTTAGGACCCTTACGGAGTCCCCATGACCCCTTTTGAAACATTTGAACACTCAAGTGTGTCTTAAGGGGTTTTAGGACCCCTTCAGACACACTTGAGCATTAAAATATGTCAAAATGGGTCATGGGGTCTACCTAGGGGTCCTAGTATGCCTTATCATGCGTTAGGACCCCTAGGGAGTCCCCATAACCCCTTTTGACACATTGGAACATGAAAGTGTGTGTTAAGGTGTCTTACGACCCCTTAAAACACACTTGAGCATTCCAATTTCTCAAAAGGGGTCATGGGGACTCCTTAGGGGTTGTAGTACATCTTATCACGTGTTAGGACCCCTAGGGAGTCCCCATGTCCCCTTTTGATACATTGGAACATTCAAGTGTGTTTTAAGGGGTCTTAGGACCCCTTCGAACATAGTTGAGAATTTGAATGTGTCAAAAGGGGTCATGGGGACTCCCTAGGGGTCCTAGTACACCTTATCACGTGTTAAGATCCCTAGGGAGTCCTCATGACCCCTTTTGACACATTCAAACACTCAAGTGTGTCTTAAGGGGTCCTAAGACCCCTTAAGACACACTTGAGTGTTCCAATGTGTCAAAAGGGGTCATGGTGACTCCCTAGGGGTCTTAGTATGTTTTATCACTCGTTAGGATGCCTAGGGAGTTCCCATGACCCCTTTTGACATATTTGAATGCTCAACTATGTCTTAAGGGGTCTTAGGACCCCTTCGGACACACTTGAGCATTGAAATGTGTCAAAAGGGGTCATGTGGACTCCCTAGGGTCCCTAACGTGTGATAAGGTGTACTAGGACCCATAGGGAGTCCCCATGACCCCTTTTGACACATTTCAATGCTCAAGTGTGTCTTAAGGGGTCTTAGGACCCCTTCAGACACACTTGAGTGTTTGAATGTGTCAAAAGGGGTCATGGGGACTCCCTAGGGGTTCTAGTACTCCTTATCATGCATTACGACCCCTGGGGAGTCCCCATGACCCCTTTTGACACATTCAAACACTCAAGTGTGTCTTAAGTGGTCTTAGGACCCCTTACAACACACTTGAGCATTCGAATGTGTCAAAAGGGGTCATGGAGACTCCCTAGGGGTCCTAGTATGCCTTATCATGCGTTAGGACCCCTTTTGACACATTTAAATGCTCAAGTGTTTCTTAAGGGGTCTTAGGACCCCTTAAGACACACTTGAGTATTTGAATGTGTCAAAAGGGGTCCCCAAGACCCCTTAATACACACTTGAGTGTTCAAATGTGTCAAAAGGGGTCATGGGGACTCCCTAGGGGTCCTAGTACACATTATCACATGTTAGGACCCCTAGGGAGTCCTCATGACCCCTTTTGACCCATTGGAATGCTCAAGTGTGTCTTAAGGGATCTTAGGACCCCTTCAAACACACTTGACCATTCTAATGTGTTAAAAGGGGTCACGAAGACTCCCTACAACTCCTAGTATGCTTTATCACATGTTAGGACCCCTAGGGAGTCCCCATGACCCCTTGTGACACATTAGAATGCTCAAGTGTGCCTTAAGGGGTCTTAGGACCCCTTAGGACACACTTGAGCATTCGAATGTGTCAAAAGGGGTCATGGGAACTCTTTAGGTGTCCTAGTACATTTTATCACACGTTAGGACCCCTAAGGAGTCCCCATGACCCCTTTTGACACAATCGAATGATCAAGTGTGTCTTAAGGGGTCCTAAGATGTCTTAACACACACTTGGGCATTTGAATGTGTCAAAAGGGGTCATGGGGACTCCCTAGGGGTCTTAGTACATCTTATCACGTGTTAGGACCCCTAGGGAGTCCCCATGACCCCTTTTGACACATTTGAACTCTCAAGTGTGTCTTAAGGGGTCTTAGGACCCCTTCGGATTCACTTGAGCATTCAAATGGGTCAAAAGGGGTCATGGGGACTCCCTAGGGGTCCTAGTATGCCTTATCAGGCGTTAGGACCCCTAGGGAGTCCCCATGACCCCTTTTGACACATTTGAATGCTCAAGTGTGTCTTAAGGAGTCTTAGGACCCCTTCAGACACACGTGAGCATTCAAATGTGTCAAAAGGGGTCATGGGTACTCCCTAGGGGTCCTAGTATGCCTTATCACTTGTTAGGACCCCTAGGGAGTCCCCATGACCCCTTTTGACACATTTGAATGCTCAAGTGTGTCTTAAGGGGTCTTAGGACAAGAGAGTTACTTGGAGGATTATTACAACCTCCTTAGTAAGTCATCAATTGAGAAAGGCTCGTTTGATGAGACAAACTTTTGTTGACTTCAATATAGACCGTAAAACTTTTGGTAGAGCACTTGCAAGAAGAGAAAGACTTGATGATCCACTTCAAATCGATACATGGGCTTATGGTGGGAGACTTCCATGTTTCGATAAGAAGCTAATAGATGTTGTCAAGGATGAAATTCAAAAATTTTGGGATGCTAACTCAAGAGTGTCACCAAATGTGAAGGATGTCTTGAAGTTGAGAGTTGGCAATCGAGACCACACTCCACATCCTAAACATTATGTGGAGGTAAGTGCTATACACTAAGTTTGCACCCTTATTTCAAGCTCTCTTGGTCTTGATAACCTAGCATAACATGGGAATCATCTTCAGGTTGTGGGACCTATGCTAACTGAGATGAGACCTCCAAGTTCTAGGCTGGTTCCTCTTGGATAATCACCTTAATTTGCTTCTTTGGAGTAAAGTAAAACTTGAGGGGAAAAGGGATAGAAGGAATGTTGAAAAGGAAATAACTTAAAGAAAACTACCTACTAGGTGATACACCAAAATGATGGTATGAATTATAGTATGGAGGATGAAATCAGTACAAAAACCTAGGTCTAGGAGATCACAACTCACTAAATAGGCTTGCATCAATATTTCATAGAAGGGTCTGCAATAGAAAGAGGCTATTCAGGGAAAGAGAGAATTTCACAAACAATAACATTCCTAAGAATTTAGACACAATCTATGACCTGCAAACAAACATACACTTTTGCAAATAGGTATAGGAATGAGACAGATTGTCAAGGGGTTGAAGTATACCCACAAGATCATTCAAATCAAATCACCCACAAGAATACACATGAATTGCAGAAAGAAAGAGGGATCAAGAACCCTCAGATATCATTGAAAACATACATATACTTAACTCAATAAGAGAAAAATTCAGACAAGAAGGTATAGGGATAGAAATAATGTCACGAAGTACCTTTGCAATATCTACACATCAATGAAAGGTTACAAAAAGCAGAAGCTAGAGGGCAGAAAGAATGCCTCAGATAACTCCTCAAAAGGAAGATCTTTCTTTACAAAATGTAAACTCTGAGCTTCAAAAAGCTCCAAAAAATAATATATACATCTCCTCAATTACACATAGGCAAGAGTAAAACCTAATTAGGGTTACAGATTTTCATAAAATAATAGCCAACCCTAATTTTTTCAATTCTGATCATAATTGCATCACTGAAAATATCCCAACCGATCAAATTACTATTTGCATGTCCATCTCTGTATTGTATCTGCCCGCAAACAAGCCGCCTTGATCTATCTACCTCTCTGCAACTCGGGCTCACCATAACTATTCAAATTTGGTACTCTCAGATATTTGAATTTAAAAATTGATTAAACGGTCACGGGTGGTGCTAAGCTTTATCTATGAATGGATGATATTTAAATTTGATCTGTCCTTTAAAACATAGCTGTCAAATCTTCTATTTTACCTAGGCATCACTTATATTTTAACCTTAACTCTTTATTTAACCTCAAGCCTTCCTTTTCTTTTAGTTATTGAATCGCCTGACCTTTATATTAACCCTAGCTTATTCTAGCGATTACGCGACTGAGCCTTTATTCCCACCTTAACAGTCACCAAGTTGCCAAAAGATTTTCTGGAGATTACACGACTACACTTACAAGCTTGGACCCATCCGATGGTTGTTGCATGATCTCATGGCCTCAGAATATTCCTTAAGATCATGCACCAGTCATAGATCTTTTTATTTTACTGCCACCTCACTTAAGAAATTCGGACCCATGCCAGATGTCAACTGTATTACCCAGCAATCAATAAGATTTAACCATGTCAGATGGACCCACAAGACAGAGCCTGAACACTTGGAAGATCGAACGGTTGTCTTATAATCTCAAAGGCTCAGAAGATTCCATGCGATTATAAGACAATCATAGATCTTCATTTTACTAGCACCCCTGTAGATTCTCTAACAATGGTCCCACTGGAAAATCCCCATCATCACTCAGTCGACCAATGAAATAAAACCACGTCAGAACATGAGGACCCACCTGACAGAGCCTTGGTGATAAAGTAAAATCAATGGCTAGCGTATGATCACAGGGTTAAGAATATTCCATCAAATCATGTGACAACCGTTAGATCAAAAGTTGAGACAACACACTAGGCCCACTTTGAAAAATCTCCACATCATAACTCTATGACCAATTAGGATCAAACACCTCAGACTATGTGGTAGTGGACCCACTGACAACTAAAATGCTGCATTTGAATGAAGATCGACGGTCGGCACATGATCGCAAGGCACAAGAATATTCCATCATGTTGGCTTTTAAACTTGTTCCCACACGGTGCCAGGTTTACACTATGATTGACAAACTGGTTAGTCTTCACTCCAAAGTCTGACAAGGGAAAAAGTGCCAATTGATGAGGACAAAGAACATCCTCCTTCTGCTTCGAGCTCCACATTCACTCAGGCGGGTATTGCCTCATTTGCACACTCATGACTCCTCTTGAGTTGATGAACAAAAGGCCTACACATGCATTACTGTGGAATAGTTCTCAGACCCCTATAGGTATCCTGTACCCCAATGAACCATGACCTCATGCAATAACCTGATCTGCATGCAATGAGTTTGAGAACTAGAAAGAAACCTCCTACTACTACTACCAACATGAAGGGAAAGGGTTTAAATGAATGATTGATGTTGGGCTGAATGGACTCCTGAAGTACCCCAAGTCTCTCATAGACCAGTGCCTTATCCAATGGGTAGCAAAGTCAAATACCTCATGCAACAGGGCTATGAAACAAGAAGACAACACACTCACCCTGACCAGATCACACATTACAAAACCACCTATGCACCCAGATATGCTATCACCTATCCAAAGAAAAGACCTAGGAATAGGCAATACATTAACCAGCATCCACTGGAAGATAGGCATGATGCATCTTTGATACCCTAGCCCATACATATCTGAACACTAACTCTGAACCAGTTATCCCTACGAAGAAAACTCCACTTGCAAACACTTAGGCAATGCAAACAGATAAATCAAACACCCTTGATGTATGATTAATGATTCAAAATTCAAATGGAGACAATCTGATACAAAAAAAAGTATGCTACAATCTCATACATAAGACAATCCTGTTACAAAATGTATTGTATTCCCATAGCTAGAGAGGACAGAGGGAACACTCTATATGCAGAGAAGAAGGGAAATACATGGCAAGAAGAACATTCATGGAACCAGTCCCCACAACTATGGCAAAAAGGAACCCAGACAAAGACAAAAATTCAACATTTTATACCACTAGCTGCCTTGGAAACCCATGACAGGTTGGAACAAGCTACAAATAGCTAGGGCAAGGGTTTCACCCACCAAACCAATCAAAATTACATCAGAAATTACTGCAAGGGGCAGGAAACCAAGCAACCTGGAGAAAGAAATCTCAAACAGATTCTGCAATTATGAGTACATTGAGATAAGGGTAGAAAACCAGGAACTGCCATGAAACCCGTACAAACAGCCACCTGCAAACACACCTTGAGCAAAGATTACAATCACCCCTCACGGTACAAATCCATCTACAAACAACCGCCAAGCACCCTGGACCACACTACAAATTCTTCTCACCAAACAGGGTCTAATCTGGCATTCAATTCCATAAAAATATGGTACTCTCTATCCCTGGAAATTCACAGACATTCAAATTTTAAACTGCAACGGTCGCTTTGCATCTGGCTGGCTTTATGCTCCTTAACATTTTACTCTTAGCCGCGCAACTGTGCTGTCATCAATTCTCACCACCACAGGGAACGAGCCTCAATTCATGTTTGGTCACATGATCGCATAACCCAGAAATGGGTTATGCGAACATGCAACAACCGGCTAACACTATACCTCAGCCCCGCAAACAATCTGCCAAGCCTCAAACCTGGGCCCACCTGCCATGTGTCACACCACCATTCACCCGGTCACCACGAACACGGACCCCACATATCTAGCGAACTGGTGACCAAAGAACCTCCGCTAGTTTGCGAAATGCTTTGCACCTTTTGCTAAAAATCTAGCAACTCTGCGACCACTGTTCACCAAGTCGCTAAACAAACTAGAAAACTGCCAAATCTTCTTGCAAATGCACGGCAAGACCACATTTATCGACATCGCCACCTTTTTATCTGGACCGCCAAAACCAAGACCCCACCTGGGCCCACCCGATGCCACATGTCACACCACTACACGCTGCAACCGCTGAGATACCCAAGCCTGGGCCCGTGTTCAAACTCACCTTCCCACCAACATGGTCCAACCAAAAACTGCCACGACAGCACCCTCCACTGAGCCCACCAAACAGCTGTAGACGGGCCCATAGGGACGCGTGGTGCCCTGTCGCATGATCACATAACCTGGAAATGGGCTATGTGAACATGCACCAGCCTGCCAACCTCAGCCAATGCAACTGCCACCGCCACCGCAATTGGCAGCATAACCGCCAAGAAAACCACAACCACCACCGCATTGCTAAGGACACGTGTCACCTGGTCACATGATCGCATAGCTGAGAGAAAGGCTATGTGATCATGCGATAGCCAATAAGAAGCTGCCACATCACCACACTTGACCACCAAACTGTGATCACCAAACTGCAACCACCCCTTCGGAGGATTAGATAGTTGTCACAAAAGTGCATGGCCCTAACACATCCTTCACACTTTAATGACAACCATTGATCTTCTGACATGTCAGGACCCTCTGCCAAATCAAAAAACTAGGTCCCACCACCATCGCACCTACGCAGTTAGAGAAGTAAACCGCCAGGTAGCTACACAGGACTGGGACCCACACGGCCACGTGGCAAGCAGTCGCATGATCACATGTTAGAAAAATCTGACATGCGGCCATGCGACAGCCAATAGGGAAGAAGCTGGACCCACCACACAGTCAGACATGCGCAGTTAGAGAAAAACACCAACAATCAGGGCAGAAGTGCGATGTCAAAAACACACAGGGTTTTCACACAGATTGAAAACACAGGAATTTCTGACAGACCAAAAGGAAAACAAGGGAGCTGAAAACAACACAGGTTTCTGATGCCAAAAGATAAGCGAACCAAACAGGAAGCACAAGGTCGAAAACAACACACAGGTCGAAAACATCATGGACTTGCAAAAATACTGTGAGTTTTCGACACTGTGGCAGAATTTTAACAATTTCTTGTAGACTTTAAACTTTGAATAAATTTTTGGATTTGGTGAATTAGGAGATGCAGATTTGACCAGAATTTGGTGACAACAATAAAGAGCACGAGGTAGGAGGCAATGAAGAACACTCTTTGTAGGGAGAAGGCCATTTTCAAAGATTTTGCGGTGACAGAAAAATGGCCTAACACATCAAATCATGCACCATCCGTTGATCTTATACATCTTTAACCGCAGAGCCAAGACCACCAACCATCTGGAGATTACGCGACTGAAGGAAAGATAACCGCTCGCCAGATCACTAGATGCTTAGGACTTAACCACCAGAAATAGGAGATCTCACGAACACACAGTCACTTAGTCATTGAATAGAACTTAACTGTTTCCTCATTCTTCTTTCATCTAGCGACCCAGCGACTGAAGTCTATTTCATTACCTGACAGATGTATTTGGAGATTCAGTGACCAAAGGAAGTCTCTTAATCACTGGAGCCTTCTGACTTTTCAAAATTTCTTCTGAGATCTCGCAACCAAAGGAAAATCCATCTAGAGACCACGCGACTAAAGGGTCTTTTCTTATAGAATTCATTATAGAAGTCGCTAGATCTCAAGAAAACTTACTGAGACTTGGCGACTAGAGGGGCAAAGGCTAAGTCACTGAATGAAAATAGAATATTCCATCTGATCGGTAGATTAAGAGATATAAGGTAGTTGCGGGATCGGGGAACTAAAAGGCATATTCTACAGGGTCTTAGAGATTTGGTGACTAGGCTTAGAATAGAAAAGCACACATGGGAAATGTAGAGACCTAAGTGGCTGAAAAAGTAATGGTGAATTAGAATAGGTGCTAGGGTTTTGAGGGTTTTTGGCTGTAACGGTCATATTTTCAAATTTAAAGCTTGCAGACCAAAGAGTTTGGATAGTTGCAGAGACTAGAAGAAAAGATAGAGGGCCACAAAATTTCTCAGAGGTTCAACAAGGAAAACAAAATATTGGATGGATCTGAACCTGTGGCCAAATTTGTATGGAATCAAGAAATTTTGGGCAACATTTTGGTGATTTCTGCTAGATGTCATCCTGCTAGACATTGATCAGTGGCCTTGAGCAATCCATTGGGCACGGAGTCATCACTTCAAACATAGAAACTTGACAGAGAGACAGACTTGGAACTGGGAGGAACAAAAAATGTGCACGAGCACTTTTTGGAAAACAAGGAAAACTAACCTAGAAAGCAAAGATAGGAAAATAGGAAACATATTTACAGAGATTTACAAGGAAGGATTGATCTCAAAGCAAGGCTTCAAGTGGAATCCATTAACTGATAGGGGGAAGGCATCTCCTCCAAGATTCGATAGCTGAAAAGTATTAGCCCCCTTGCATTTTGTAATAACAAATGGTCCACCCCAGAAAGAATCAAACTTTGTATGTCTGTCAGGCTTTGATCTGAATTCATCCCACTTGAGGACTACATCTCCAACTTTGAAGTCTCTGGCCCTGGCTCTTTTATCAAAAAAAAAATTTGTGTGTATCTGATGGAACTCCATATCTTTCATGGATTTATCTCTGAGTTCTTCTAACTCTATGAGCTGAGCATACCTAATTTGTAAGGGATCTCCTTCTTCAAATAGGGCATATTGAGTAGCCAAGTCCAAAGCTGGCAATTCAGTTGAAATGGACAACTTAGCCTCTCTGCCATATACTAATACATAAGGAGAATTCCCAATGATCTTCTTTGGGGTAATCCTATCTAACCATAAGGCAGACCTCAATTTTGTATGTCAATCCCTTTGATTATCCTGTAGAGTTTTCTTGATTATCCTAATCAAGTTCTTGTTAGTTGATTCTGCCAAACCATTGCCCTGAGGGTAGTAATTTGAACTTGTATTCAGATAAATGCCATTCCTAATTGCCCATTCTGAGACTTTAAAGCCTATGAATGCCAATGCATTATCTGATATTATGGAGTCTGGAATGCCAAATCTATGAATTATATCATCATAAAAACTTAAAGCAACACTCTCATTTGATTCTTTTAAGGCAACTGCCTCTATCCATCTAGTGAAATAATCTATTGTAGTGATTGTCCACTTGTGTCCTATACTAGATGGAGGGTTAATCATACCAATAAAGTCTATGCCCCATCTCATGAATGGTTGCTCTGTTCTGATTGGCTGAAGGGGCAGGGCTGTAAGCTTTTCTTTTCCTGTAAACTTAGCACATTTGATGCATTTTATCACATAATCATGACTATCCTTTAAGATAGATGGCCAATAGTATCAGACCCTCATGATTTTAAAAGTAGTAGTCCTAGGAGAAAAGTGACCTCTAGAAGGTCCATCATGAAATTCAAATAGGACATCAGCTATTTTTTCTGAATCAATACATCTTAAAAGGACACCATTGTGATCTTTTCTAAAAAGAACCTCATCTATTAGCACAAAGGGAATAGATTGTAACCTATAATATCTTCTTTTTGCTGAATCTAGGCCTACAAGACATTGTCCTGTTGTTAAGAAATGAATCATGTTAGGCAACCAACCTACTACCTTGGCATGTTCTTTTGTAGAATGCACAACTAGAGATGCATCTATTTGTTCTGATTTCTTTGAACTTTCATCCTCTGCCAAATGCTCACAAAGAACTCTTCCTCTAACCAGCTTGGTGGTTTAAATATCAATGTCATACTCCATCACTTTGGTAATCCAACCGACTCTTTTTTCATTTAGGTCCTTGGAAAGCAAAAATTCTTTGACACTTGGATGAGTAAGCTTCAAGTGTACCTTGCTATGGGTCAATAGATATCTAAACTTTTTAAGGCTCTTCACCATAGCAAGTACATGTTTCTCTATAAAAGAGTACCTTTGTTCATACTCTTCTAAGCCTTTGCTGAAGAAAGCAATAGGTTGCTCCAACCCATCTGAATTTTCTTGAGTCAACATAGAAGATATAGCATCATGACCTCCATAAGCATAAAGGATAAAATCCTTACTGAAATTTGGGTTTAATAGAGCAAGAGCTTCTATCAAGGCTGCTTTGATAGCTTGGAAATTAGCTTTCCCTTCTTTAGTCTAGCTAAAAGTTGAACTCTTCTTTAACATGGCTGTTAAAGGCTTCAATAAATCTGCAATATTAGGCAAGAAATGCCTAACAAAATTAATCCTTCCTATGAAAGATTGGAGACCTTTCTTATGATGTGGCAATGGTAGCTCTAGGATGGCTGCAATCCTCTCAGGGTCTACTGTAATTCCTTTCTTGGATACTATATATCCTAGCAATTTTCCTTCATGAACTGCAAATACACATTTCTTGGGATTAAGAGATATCCCAAACTCTCTACATCTTTCAAAGATTTTTCTCAGATGTTTGATATGATCTACTGCATGTTTAGAATAGATAGTTATGTCATCTAAGTAGACTAGTACAAATTTGTACATGAGGCTTTTAAAGGCCATATCCATTGCCTTTTGAAAAGTAGCACTTACATTTGACAAACCAAAGGGCATCTTTTGATAAGCCATGGTTCCCCACTTGGTTGTAAATGCAGTCTTGTATTGATCCTCCTCATTAACTAAGATCTGATTATATCCTAAATAGCCATCCAATAATGAAAATATCTCAGATCTAGAGACACATTATAAGATTTTCTCCATAGAGGGTAATGGATGGTGGTCTTTCAAAGAGGCCTTGTTAAGATCCCTGAAGTCGACACATAACCTCAACTCCCCATTCTTCTTCCTTAAAGGAACAAGGTTGGAAACCCAACTGGTATGCTTGATGGGGTAGATGATACCACTTTCTATCAGTTTGAGCACTTCTTTATGCATAAGTGGCTCAAGCTTTGGATTAACAGGCCTTTGCTTTTGCCTTACTGGTTTGGCATTAGGCTTTAATTCAATAGTGTGCTGAGCAAGGGCTGGATTAAAACCTTTAAGGTCTTCATATTGCCATGCAAAAACATCACTAAATTCTCTGAATAATTGGGTATAAGTCTACTTTTCTAAATCAGTGTTTACCTTTTCAAATTGTAAACTTTTACCTAGTTCCAACTCTAATTCAACACAATGTTCTTGTTGAACTACCAGACCATCATTATTCTTCTTTACTTGATCATCCTTGTTGAAGATAGTCTCTAAGGTGACAAGACCTCTAGGAATCTTATTAGACTTGAGTTGTATCACTTGGTCACCATAGTTTTGCAATAGCCTATCTTGGTTATGATTTGAGAAGACATCCTCTTCAAACAAGAATTGCAGAATTTGCTCATCATTGTCAAACACTTGCCAATTAGTGTCATTATCAGGGATAGAAGGTCTGAAAATTACTTTGATATGTTGTTGGGTCTCCTCCTTTGAAATACCATTAGGAATGTCATACTGAGACCCAATAGCAGCTAGTCTATCTACATTTTGATTTAGCTTTCTAGGGATAGCAACAATATTGAAAGCACAAAAGTCTTCAATTGCATCCCAAACTCTATGTTTGTATGCTTTCAAGGTGTCATTTTTGGTTGCACTTATCCCTCTTACTTGGCTGACTAATAACTCACTATCACCATAAACCTTTAAGGCTTTGATCCCTCTTTTTCTAGCCCACTCCAGTCCATTCACTAGACTTTCATATTCTGCAGTGTTGCTAGTGTAGGAGAAACTGAATCTAAAAGCTATATAGTATCTTTCTCCTTTTGGGGACACTAGCATAGCACCACCACCAGAGCCATGTCTACTTCTAGCTCCATCAAAAAATAATTTCCAAACCTGATTACTCTGATCCTCTGAGTCAATGTCTTCTTTGAGAAGATTTGGCTCTATAGATCCACTTTCTTGAATCAAATAACTCCCCAAACCAGCATCCCAAATAACATTTTCTTGGGCTTCAAAAGCCTTTTTTGATTCTAATTCATCTAATAAAATATCAGGGATGCTTTCTATCTTAGTGTTTGCTTCTCTAATAGTTGGGAAGTCACTGTCATCAAATATAGAGCAACTTGCATTAATGGTATTGGACACATATGGTTCTATATGGTGTTCTGCTAATGAGTTATATTTAATGGTAACCTTGGTACCATATCTTGTGTGAAAAAGTATGTGAGACCAGTCAGAAGAAAGGTAGCCTCCTATTTTGGCTGTGAACTCCCTTGACAAGCATATGGCAAATAGGGCGGGGAGATCTATGATATAAATATCAAGCAGGATAGAGAAATTAGGACTAGCATGAAGGATTAGACTGGTATCCTTAGTCACACCTATAGTATTAACTAAGGATCCATCAAGTTGTGTAACCTTCTTTTGGAGGGGTTCATATTGAAGTCCTAATTGGTCAGCCACCTTTTTGGGCATTACAGTACTAGTAGCTCCACTATCTACCATACAATTATGTACTAAAGATTTTCCAATAATTAAAGATACATAAAACGGAGGTGGTTTTGAGTTCCTACCTTGAATGGTGTTAGATTTGGAGTTGCAACTTGGAGCCTCCTTTTCTTGATCAGTGTTGACCAGCACTGGCTTTGCAACTTCTTTTGTAGGCTAGGGAGTTACCATTTCAGTCATAGCTTTCTTCAAAATCTCAAGTTGCCCTGGAATAGCCAAAGAGTCCCACATAGACATAGTAATGTTCACCTTCTTCATGTTGTCTACAATGTTGAAAGGTGTCACAGTGTACTCTTTGTTGTGCTTTTACTATGATGGGCTCCACTTCTTTGAGAGTATGGCCTTCTTTGCTTGTAATGACAGGAGCCTTCTTGAATATGATGGGAGTGGCTTGCTGTATTGGTTTTGTAGATGTAGTGGCTTTAGTCCCAGAATCTACTCGCTTCATATCTTGAGCTCTTCTCTTTGACCTTGTGTTGGTAGCAATGGAAGGTTCACCAATGACTCCATTAAAGTCTTGCTGCTCCCAATTAAAAAGAGCAGTCTCATTATCTTGTGGTTCTTGTTGAGGAACTGATCCACTAGAAGAAGCCTTTGATTGAGCTTGTGAGACATTTTGAACCATTAGTGCTTGGTTCATCCATCCATTTGAACATGTAGCCTGATTATGAGGCTAATTGTAAGGGAAACACCATTCATTGTCCATAACCATATTATTTTGACTAGGGACCATGTCCCTAACTGGATTTGCAGAATTAAAAGGTGCAGGGTTGTATGGTTGGAATGGTCTTTGATTAATATTTTGCCTTTGTCCTTGATACCCTCCTTGGTATTGTGGCCTATTTTGTTGATAAGGTTGTCCTTGACTCTGATGTTGTTGATTAGGACTTTGGCCTTGTGGCTGAAAGGGTGGTTTGATTCCTTTCCCTTGCTTCTTTAGGTTTGTGACCTCTTTAGTCAAAGTCTGCAGCAAATTTGTCATTTCTTGTTGACTAGTTTGTTGACTATTCTTGATCTCTTGCAGCTCTTGAGAGAAACTTGTTTTTAGCTCCTGACTGCTAGTACTAGCCTGAGGTGCTAATATGGTGGGAATAGGAGTAAATGGGGGTACTTGTAAAGGTGCAATGGGTTGAAGGCTAGGAAAGATGGGCATGGGTGGCCTTCTAGCTATCATGTCTGCTTGGATTAAACAATTTTCAGCCTTGACAGCTATGTCAAAAGCTTGGGGTAAAGAGGTACCACCCATAGATTGGATCATGAAAAAAATTTGATTATTCAAACTTTGCAAGAAGTATAGGAAATCATGGTCAACTGATGGTCTCACTGAGACTGGAATTCTATTCCATGTCTTGAGGAATCTATTATTATAATATGTCATTTGTTCTTGAGGGTCTCTTTTAATGGTTGTCAACTACTCAACCAAAGATAAATTGTCTAATTTATCCTCAAAATGCTTACTCAATGCATCCCCTAATTCATCCCATGAAGTAATGGAACCAACAGTTAATGTTCTAAACCATTCAAGAGCCTTACCTTTGAGAGAGGCTGCTAATAGTTTGGTGGCCACATCTTCTTGAGTTATATTGTTTATGCTGCAAATAGTGGTCACATCTCTTATATGCTCAAAAGTTGTAGTTTGTCCTTCACCTGTGAAATCAGGTAGACTCTTTAGTGCCACTAAGGGCACATCATGAAGTTGAGAAAAGTTCAATGGGCTCCCTTGGTTGAAAGGTGCAAAAGAAAACTGTCTAGCCATTGTAGGAGCTGAAATTTGATGAGTAACAACTGTGTGAGTTGTATTGGATGTTGGATCTGAATCTTCTTCTAGATCTCTGGTTAGAGATCTTCCTCTTCTTCTGAGATAAAAGGGAAAAGGTGTCCTTTTAGAAGTATCAAGAGGTGCAAACTGTACTCTCCTTATAGGATATGTTCTCTAGGTTGATCTACCTTTGTAGCCTCTTTTTAGGGGCAACTCTGAAAATTCGGTAGGCTTTGAGCTTCTAGTCTCAATCTTTCTCATAAAGTTTGAACAAGTTTAGCCTAGATCAGTAAAAATTAGTGGAGTCACAAGATATACTTGAATATCAACCTTTGAAAGGTCTGTATTATGCAATCAGTATATCAGAGATAACATAATCTTCAAACAATGAACTTCTTTTGTTGTCCCACCGAGCGTGCCAGAATTGTTATGCCCAAGGTGGGGTGTCTTCTTAATTTGAATCTTATCTTAGGACTTATAACAACACTTTGAACATAAATCTGAACTTTGTCCCACCGGGCGTGCCAAAATTTGTTATACACTAAGTTTGCACCCTTTTTTCAAGCTCTCTTGGTCTTGATAACCTAGTATAACATGGGAATCATCTCCAGGTTATGGGACCTATGCTAACTGAGATGAGACCTCCAGGTTCTAGGCTGGTTCCTCTTGGATAATCACCTTAATTTGCTTCTTTACAGGAAAGTAAAACTTGAGGGGAAAAGGGATAGAAGGAATGCTAAAAGGGAAATAATTGAAAGCAAACTACCTACTAGGTGATACGCCGAAATGATGGTATGAATTACAGTATGGAGGATGAAATCAGTACACAAACCTAGGTCTAGGAGATCACAACTCACTAAATAGGCTTGCATCAATATTTCATAGAAGGGTCTGCAATAGAAAGAGGCTATTCAGGGAAAGAGAGAATTTCACAAACAATAACATTCCTAAGAATTTAGACACAATCTATGGCCTACAAACAAACATCCACTTCTGCAAATAGGTATAGGAATGAGACAAATTGTCAGGGGGTTGAAGTATACCCACAAGATCATTCAAATCAAATCACCCACAAGAATACACATGAATTGCAAAAAGAAAGAGGGATCAAGAACCCTCAGATATCACTAAAAACATACATATACTTAACTCAATAAGAGAAAAATTCAGACAAGAAGGTATAGGGACAGAAAGAATATCATAAAGTACCTTTGCAATATCTAAACATCAATGAAAGGTTACAAAAAGAAGAAGCTAGAGGGTAGAAAGAATGCCTCGGATAACTCCTCAGAAAGAAGATCTTTCTTTACAAAATGTAAACTCTGAGCTTCAAAAAGCTCCAAAAAATAAGATATACATCTCCTCAATTGCACATAGGCAAGAGTAAAACCTAATTAGGGTTACAGATTTTCATAAAATAATAGCCAACCCTAATTCTGTCAATTTTGATCATAATTGTATCACTAAAAATATCCCAACTGATCAGATTACTATTTGTGTGTCCATCTTTGTATTGTATCTGCCTGCAGACAAGCCGCCTTGATCTATGTACCTCTCTGTAACTCGGGCTCGCCATAACTATTCAAATCTGGTACTCTCAGATATTTGAATTAAAAAATTTATTAAATGGTCATAGGTGGCGCCAAGCTTTATCTATCAATGACTGATATTTAGTTCTGATCTATCCTTTAAAACATAGCCGTCAGATCTTCTATTTTACCTAGGCACCACTTATATTTTAACCTTAACTCTTTATTTAACCTTGAGCCTTCCTTTTCTTTTAGTCGCTGAATCACCTAACCTTTATATTAACCCTAGCTTATTCTAGCGATTATGTGACTAAGCCTTTATTCCCACCTTAATAGTCACCAAGTCATCGAAAGATTTTTTGGAGATTACACAACTACACTTACAAGCTTGGACCCATCCAACGGCTTTCACATGATCTCATGGCCTCAGAATATTGATTAAGATCATGCGCCAGCCGTAGATCTTTCTATTTTATTACCACCTCACTTAAGAAATCTGAACCCACGCCAGATGCCAACTATATTACCCAACAACCAATAAGATTTAACCATGTCAGATGGAACCAAAAGATAGAGCTTGAACCCTTGGAAGATCAAATGGTTGTCTTATAATCTCAAAGGATCAAAAGATTCCATGTGATTATAAGACAACCATAGATCTTCATTTTACTGGTGCCCCTGCAGATTCTCTGACAATGGTCCCACTGGAAAATCATTGTCATCACTCGGCCGGCCAATGAAATATGAGCACATCAGAACATGAGGACCCACCTGACAGAGCCTTGGCAATAAAGTAAAATCAATGGCTGGCGTATGATTGTAGGGGCTAAGAATATTCCATCAGATCATGTGATAGCCATTAGATCAAAAGTTGAGAAATCACACTGGGCCCGCTTTGACAAATCTCCACATCATAACTCTATGACCAATCAGGATCAAACACCTTAGACTATGTGGCAGTGGACCCACTAAAAACTGAAATGCTACATTGGAATGAAGATCGATGGTCAGCGCATGATCACAAGGCACAAAAATATTCCATCAGATCATGCACCAGCCGTTGATCTTATATATCTTTAACCACAGAGCTGAGACTTCCAACCATCTGGAGATTATGCGACTGAAGGAAAGATAACCGACCACTAGATCGCTAGATGCTTAGGACTTAACTGCTAGAAATAGGAGATCTTGCAAACACACAGTCGCTTAGTCGCTGAATAGAACTTAACCATTTCCTCATTCTTCTTTCATCTAGCGACCCAATGACTGAAGTCTATTTCATTACCCAACAGATGTATCTGGAGATTCAGTGACCAAAGGAAGTCTCTTAATCACTGCAGCCTTCTGACTTTTCAAAATTTCTTCTGAGATCTTGCGACCAAAGGAAAATCCATCTAGAGATCATGTGACTAAAGGGTCTTTTCTTACAGAATTTTTTATAGAAGTCGCTAGATCTCGAGAAAACTTACTGAGACCTAGTGACTAGAGGGGCAAAGGCTAAGTCGCTGAATGAAAACAAAATATTCCATCTGATTAGGAGATTAAGAGATATAAGGTAGTCACGATATCGGGGAACTAAAAGGCATATTCTGTGGGGTCTTAGAGATATGGTGACTAGGCTTAGAATGGAAAAGCGCACATGGGAAATGTAGAGACTTAAGTGGCCTAAAAAGTAACAGGGAATTAGAACAGGCCCTAGGGTTTTGAGGGTTTTTGGCTATAACGGTCATATTTTCAAATTTAAAGCTTGCAGACCAGAGAGTTTGGATAGTTGCAGAGACCAGAAGAAAAGACAGAGGGCCATGAAATTTCTTAGAGGTTCAACAGGGAAAACAAAATATTGGATGGATCCGAGCCTATGGCCAAATTTGTATGGAATTAGGAAATTTTGGGCAGCAGTAAGTCAAACAATGTTGTATAAAAAATTTTGTGAGACACATCCAACATTGAAAATATCACAAAGGTCTTTTGAATCTGTGAAACCATTTTATTATGTACCCCTTAAGATTCAGAATACATGTTGTTGCAAATATCATGTTGAGTTTTCAATGCATCATGAATTATTATGGTCCATTCATTCTACTTTGCATACTAATGAAATGCTAGAGGATTGTGGTGCAAGTGGTCTTCCCAAATCATCAAGAGACTTGTTAGATCAATTTTTATGTCATAGAGATGATGGTTGTTTATTTTATAAAAAAGATTGCTTAAATGCCAAGTGCTCAGAATGTGGTGGCTTGTCCAAGTTTAGAACATGTTTTCATAAGGGTTGAAACACAATTTTGGAAAGACACTCATCCAAAAAAAGGTATATGAAACGGTGAAATATACATTGAAGAGTGGAGGTGAAGGCTCTAGATATGAGTTAGTTGCAAAAGAATACAATGTTGCTGATTTTATCTCAGATTTCAAGACAAATCTTTTTTACAAGTATGCAAGGCATAGTCACAGGTCTCAATGGTTGGATCAACAATTTAGGACATGTAAGGACACTTTCCCCATTGGAACTATTATATCCATTGTAGACTTTGCGGATAACTATACATTGCAGCCCCAAAATGAGACTCAAGCTCAATATTACAATTCCATTCAAGTTGCTATTTTTGTACACATCACATATAGACATTCCCCTGATAGCACAAAAGATGAGGGAAAGATAATCAGAGAGTACCATTTTTATATGAGCAATGATAGGTCTCACTCACATGAGTTTGTTCAACATTGTTTCCAGAACTATTTTGACTTCTTGCAGGAAAATGGTATTGCTATGGATAGGCATCTCATTTGGTCAGATAATTGTACTGGTCAATTTAAGAATACCAGAATGTTTTATTGGTTGTGTAGAATGCATGTGGAGAGAGGTGTACCTCATATTTGGAGTTTTTTTGAGTTAGGGCATGGGAAAGGGGAGCATGACAAAGTAGGTGCGTGTGTGAAGAGAGCTCTAGTTAAGGAGCAATTGAGGATTTCAGCTGATGTACTTCTTGATGCTCATTCTATTGTTGATTGGTGTACTTTAGCATTGTCACAGGGGGGGACTCTTGATTCTACAGTGCATAGATTCTTTTGGTTGGTTGAGGAGGGAACTATAGGAGATAGATTGGATTGTCAAATAGTGAAAGACTCTTTAAAAATGCATTAATTCCGAAGCTCCAATAGTAGTACATGGACCATTTGGACACAAGAGTTGGCTTGTTTTTTCCCCATGTGTTTTCAATATGATTGGGATCATTGCGAGTCAAGTGAGTGGGTGGATACATGGGTTCCACAGTATCTAACTCCTTTATCTTTGACACTCTCTATAAGAAATGATGACATGGACACTTCAGTTGACTATGACCATCTTTCAGATCTTCTGACACCAGGAAATGTTTTTGCATTGGTTGCACCACAAGGGAATGATGAGAGGTCAGATTATTGGTTAGCACATTGTGTATAAGGTAAACATAAGCTTGTACAACCGATGATAGATGGTGATGGGTTCACATATCCTACTGGTTCAGTTGTTGTTGCAGGAACATGGCTATGAACATACATGATTAGAAAGAATGGAATTCCCACATTTGAAGACTATGAGAAGCACAAAACTATTCTCATGTATTCACACCTTGTTATAGCAACAAATGTCAAGTTGTCAAAGCATCAAGGAAGACCAAAGACAAAAGAACTTTGGACTATTAGTACTGTCGATCATGAAGCACTATTGGAGACCCTGAAGTAAAGAGATGACCCTTCAAGAACACTTGACTAGGTAATAAGTTAACTTAGTGCATTGTTTTCTAAGTTCGTTAAGCTTAATTTAAATACATTAATTTCACCTTTCTTAGATTGTATTTTGAGTCAATAAACTTGGTTTTGTATGTGGATTGTAACTTATGTAGGAGCATCTATGAAGACACCTACGGTCACCATGGATCCAATCAGAGATAGAAGGACAAAAGGATCCTTAATGGTTAATTGAGATCTTTTGAAGCCTATAATGGTAATTTGTAACAATCAATTTGATTTAAAAGTTAAATGTCCTAAAAATCTTGATAAGGACTTATGACCAAAATCATGTATGGGTGACCAATAGTGCCAAGAAGGGATCTTACATGTCATTTACTTATGTCATTTGCATGCTTTGAATTCTTACATGTTTGATTGTTATTTATAATGCTTTAAGGATATTATTTTTTATCATTTCAAACAATCTATAAAAGTTAAACCTCAAACATAATAAGCTTCACAGTTCAAATTTCACAAGCTTAATCATGATTAGTTTCACAGTTCAAATTTCAAACATACCACTAACAGTCAGTTGAAAGCGGCTCAACAACGTATCTTTCAAACCGTCCAACCTAGCATCAAACCGTCTGCTCCATTGGCTTCGGTTGGCTGAGTAAATGTCAATGACAACCCCGTTCTACCCATGGAGTCACAGGAACGCTCGCAACCACGCTCGACCCAAGTGACCCCAAGGTGCACTAAGCACAATTGGGCAGTGATCTTCCAGGGCTCATATCTTAGAGCTCATGAGAGGTATCAATAAACCATTAGGGGCTACAAGATTGTGTTTCCGAGGTCTACAATAACCTCTCTCAGTTTTGGGTGATTCAACTTCGTTTGCATTTGGCAAGGCGATCTCAGTCGATGCAAAAACTTGTAGTGAGGGTCAGTTGAAAGCGGTTCAGTAGCATATCTTTCAAACTATCTAACCTGGCATCAAACCATCTACTCCATTAGCTCCGGTTGGCAAGGTAAATGCCAGTGACAACCCCGTTCTGCCCACGGAGTCACGGGAATGCTCGCGACCACGCTCGACCCAAGTGACCCCAAGGTGCACTAAGCATGATTGGCCAATGATCTTTTGGGGCTTGTATCTTGGAGCTCGTGAGAGGTATCAAAAAATTGTCATGTGCTAGTGGATCATGTTTCTAAGGTCTACAATAACCTCTCTCAATTTTGGGCAATTCGACTTCATTTGCATTTGGCAAGGTGATCTCAGTCGATGCCAAAACTTGCAGTGAGGGTCAGTTGAAAGCGGCTCAGCAGTGTATCTTTCCAACCATCCGGCTTGGCATCAAACCATCTACTCTATCAGCTCCGATTGGTCAGGTAAACACTAGTGACAACCCTGTTCCATCCACGGAGTTACTGGAACGCTCACGACCACGCTCGACCCAAGTGACCCCAAGGTGCACTAAGCATGATTGGGCAGTGATCTTTCGAGGCTCATATTTTAGACCTCATGAGAGGTATCGACAAGCTGTTAGGTGCTATAAGATCATGTTTCTAAGGTCTACAATAACCTCTCTCTATTTTGGGTGATTCAACTTTGTTTGCATTTGGCAAGGTGATCTCAGTCGATGCCAAAACTTGTAGTGAGGGTTAGTTGAAAGTGGCTCAACAGCGTATCTTTCAAACCGTCCAACCTGGCATCAAACTGTTTGCTCCATTGGCTCTGGTTGGCCGGGTAAATGCTAGTGACAACATCATTCCACCCATGGAGTCACGGGAAAGCTTGCAACCATGCTTGACCCAAGTGACCCCAAGGTGTACTAAGCATGATTGGGCAGCGATCTTCTGGGGCTCGTATCTCAGAGCTCATGAGAGGTATCAAAAAACTATTAGGTGCTACAAGATCATGTTTCTGAGGTCTACTATAACCTCTCTCATTTTTGGGCGATTCAACTTTGTTTGCATTTGGCAAGGCGATCTTAGTCGATGCCAAAACTTGTAGTGAGGGTCAATTGAAAGCGGCTCAGTAGCATATCTTTCAAACTGCCCTACTTGGCATCGAACCATCTACTCCATCAACTCTAGTTGGCTAGGTAAAAACTACTAAAAACCCCATTCCACCCATGGAGTCACGGGAAAGCTCGCGACCACGCTCGACCCAAGTGACCCCAAGGTGCACTAAGCATGATTGGGCAGGGATCTTCTGGGGCTCATATCTTAGAGCTCATGAGAGGTATCGATAAACTATTAGGGGCTACGGGATTGTGTTTTTGAGGTCTACAATAACCTCTCTCAGTTTTGGGCGATTTGACTTCATTTGCATTTGGCAAGGCAATCTCAGTCGATGCCAAAACTTGCAGTGAGGGTCAGTTAAAAGTGGCTCAGCAACATATCTTTCAAATCGTCTGACCTGGCATTGAACCATCTGCTCCATCGACTCTAGTTGGCTGAGTAAAAACTAGTGACAACCCCATTCCACCCATGGAGTCATGGGAATGCTCGCGACCACGCTCAACCCAAGTGACCCCGGGGTGTACTAAGCATGATTGGGTAGTGATCTTCTGGGGCTTGAATCTCAAAGCCCATGAGAGGTATTGACAAACCATCATGTTCTACTAGATCATGTTTTTGAGGTCTACAATAACCTCTCTTAGTTTTGGGTGATACGACTTCATTTGCATTTGGCAAGGCGATCTCAGTCGATGCCAAAACTTGCAATGAGGGTCAATTGAAAGTAGCTCAGCAATGTATCTTTCAAACCATCTGACCTGGCATTGAACCATCTACTCCATTGACTCTAGTTGGCCAGGTAAATGCCAGTGACAACCCCATTCCATGCACGGAGCCACCGGAATGCTCGCGACCACGCTCGACCCAAGTGACCCCAAGGTGCACTAAGCATGATTGGGCAGCGATCTTCCAGGGCTCGTATCTCAGACCTCATGAGAGGTATCAACAAGCTGTCAGGTGCTACAAGATCATGTTTTTGAGATCTACAATAACCTCTCTTATTTTTGGGTGATTCAACTTCATTTTCATTTGGAAAGGCGATCTCATTCGATGCCAAAACTTGCAGTGAGGGTCAGTTGAAAGCGGCTCAATAGCGTATCTTTCAAACCGTTCGACCTGGCATCGAACCGTCTACTCCATTGGCTCCAGTTGGCCTAGTAAACACCAGTGACAACCCCGTTCCACCCATGGAGTCATGGGAAAGCTTATGACCACGCTTGACCCAAGTGACCCCAAGGTGCACTAAGCACGATTGGGCAGTGATCTTCTGGGGCTCGTATCTCAGAGCTCGTGAGAGGTATCAACAAACCGTCAGGTGCTACAGGATTTTTTTTCTGAGATCTACTATAACCTCTCTCAATTTTGGGTGATTTGACTTCATTTTCATTTGGCAAGGCGATCTCAGTCGATGCCAAAACTTGCAGTGAGGATCAATTGAAAGTGACTCAGCAGCATATCTTTCAAACTGTCTGACTTGGCATCGAACCATCTACTCTATTAACTCTGGTTGGTTGAGTAAACACCAGTGACAACCTTGTTCCACCCACAGAGTCACGAGAAAGCTCACGACCACGCTCGACCCAAGTGACCCCAAGGTGCACTAAGCACGATTAAGAAGTGATCTTCCAGGGCTTGTATCTCAGAGCTCATGAGATGTATTGACAAACCATCAAGGGCTACAAGATCATGTTTCTGAGGTCTACAATAACCTCTCTTGGTTTTGGGTGATTCAACTTCATTTGCATTTGGCAAGGTGATCTCAATCGATGCCAAAACTTGCAATGATTAGTTGAAAGCGGCTCAGCAGCATATCTTTCAAACCATCTGACCTGACATCGAACCATCTACTCCATCAACTCCAGTTTGCTGGGTAAACACCAGTGACAACCCATTCTTCCCACGGAGTCACGGGAATGCTTGTGACCACGCTTGACCCAAGTGACCCCAGGGTGCACTAAGCATGATTGGACATCAATCTTCCAGGGCTCATATCTTGGAGCTCGTGAGAGGTATCAACAAACCATTAGGTGCTATGAGATCATGTTTTTGAGGTCTACTATAACCTCTCTTAGTTTTGGGCGATTTGACTTTGTTTGCATTTGGAAAGGCAATCTTAGTCGATGCCAAAACTTGCAGTGAGGGTTAGTTGAAAGTGGCTCAACAGCATATCTTTCAAACCATCTGACATTGCATCGAACCATTTGCTTCATCAGCTCTAGTTGGTCGGGTAAATGCCAGTGACAACCTCCATTTTCCCATGGAGTCACTAGAACACTCGCGACCACGCTCGATCCAAGTGACCCCAAGGTGCACTAAGCATGATTGGGCAGTGATCTTTCGTGGCTCAAGTGACCCCAATATGACGATTTATATACATAGTGAGTATATACATAGTATTCAAACAATGTAGTACTAAGTGGCTCAAGTGAGTATATATAATGGTATGAAACATAAGAACATAGGAAATATATAGAAGTTAAACCTCAAACATAATGAGCTCCATGAACAGGGTATTCCAGAGTAAAGAAAAACAAATGTAACTTCAACAAGATATAATTTCAATCATAATGATAATCATAGTCAAGATATAACTTCACCATTCAATTCCATAAACATGAATAATAACTATGTATATACAAAAGATGACGCAAATATAACATATAAATGAACATGTTCTATATATACAAAGTATCAAATGTATCAAAAGTATCTCCATATACAAATATGGCACATGCCATTTCAAAATGTCTACAAAATCAATGTTTTAAGGTGTACAATGTGGCATATATGCCATCTCAAAATGTGTGAAGTGGCATCTCTAAATGACCACAAAACTAAAACTACATCCTATGCCATAGGGGGATCATCAAAATGTACCCTCTTTGAAGAAGTGTTGGGCTCTGATTGATCCTGCATAAAAAATGAGTTCAAACCCAAGTTAGATTGCTTACTTTATATGATATATATATATATATATATATATATATATATATATATATATATATATATATAGTTCATAATTCAAACACTAATTTAATTAAAATTATAACTAAATACAAATATATGTACCTGGTCTCTCGGTCACCTACCATGATCAGGTGTCCTAGCATAAGTCCTGGGTAGCGAAGGGACCATGCCAACAATACCAACTGTGACCTATAAATATATATTTGCAATAATGAGATTAGTAGAGTGGTGCAACATAGAGTAATAAATCTACAAAATAGGATGATAGCATAATAAAATTACAAATTGATTGAACTAAAATTAAAACTTACATCTGATGATCCCTCCTCTAGAATGGTGGGATGGGTCAACAAAGATACGAAAGATTCTTGTGGGCCCTCCCTCACACTCGAAGTAACCTATGAGAGTAAAAAGATTGTCAATTATATATAAATGTACTTCATCATAGCAACCCTGGTTACAAAATACAAATAACAATATGTAAAAGTCTACGTACAATCAGGCTATCACTCTGAATCAAGATGCTTGTAACCCTACGCTGCCGAATAGCTGTCGGGACATCATCAATAGCCACACCCTATACAATAAAGTGCAAGTAAAATATTTATTACTACACAAAAGTGGCATACATGTGCATGCATAATTAATCTTAAACAATTAACTACCTTTCCTTTGTCGACACCTGATGAAGGAACCCCCTCATGCCCCCCACTGACATTGGTTGTACCCTGCAAGAACATAATCATATGACAATATATAAGTAAATGTATGAATTTTATTGCTCTAATTGATAGAGATTTAAGCATGTACACCAAATGATATAAAAAAAACTAATGGGTACATAATTTATAATATACCATATAGTCATCAAGGCCAAATGAAATGGCTGAAAGTGTGGACTCGTCCACCTGTCTCACCTCCTCCTATGTCATCGACTGAACATAAATGGAAAAAATATATATACATAAGTGCATGCAATCATTAAAACTAATCTAAATAAATAAATTATTTTTAAATTAAATAAGTCATGTGACAAATTTATTTATAATGTTTACTCTAATCGTATCAACAGGAGTCAATGGCTTTGTGTGCACCTCCTGAGCACTCTCATGAGATGTAGATGTTCCATGAGGTGTTGCAACCTCTACAACTACATCTCATGTATCCTCCTCATCAATAACATGAAACTGATATGTATCAGAATCAGTAAGCAGTGCAAGGCACATATGCCTGCACATAATGCACATATGGGGCTTGCATACATGTGAACTCCGATGAGATGTCGATGCGCTAGCATCATCCACACCAGGAGGCAAGACTGACCTGGTCTGCGTGATCAACTGATCACTCAGTAAATGAATGGCCCTAATAGTCTATGAGGCAGCCTCTGCAATGATATCAGGATGCTGCACTCGAGAAGGGGGTGCGACATCAGTGGGGGGGACAAAGGTAGTGGCCTTTCAGCACTGGGCAGATGGTCTAGTCTGAGGAACTCCTCTACCTACGTCCATGTTGGGCCTCATACTCCAATAATCAACATGGTGACCAAGCACAAACTCAGCATACAATTTTTTAATGAAATAAAATGGGACCTCCAAATTGCTATGGGGTGGTTTATCAAAAACCATCCACCTGCGATCCCAAAAGTTTGTGTGCATTGCTTCATTTGTGCACCATTTTATTGATAATTTGGGCTTTTTGGGGTCAACTGGTATTCTAATTTTAGGATCGACAAAAAGGGTGGCTATATCTTCCTTACTTATATTAAGGGCCGCAATCCCATCATGGTCAAGTTCGTCATCAAATTGGGTGTGCATATCATCACGCCAATGAAGAGCATCATTATGTTGTTGTGTGAGTGTGTCAATATTTCCAACAATTGTATTTAGTGTGGCAAGCATGGGACCTAATGTAGGTATATTTTGATACATGTTTTGGAAACCTCGTATTATGTTCAAATTTTCTTATATAAAATCTTGTAAAGATTTAGGGTTTAGATATGGGGGATTGTTTTAGGGATCGTTATTTGGTACGGGAGGGTTATTTTCATCATTGTTGTTAGCCATGCCTAATTAAATAAAAAACAAATCTAAATTCATATATTATTACAAATATAAATACAAAACCCTATTTCAAAAACAAATGCTACATTTAGTATAAAAATGAAATAAAATATACAAATAATTACTTACCGAATATGCTCAAGAGTCGAATTTGTTGTTTCCAAAATTAGGTATCCAAAAATATATCGGGTATATGATATATCAAACCATTTTGGCAAAGAAAAATGTGGAACAAAATGAAGAAAAGGGCTCACGGGTTTTAGATTTATGCCACAGTTATCGGGTACCCGATATGGTATCGGGTACCTGATTAGGCCTATGCTTTGGTGTCAAGTTTGCCCAGGTGTACTGACACCCAGGCCTACTAAAAAGTCAACAAGCATTTTCATGCACTTTTGGACGAGTGAAAAGTGAATATTTTTCACATCACCACTTTTTGGCCCCTCATGATCTTGCACATACCCAGTAAGTGGAATCACAGAAATGAGATCCAAAGAGGAAGATATCACCTCAATTACAAACAGTTCAATTTCCAATTACATATCTCCTAACAAATTATATTCTTCAAAATCCTTCCTTATTACAGATTGCAATGCTTGATTTCAATAAAGCATATACAACATCCATGAATACAGTCAACCATATTGTCACTTCACTTTTTTGTTAAAATTATTACAATTTAGTATAGACATAGATGCCATTTTGAGCTGCACAAAGTGTTCTATATGATTTCCACACTAGACATGTGATTTGTCTCAGAGAATGATCATATCATTGAAATCTATAGTTATGCTTGGATATAATTCACATAAAACTTGTCATTCATCTGGTATGCTATCTTAATAAAAAACAATCAAATAATCAAAGAGAAAGTAAGCAGAATCACATAAATGAGATCCAGAGAGGAAGATATCACCTCAATTACAAACCATTCAATTTCCAATTTCATATCTTCTAACAAATTATATTCTTCAAAAACCTTCCTTATTACAAATTGCAATGCTTGATTTCAATGAAGCATATACAACATCCATGAATACAGTCGACCATATTGTCACTTCACTTTTTTGTTAAAATTATTATAATTTAGTACAAACATAGATGCCATTTTGAGATGCACAAAGTGTTCTATATGATTTCCACATTGGACACGTGATTTTTCTCAGAGAACGATCTTATCCAACCATATCTAATTTATTGAATTCTATAGTTATGCCTAGATATAATCCACATAAAACTTGGCATTCATCTGCTATGCTATGTTAACCAAAAAAAATCATATTAAAATGTGTTACCATTCTATTAACACATTTAAGTGTGATTCTTCTTCTTTTCATCTTGTAACATGTGGGCTTAGTTGCATGTGTGCATATCTTTCAAAACTGAAAGTTGGATGAATTCGAAGTCCTGAGAGTTCATGAACTCTTGAAAGAGTTGTAAAGGTTCATCCTTGTCATTTTGTGCTTCCAATGTCAATTGTTGCCTTTACAAGCGACAAACCTTGTGATTTGTGTATTGTTAATGCCCATGACATTCATAGAGGTATTTGACGGCGGTAACCCCTATTAATTGGCGTGATAGGAATATTCTTTGGATTAGTGTCATCCCAAGCTGGACCAATGTAATTAATAAATTGAACCAAAACTATAAAGGGCAATTGCGGAGGCTTTTCACCATCATTATATATAATTGCTTTGACTTCTCCTATAGCACCATTAAAAAGCCTTATTTGGACCCATAGATTAGTACATAGCATAACTTGTAGGCCTATACATAAAAGAATGTGAGGTTGGAGTTGTTCTTCATCTGCATTCGAGCTCTCCAAATCTCTTTGTTGTTCTGCTATTGAAAGAGCCACAGGTTGGTGTAGAGACAATAACATACGCTTATTATGCAGGGCTACCATTTCATTAGTTGCAAAAAGGTGTACTTTAGAATGAAAAACTTCTTGTTCCTCTTTACTGAGAGCAATATTTGTCTGTGACATGAGCAGATTCCAATCTGCAATTGTTGGTTCTGTATTTCTTAGATTTGAAAGAAGAGAACGAAATTGTATCTAAACATTTGTATTACCAATTTAATGAAATTTAGCCTCTAAAGTGATTACTTTTCTTGAATGATTGCCATAATTGACTGCCATAAGAATTTGAAGCATACATTGGAATGTCTTTAACTAGAGGAAGCTGACCCAAATCACCAAAAAGAATGATTGAACAACCACCAAAAGGAATATGGTTTCTATTTGGAAATGCTTCTCTCAATCTCATATCAATTCTCTCAAATAATTTAGGACCAATAAAACTCATTTCATCTATAATAATATACTGAACATAATAGAGATTTTCCTATAGCATTGCCAGTGATTGACCTTGTAGTTGAACCATCTCTTTGATTGGAATGCATAGAGAAGAATGAATTGTAGGTGCCTTGATGTTAAATGCTACAACTCCTGTCGGTGCAAGAAGTAGAATAGGTGACTGTCCATAGGCTACTGATTGAGTGAGAGTAGCTTTGATTTTAGCAATTAGATGAGATTTTTTAGTTCTAGCAGTGCCTTGTACAATCAGTTGTAATGGTTGTTGTATAGTACTTGTATCTCTCTGTGATATAATTATATCATATGCTTTTTGTTGTTGGACAAACAATTTATAATGAGATCACTCATGCATAACTGGATTCTGTTGAAAGATTTGTTGATTTGATTGAATGAAATTTGTAGCTATAGCTTTTTGTGGAGTAATGTTATTTTGCAACCAGTTATTTTCTAAATCAAATTCTTGATATCCAAGCATATATAAATCATTTAAATGTATAGGTATGCTTGGATATAATTGAGCTAAAACTTGCCATTCGTCTAGTATACTATCTTGCATTATATCTGGATTTTCTGAAGGGCTTGTAGGATCATCTACTTCTTCTACCTTTGAATGTGTTGTTCATATATGCCATGGATCATATGATCTTGAAAAAGATTCACATTGTTCTATTATTCATTCATCCGATGCTGCAAAATCTACCTCAATATTGAGGAATGGTTTGTATAATAAAAGTTCACTCCAGCAAAATATTGGATAAGAAATGTCCTCTCTGGAAGGGATACTGATGAATCTAGGTGAGACTCTGACTATACAAAGTGAATATCTTTCTTTCCATTTGTCCTGCAGTCGATTAGGCCTAAATGTCCATATTTTGGTAATGTCAATAAGAGAAAACATTTCTAAATTTGGTGGGTGTGCCATATAACATTCAATTTGGTTATGGTATACACTTGTTGGCATGTCTAATATAGGTAGACGTTGAAGATTTTTTTGGTTCACATTCAAAGATACAAATTGTCTACTACACAAGGATCAGGGAAGCTTTTTTAGTAGATGGCAGGTTTCTTGGGCACCTATATCATGGTCAACAAGATTTTCCAGAAGCATTCTTTGAAGTACAGCTGGTGCAGGCATTGTACCATTGAAAGTTGATGATATTCTACATAATATTGCACGATATGTTTCTGATTTTTTCTCTGCTTTGGCTACATATTTTGCTATGTACTTGATAACTGTATCAATTGAAAGAACAGGTTGACAATTTATATTACCTCTCCAAATGGAAAGAATTTGGATGTTATGTAGGTTTAGTCAATCATCATTATGAGTTGTTGTATGTTTAGGTTTGCCCTTATCTATACATGTTAATTGTGATGTTTCTTTTGTGGTCCATCGAGCTTTATAATAGCATGCAACATCATCACCTTTCCTTCTTAAACATGTCTGCAGAGAACATTTTGTGTGACATTGAACATGATTTACCAAATCGTAGTAATCAGAAGCTACATCTATTGCATATATCATTTTTGTAGTCCTCAGGAAAGGATCATGAAGAGAATTGCAATAGATGCCTTGAGTTCTTTTAACTATGCTTTGTTGATTCCATGCAGATACATATTGGTCTATGTAATCTAATGCATTATGCACTGATAGATCGTTATCCCATTCTAAATTTTTAATATTTGGTGCATGTGGTAACCAGATGAACCCCTAAATATGTGGAGAACCTCTATTTTTCCATTCAGACCTGATATATATTTAAGTCAGTAAACATAAGATGAAATTTCATAGAAATTAATAACATTTTAAGTAGATTGTTTACCTATACCAATAGTTAGATGCACAGAGTAGTTTCTGCAAGAATTCCTCTCAAAATGTAGTGAATCTATCATGCATATACATAGCTGTCAGATGAGAATTTTTAATAATATTTTGTATTCGCCATCTTGTAGCCATACTTGGATTTGTTGGTGTACTAGATGGCATGACATTGTGTAAATCAGGCCACTTGGTATTTGCAGCACTTAGAGTAAAGAAAAGTGTAGGACAACCAATTTGAATAACCATGTCTATTATTTCTGCTCTTCGTTGATTCCAAAAAGATCTAGTTCCACGTACAGAAGACCCAAATATCATCAGCTGATCTGCCAATTTATCATCAGGTACATCTTGTAATCTTTGACGAAGATCTGCAATTGTTATAGATAAAGATTCATCCAATTTTTTGTGAACAAAAATAGATGTTATGGCCTGGCTTCGATGACGCATGATAATATTCAATATAAAGTACCAGAATCTTGAATGCTGCCCAAATATGTTATCATAGTACCGTAGAAGGTGAAGATCATAATCATGGAGTTTGACTTCTTTGATATGTGGTTGTTTGTATGCAGCCATTCCTTTAGGAAACAAAGTAGGGAATGCCATTACAAATAAACCTTTAGTTGTGTATTTATTTATAGGAGAAGATGAGATGGGAGGCCGTGCAATAGATTATGTTTCTCGACCTTCACCTAAATGCAATAAAGAATGTATTTCTTCTATTTCTCTACGTGGTGCAGGAAGATTGCAAACAAATGAGCTATCAAATTATACATTCTCATCAAATGCATTTTCTTCTATGTCATCTAACATGGACGAGTTGTCTTCAATTGGATGAGTATTTTCCACTGCATTAAAAATAAGGTCTAAAATATCAGTGGATTGTAAGGGCAATGATGCTAGAGCATTTTCATCTAGTTGTACATCCCTATAGTATGGGTCATTCAACGTTCTATATTTCAATACTTCATAAACATGACATCTACTGACATAAAAACTATATTTTTTATTTCCTATAAAATACTTCATAAACATGACATCTACTGACATAAAAACTATATTTTTTATTTCCTATAATCTCTTTGTTAACAATGATTATATCTAATGCATCTATTCATTTTGGCAACAATGTTGTTATAGCAGATATATCTTGGGGAAAACAAATAGTATGACCACTATATTTTAATTGACCACCTTTGAATATGTAACTTGCAAGATAGGACTTATTTTTGCTATCAGCATCTGTTCAATTTTTGTTAATATTTTCAAGAACAGTGTTTGTTCACTAGGATCCATATTGTTCCATTTTGAGAATTGATGACCATCTTTTTCAGAATTGCATCTGTAGCATATTAAATTTTCATGTGACATTCGTATTTTAATTCCAGGATATCTTTCCATACAAATAGAACACTTTCTACAATTTGATATAGTATCTATCTTTGTACGGAATGCTTTTCTGGCAGTGTAATAATTCTGAGAGAAAGGTAAACTAACAATATGGTCAGCTGTATTCATGGATGTTGTATGTTCTTCATTGCAATTAAGTAGTTCAATCTGTACTAAGGAAGGATTTTGAATAATAGAATTTGTTGTAGGATATGAATTTGGAAGCTGAACTATTTTTAATTGAGGTGATGTGCTCGAACAAATTTCATTGGATGTTAGAAAATGCGACTTCAATATTTTGAGAGGCTTCTCATTTGTTTTTGTTAATAACTATTTTTTTGGCATTATATCTTGCTCTCTGCATCTCATTTATGTGATTGCGCTTAGCATCTCTTTGATTATTTGCGTTATCCATGACTGCATACGTAATTGTCTATATATATCTAAAATTTTTGAAGATTGTAAAGTTAAATAAATTATCAATATATGGAAATGTAATCTACAAAGAATCATGGTAAATTTTGAAATATTTATTGCCAACACTTTTTATGTATTATGTATTGACATAAAGTAAAAACCCAATTATTACGAAAGATATAACATAAATTAAATTGATAACATCTACTAATATTAAACTAAATAATATGTATATTATAAGATATTCGGTATACATGTACTATATTGTTTTAATACATACTAAAACATTTCTGAATTGCATAGTATGAAAATGACAAATTATATTCTAAAAAATACATATATACAAAAATATGTGAATACATATCTTGAATATTACAAGTAAAGTATGGTCTTAAGCAAGCCTCAAAGCTAGAACAACTTTTCTTTGAGCCTCTTGACTGCCAAAAGAAGATGTTTTGATACTTAGATCAAATACAAATTGGGAATCATACAGGTTATCCAAAAGTTGTTTATTTGCACCAGGTTCAACAAGAAGTAGCTGAAAATCTTTTGCATCAACACCCAACAAATCATTTGCGGGGCCTTCAAAGGCAGTAACGTTGTGAAGTTCCCCTAATGGATTTTACAAATCCATATTAAGCATGTAGTTGAAATCACATTTGATGGATGTGAACACAACATTTTGGACATTCATATGTCCCTGTATGATTTTGAATAACTTTTTTTTTACATTTTTTTGCATCCACAATTCGTGGACATGAAAGATAATAAAAGTTATCCAAATCTAATCTAGATATTTTTAATGTTACACAAACAAGAATCATGGAATGAAAATATTTTTTATGTAAATGGAAGTCATTGTTTCTAGATTTGTAAATCTAGGAACTGTTTTTGGCTCTTTAGTCAGAGAAATATAAGATTGATCTTCGCCTATTTCTGTAGACCATGTCAACAGAGCAGTAGTCTCACTTAAATTTGGATTGATAAGAATAGTAGTTGAGAAACAGTATCCAAGGACTTACCAGACCATGAAAGCAAACGACCAAATTTAATGAAAAGAACAGTTGTTTTACTTTCCCTGAATAAATTAATGATTTGTTTTCCTTCATTTTCACAATGATGACCCCACAGAGTCACATCAATAGAATAGCCAGAGATATCTTTGATTCGTGTATTACATTTTTTAATTTTAGTACCATTTTTTTTCCTAATGGTACTTGAAGGATTGATAGAAATTACAATTCTGATCACATCTACAAGCGAATCAATAGGAAAAGATTCAAGTGATTCAATACTTTTAATATGGTAATCATGTTCAGGAACTATAGATTGGACAGACATTGAAGGTATGATTCTTGAAGAACTCTGAAGAACTATTTCATATGGATTGGTAGAACTACTAAATTTGGTGTTTGCAACTTTTACAGACCCATTATAAATCAAATAAAGATTATTTGATTGAATAACATCATAGAAATTATCAACCAATTCATTGAAACAAGTTATATGTATTCCAAAACCTTCCTTTTCTATAAAGTCAAAACCGAATACTTTACCCTCTCTAGACACTTTTTTGAAACAATGGATAGGTGATTTTTGTATGGCTCGACCCTCAATAGACCAAAACTTGTGGTATGGGGTCAGGAGTTTAATGGGAATTATGTTAGATGCAGAAGCATCTAAAATAGTACGTGTGCTAGACAATGATATCTATCTATTACCTTGTAGTATAGGTACTGGAGACCCAATAATGTCTCCATTATTTGACACAACATGCAAATTATCAATTAGGATAGCCCTGCAAGTATAAAGAAAATACATATTTAGTAAAGTTTTATAATGGGATTTTCATAAATACAATAGAATATAAAAAGATAATTCACATACATGAAATTGTGGAGTTTCTTGCAAGAGTATTCTTTGATACAAATAATAGAACCTTTAACTAAAGCCTTTTCCACTACAAGTGTGTTAAATTTTTCTGGTAGGAGGGAAAACTATGTATGGACACCATCAAAAATTTCAATACGATATTTTGTAGATGCACAATGTTGTTGTTCAATACAATGTATTGATAGAATTTGAAAACATGGATCCTTGATAGATATACCATCCATTATCTAATTAATTTCTCTTGTTGTTAGTAAGGCCATTTTTGTTACCTAATTAATGGCAAATAGTGTGATGTCACTTATTAACAGTATATCATAAACATTAACAGTGTATTTATTATTTATGCAATCTTGAAAGAAATATGTACAGTTCTTTTTTTGCAACAAATAAGCAGTCCTATGTTGAATTCATACATATCACTTATTTAGTATTAACTTTTAAAAGTGTCATTTTGCAAAATAATATCTACTCTCTAATCAAATATGAAACTTTTTTGGAAATATATGTAGACTAAAAGAATGTAAATTGACAAAATATAAGAATCATATCAAATGCAGAAGTCTAAAACAAGTAATTAAAAGAACCTGTGTTAACAATGCCTTCATAATGATGAACTTGAAATTTCTTGATGGTCACGGGAATGTATAAATTGAAATCTATATAAACGCTTCAGTAAAATATGTTGTTGGTTCAGTAAATTATTTGTAGAATAATTCTTATATAGGCTATGATGACGACCAAGTAAGGCGGTCGTGATGAAAAAGAAAAGAATTAACTGTTACCAACTTAAACATATAACATTGAATGCAATTTAATGCATATTCAACAACTGTCGGGTATACAAGGAAAAATTGCAAAAACAACGAGGATGATTATTAATTGATATGCAATAAATACTCATTATGAATCATTGAAGTGCAACTTATGTCAATATGCAGAAAACATTCATATTTAAACATAACAAATACTGACATACATATCACTAAAACTAATTATTTAGAGATATGAAAGCATCTATTTATCTATTCAGTTATATAAATCATAATATTGAATTTCTGTGTGTTGATGTAAGATGACCATAAATCCGAAAAGGGAGGCCTATAGTTTTTTCAATATTTTTGTACTTTTTATAATTGCAATTATAATAATTTATTGAAATGTTTGCGACTATCAAATTTAGAAATAATAAGCTACCTAATCCGAAATCCTAATCATATACTTGATTTTCATAAGTCATAATGATAGATTTTACTAATGTTTATGTGTTCAACAAAGCACCTAATCTTGTTAAGATCCAATGATTGTCGCACATCTGCAAAGCGAAGTTGTATTCATTATGATCTTGCAACAAGCGTCGATGCAGAGGACAACACATAGTTGTTTTTAATCCGATGGTTGTCGGTCATCCACAAAGGAAATATTCCTTTAGTTGCCTGATCTCCAGTGATCAGTTGGTGGTTACTATTTCTTTCAGCGATCAACCGACTATGTATTCTCCTATTCTCATGAGGGTAGGTGGTTTTCTGTAAACATGAAGCAACTAAGTGAATGCAGCGCTCTGTCATTCGATTGACCAAATAGTTAAGTCCTCTATTATCTGACGATCATATACTTGATTTTCCTAAGCCCTAATGATATATTTTACTAACTTTTATGCGTTCACCCAAGCACCTAATCTCGTGGTGATCCAATGGTTGTCGTACATCCACAAAGCCCAGTTGTATTCATTGCAATCTTGCGACAACCGTCAATGCAGAGGACAACACAGAGTTTCTATTAGGTGACCCCACAATAGTGGGTTACACTTTTTTAGACATGCTGATTTTTGCTGAAATAACATATTTTTAGTAAAATATGATTATTTAAGCCTTGAGAGGTTCCAATTGAAGGAATTAATTACAAATGGTTAGCTCAAATCCTATGAGATAAAAAAAATATTGATATAACATCTATACTCCCCATTCATACCTGCAATGGAGTCTCCTTTGCACCTATTAAAATGCTGACAAAAAATCACTTTGACTTCATCTTTTGGGAGATCAAATGAATCCATTTGAAAAACCTATCTCTGTAGTAAGGTACTGCTAAGAAAAATCTTTCCACTGATTATAATGTTAATATATATTAAGTTTATTATGACTTTGTATTTTTAGTTTTACTAAACATAGATATTTCATCATATGTCTACCTCTATGTTTGGTGCTTATGGAAAAATCTTAAATGAGAGAAAAAAAATTCTTAAAAATATCTATGCCCTAGGTATTTAAATTCTCTTTCTATCAAAAAAAATAAAAATGAAATTGGACAAATACACATGTTATAAGCTATGTAATCAAGGTATGTCAAAATTATAGTTTAGTCAACTTCAAACATTAATAAAATATGAAATAATCATGATAATGTCATCAAACCAATTGCATGCCCTCCCTATGGATGTTAAAAAACTAATTTCAAAAGAATCACATTGATATCTATTTTAGAAAAAAAAGTTATGCTCTATGAAAACAATGTAACTCTTTGAAAATGACGTTTTCAGCAACATACCAGTTTTCATGCGAGAAAGAAAAAAAATTCAAATAAATTCAAAGATAAAAATAAAAAATATATTTAGAATCTAGACAAAAAATTCTAAAAGACTAATTTACTTCATCTTCTGATTTCAAGTGGTTTAACGACAATATGCATCTGAATCTAAAAGTTTTTTTCAAAATGTAGAGTTCAATGTCCGTTTAGGCAAAAAAGTGTAACCCACAATTAAATCATAGATTAAATCACAGTCGTTTGACGTGGAAGATCTATCGACCTACATACACTGCGCCCAGTCATCGAGGTTTTTAAGAGTCTAACAACTTACGGAAAATAAATAAAAAAGAAATCCTAATGATATTTTGTATTTCCCTAATTCCTAATGATATATTTCACTAAGGTTTCGGTGATTATCGAACAACTTAATCTCATTTCAATCCAATGGTTATCGCACAACCACAAAGTGAAGTTGTATTCATTGCGATATTGTGAAAACCATCGATACACAAAACAACTTAGCTTTTCTGTCAGGTGGGACCCTTGCGTCTGATTAAATCACAACCGTTCGACGTGGAAGATCTATCGGCATACATACACTAACCCTAGTCACTAATGATTTTGAAGATCCAATGGTCATCGCACATCCACAAAGCACAATTGTATTCATTGCAATCTTGCAACAACCGTCGATGCAGAGGACAACACAGAGTTTTGGTCAGGTGGGACCATTTTCTCAGATTAAATCACAGTCATTCGACGTGGAAGATCTATCGGCCTACATACATTGCGCCCGGTCACCGAGGTTTTTAAGAGTCTGACAGCTTATGGAAAATAAATAAAAAATAAATCCTAATGATATTTTGTATTTTCCTAATTCCTAATGATATATTTCACTAAGGTTTCGGTGATTATCAAACAACTTAATCTTGTTTCAATCCAACAGTTATCGCACAATAGCAAAGCGAAGCTATATTCATTGCGATATTGCAACAACCGTCGATACATGAAACAACTCAACTTTTCTATTAGGTGGGACCCTTATGTCTGATTAAATCACAGTCATTCGACGTGGAAGATCTATTGGTGTACATACACTGACCCCAGTCAATGATGATTTTGAAGATCCAATGGTTGTCGCACATCCGCAAAGCGAAGTTGTATTCATTGCGATCTTGCAACAACCGTCGATGTAGAGGACAACATAGAGTTTCTGTCAGGTGGGACTATTTTCTCAGATTAAATAACAGTCATTCAACATCATGGAAAATCTATCGGCGTACATACACTGTGCCCGGTCACCAAGGTTTTTTAGAGTCTGACAGCTTATGGAAAATAAATAAAGCTTACCGATTGGGTTTGGAACATTATCTTCAACACTTTTATTGCAATGTAAAGTGGGGTTTGAACCCAAGATTTCAAAAACAATCCCTAATTCATTAAATTCTTACCTACAGTTACTTTTGAGGGTCTTATCACTGAAACAATGTTAAAGAAAATTAAATAAATGTTTTATTTGCAAATATATATTTATGGAAAAAGATGTAATGTATATATCAAGGGCACAAAAAAATTCAATCGCCTTTCATGCCTATCCATCAATAAAAACCGCCGATGTAATTAACCCAGGAGGATGCATTTCATATAAGAAATGCCTTTAGCGTAATTATATGCATGAGCTTTCTTTAACTAAGTTTCGATTGGCGCTAGCTAATTTTTGAATAAAACGTCCATGCTATGTATGCTTCCATTAGACAAACCATACCATACCCCATCCCCCATACAATATGATAGACGAAAGATTAAATGGGATAGACACAATGGTAGATAGCCGTTTTCACCTATTTCCATATGTGTCAAAGCTTTTAAAAAAATTCCGACCCGCTCAAAATAATTTGAATAATATTGATTTTAAAATCCTCTGAGCACATTTGAATACAATTCAAACACACTGGTAGGAAAATTTGATGGAGAAGCTCATAGATCAGGCATGGAGGGAGAAGCAACGCACAACCACCATGCACAAAACACAGACACCCTTGCCGCCAATATATTGTGGATTGGTGAGGAATGGACAAAATTTTAATTCTTCTCCCTACATTGTAGATGTGATGCTTAGTAAAAAGTTCATGGATCTAAAACTTATGTGTGCAAGAACTTAATGCTCTATATGATCCTGCTTTGTCCTTTTTCCCAATCTTTCTCAGGGCAAGGACCCCATAAGTATGCTTTGAAGTCTCATTTGCCTTCGTAGTAAATTTGCATTTTTCCTCTTTTTCTTTGTTTTTGTTTTGATTCTAAAAGGCAAGATTGTGATCTGTAACAGAGGAACAAATACCTATGTGGAAAATGGCTAACATAAAATCTATCATTAGTGTGGGTATGATAATGGTGAAGACAGGGGGTAAAAATAGGGACGCCCTTCTCGTCCATTCCATTGTAAGATTGAAAAAACAAACGTTTGGACTTATTGCAGGTATACCACCTAATATTCAAACTGATCTTATCAGTGATATAGAATCCCCCGTTGAAAAATAAATGTAACCATCTGTCTGAATTTCTCAAGTTTTGATTTAAAAATGCAATGTGTTTACGCTCATTTTTGTATGATGTGTGTTTATGTTGGAGAGTCACTAGTCTAGTTTATGTTGGTGTGTTATTCACTTCTCTATAATATCTCATAATTGCTTCATTCAATACTAAATAAACAATACGTTTAATGCAAATAGTTGATCATAAGAAGAGGAATTGACATTTGGACCAAAGGAATGTAGTGCAAGAGAGAGGTTGTAGAAATGTAGAGTATAGTAGCAAGGAGTGTATGGATCCATGATTGTTGAGATCAGGAGGATCATTTGAAGGAATGGGTCGACCCCATTTTTCTGGACCATTCTCTTTTCCCCGGATGGTCTTCTCTTTGCTCTAATCCATGAGTGCATCTTCAAATACCTTCAATCCATGACAAACTAATTCGACAAAGAATGAATTTCTTGCACACATGTAGCCAACCATTCACAAACCCTCACTTTAAGTCTTTCTTTCTCTCATCATTGTAGGACTCCTTTGCACCTACCCCTATCCATTGAGTGCCTTTTAGACTCTCACTACCACAACTCTCACTACTATCCTCTATCCAATAGGATTCTAGAAGATGCACCTCTCCAAGAGCTCTTATACCCAGTTCCTCTTAGTGGAATAAATATTCATACTTCTACCTAGCTTCATCTTTGCTTGAGGGAAACCAACATGATCATTTGCCTCTCATAATTTCTTCACTTAGATTCACCATTCTCCATCCATGGTTCCTGGTGCAAACTACCTCCTAGAAAATCAACCTCCATACTCAGAACCACTAGCTTTGATACCAATTGATAGAAAAAAAACCATTTAATCATGACCAACTGTAGCATATTTATTTCCTTATGATGAGTGGAACTTAAACAACATAATAAGTCATCTTGGTAGCAACACATTCTAGTGATAAAACTTCAAAACATAGTAAATAACATAACCCCATCCATGAACATTCTAGTTTCATTACAAAATATTCTTATCTACATGTCAACCTTACAAAACATAACAAGGGTATGTAGAGTTTCAGTGCTCATAAATTGATATTATTTGGCAACTAAGACAAATCTAACTATCTACTCATTAATTGGGCAAACATAACTTAAATTTTTTTGATGGGGCTCTCTCTCTCTCTCTCTCTCTCTACAGTTTGAACTTAATATGTCAATTTTTTTGCACATAAAGAATGCACTTGAAACCCTCTCTTTTATTTGGGCTCTATTCTCAACCTCCCATTTCTTCCCCATTTTACCAAGCGACTTTCCTTCCTTTCCTCTATACACACACACTCTTGTTTGAGTTGATGCTAGAAAACCATCTAAAGCCAATGGAGAGTGATGAAGGGTGCTCCCCTTAATACCACAAACACATAACAGAAACAGAGAAACAACAACAATATGCAAGAACAGAAAATTGGCTTCTTATTATCTCAACAAATGTGGAATTACAAACTTTCAGAATTACAATATGCAAAGCCACATGGGCATTCCCTTACAATATTCTGTAGGACAAAGCCTCGAATTATTAACCAGATCTACTACCCAGAACTATTCTGAACTACCTAAGACAATAATACATCCTTCCTTATATAGGCAATTTTTCCACCGCCTGGGAAGGTTCCTGAATTTTAGCCAATAAGGCCGACCAAACTTAGAATTATTTTATTTTACATTTTATTACATCATAGTCGGCTCAAAATAACCTTTGAAACCCGAATAGAAATTTTGAAGAAAATTATTTTCTGCCATTTCAGGTGGCCCAACTTCCGAAGACCATAAGTCATCACCAGTTGACCTGATCGGCTATTATAACCCCATTTCGGAAATGCCACGAAGCGCTCTATAGGCTTGATTGGCACAAGCGCTCGTCACCCAAATTTTTGACCTCATCCGGGGCCTCTAAAGCCTTCAAAACTGAGTTCAAAGTTTCTGTACCCTGCTACCAATACCAAAAATCTTCAATATCTTCCAATATACACTTGATCTGGCGATGAAACTTTACTGGCAGACTTATATGGCCAAAATGAACCTCCAAGAAAGAAATCAGATCATTCTGAGCACCTACGAAAGTTACCAAAAATAGTAACTTTCCATAAATAGCAGCTCTGCACAAAATAGCCCTTATTGAATATAAAAACAGAAATATTTTTGGGTGATGCAAGATTGCTCTTACACCCAAGATGCTCCTGCATCAGACACCCGGGGTAATTTGAGAAGTGACCTTGTCACGACTCAGGTGTGCAGAGGAAAACCAAGACGGTTAACCTCCACCCTTGTTAGCCATGATGAATCTTCAATAGGTCATCCTTTCCACTTGACCAGATATTCTTCATATGTCCTGTTCCTTGTGCTTCTGCCAACACGACTGTCCACGGAAGCCACCTCTTCCAGATCCTTGTCCTCTTCCTCTTCCTCCCTGATCTCTATTATTCTGATCCTGGAAGCGATTGGAATTATTTCCTCACTGATTCTGACTGCTACTAGCCTCATCCTTCTTTTTAGGATCTTCATTTCGGCCACCATATGACCGTCCACCAGATCGTCCGCGGTGACCTCTTCCATTTTGTTTGCTCTCAAACTTCTTGTTCAGCTTTTCCTCTACTTTTAGGGCAAACTAGTATATCTCTTCAATACTATTCATTCGAACTAGATTCAGCTCCTCTTGAATGCTTGGCCTTAACCCATTAAGGTATCGGGCAAATTTCTCTTTATCAGCTTCTGCATGGCCTGTTCTGATGAGAAGTCGATAGAACTCCTCTGTATACTCCTGAACAGATCTTCCTGCTTGCTTCAAACTCTGCATTTTCTTCAGTAGGTCAAGCTCATAATCAACAGGAATGAACTGTCGCTTCAATTTATCCACCATCCGATCCCATCTCATGATTTTCTCCTTTCCCCTTCTATTTCGCTCCAACTGAATCTCTTGCCACCATATCCTCGCATGACCTTTCAGTCTGGCCTTCGCAAATTTGACCCTATCAGGATCCTCAACATCTTCATACTCAAAATATTCCTCACATTCATTGATCCAGTCGATCAATTCCTCTGGGTTAAGATTTCCAGAAAATGTAGGAACCTCAATTTTAGGTCTTTTCCCAATCTTAGAAATGGCCCGAAAAAGTCTTTCTTCCTCTTGGTTTACAATTTCGACTTCTCCTTCTTGATATTCTTCTTCAGCTTCATCCTCGCTTTCATCTCTGACATTAAGATTCATTCCTCTACGAATCTCTTCTTGCAATGCTCGCACTTGTCTCTGCAGCTCTCTAACCTCAGGTGTCACAGCACCAGCTCTTCCGCCACGTTCTCTTCGTGGAGGCATTTTCGCGATGCGCGCTGAAACCCTAACCACGGTCTTGGTGCAAACTGCCTCACAGTCGGTGATCTGTTTACACACTCAGGAACTCCTGCTCTGATACCACTTGATGAAGGGTGCTCCCCTTAATACCACAAACACATAACAGAAACAAAGAAACAACAACAATATGCAAGAACAGAAAATTGGCTTCTTATTATCTCCACAAATGTGGAATTACAAACTTTCAGAATTACAATATGCAAAGCCACATGGGCATTCCCTTACAATATTCTGTAGGACAAAGCCTCGAATTATTACCCAGATCTACTACCCAGAACTATTCTGAACTGCCTAAGACAATAATACAGCCTTCCTTATATAGACAATTTTTCCACCGCCTGGGAAGGTTCCAGAATTTTAGCCAATAAGGCCGACCAAACTTAGAATTATTTTATTTTACATTTTATTACATCATAGTCGGCTCAAGATAACCTTTGAAACCCGAACAAAAATTTTGAAGAAAATTATTTTCCGCCATTTCAGGTGGCCCAACTTCTGAAGACCATAAGTCATCACCAGTTGACCCGATCGGCTATTATAACCCCATTTCGGAAACGCCACGAAGCGCTCTACAGGCTTGATGGGCACAAACGTTGGTCACCCAAATTTTTGACCTCATCCGGAGCCTCTAAAGCCTTCAAAACTGAGTTCAAAGTTTCTGTACCCTGCTACCAATACCAAAAATCTTCAATATTTTCCAATATACACTTGATCTGGCAATGAAACTTTACTGGCAGACTTATATGGCCAAAATGAACCTCCAAGAAAGAAATCAGATCATTCTGAGCACCTACGAAAGTTACCAAAAATAGTAACTTTCCATAAATAGCAGCTCTGCACAAAATAGCCCTTATTGAATATAAAAATAGAAATATTTTTGGGTGATGCAAGATTGCTCTTACACCCAGGATGCTCCTGCATCAGAGAGACTTCCATTTTTTTTGCCCACATGTGTTCTCCTTATTCCCTTTTATATTGCTTCCCTAACCCCAATGATTACCAGAAGAACCATTTCCAAGAAGAGTGTTATCAAATCACATCTTGTTCTAAATCTTCCATGCCACGTCAACGTTGAAATTTTTTTGGGATTTGTATTAACCACCACCAACTTCATTTACTTTTTAGTAAAAAACCTTTCAATATTCATTTTGTGCATATTGTGCAACCATCAGATTCCATGGGACCACATCTCATTACAAATCATTAAAGTTCATTCTCCATATTTTCACATTTGAAGACATGTCATATAGAAAATTCATAACTACAACATCAAAAGAGAATCAAATAAAATGGAGAATATTTTTGTTGATGCCAAATGTTGATTTGCTCAAGATGCTCCTGCATTACAGGGCCATAAGTATGGACCATTTTTTCAGTTTCTAAATTTATGTCACCTTGTCAACGAAAGATATCATGCATTCATTGCTCACACAAAATGAAGAGGAAATCATAATGACAAAACCATTTGCTAACACAATTAAAGTCCTGATTGTTAGAATGATTGAAAAACATCTATAACTTTCAAATGATTGCACATATTTCAAATTCAAAACATGTATCACATTCTATACTGCACATACTATATGATTAAAAAAATGAATTTATAAAGTTTTGACCAAGTTATGATGGTCAGACATATGAGTTTTTATATTTTTAAAAATTTATAGTTAAAATTTTATAATTAATTATTTAACTAGAAAAAATTATAAAAAATATGTCACATTGGGACATGAGTCTTCTACTTTTATATAAAATATTATAAAAGATATTATGTTTTTGTTGTGGTTATGGTGGTCTAACAAACACCTACTTCTTATCTTTAATCCTGAGAATTTAGTTCTACTGCCTTCAAATTTCAAATTTTCACCAAATTAATTTATATATTTTTTAGGAAACAACTAGTAACTGATAAACTACATTCAATTCTCTACAAAATATGTTCTTACATATTTTTTGAATAATGTTAATAACATATTTCACAACCACTTAAGAGCCTAGTTTAGCACACAATGAACTTGTAGATACCTTTTAATAAAAAATAAATTAAACAAAAGTGAAATTCTAAATTATTGATCTTGGTCTTGTGTAGATTATTTATAATTAATTTCTATAAAAAAATTATATTAGTTTAATGTTTATACTTCTAGACACTAGACATTTGTAATAGATATATTCAATTTATAAAAATTAAATTAAATTCATTCATCACATTATTTGTAGAGATTAAATCACGTTCGCTTATATGCTAATATGAATTTGATGAGTGACAATACTCGAAAACATATATTCAATTTGATGAATGGTAATACTAAAGAAACATATATTCAATTTGATGAATGGTAATACTAAAGAAACATATATTCAATTTGATGAATGGTAATACTAAAGAAACATATATTCAATTTGATGAATGGTAATAGTACTATAAAATATATACTGTGTGGTCCACAAACTACACTCAAAATTTGATTACAAAAAGCACCGAATAAATTTAGATAGCCATTTAATATATGTTCCACTGCCCCTAAGAAGGTTCTTGACATGTTTACAAAAGTTACGATGAGGAGAAATCTAGAAGATAGGAAGTTTCTTGTGTTGCTAGAAAATTCTGAAACATATAATAAATGTTCACCTGGACAATACTGTGAATTCAATAAAATAAATATTATTCCAACAAAAGGCAATTCTAACCTTAGTTTTCCTTTAAATTGAGAAGCGACTGAGAGCGGTGAAAAGCAATATATGCTCATACGATTTATTCAAAGTAATGGCACCAATTCTTAATTTTCCAAAGTGATGGCTTGTCATTCTGTACTTGGGCAGCTCATATGAGATTGCTTATCACCATTTCAAAAGCAGCAGCAATCAATACTTTGTGCAAGCCACACTTCAAACCACAAATATGAGCACTTTCACCCACCCCCCCAACAAAATAATATGCGTATAATAGTAAAGAAAAATATATTTAAATTAAACAAATACAAGAGAAGACCATAAATCAATGTTTAAGATTAGTTATTTTAATCTTGATTTTAAAGATGAGAGTGTAAGGTAAATGAATTTATATAAAATATTATTCTGTAAATATAATGGATAGATATACTATCTTTTGTTTCAGATTAAAATATGAATAATTTTAAGAGATTTTAATTTTTTTAAGAATTGTATATTTAATGGTAATAGCTCTTTGTTTGTAGAATGTCTGAAGGTTATTATGTGATTTATCTTCTATTCAATTATATATAAATTTAATTCATACTTTTTTACTTTTTAGTTTGTTTGGTTCATTTCAATTTTTTCTATTCTAAGTAATGATTTTGTTTTTCTTAATTACTTTTATAAGGCTAGAAGATCACTAAGAGTCAAGTTATCTTAAGTTAACTTTTGAAACTAGTTGACTTTGTAAATATGTTAGCAATAATAGAAAACAAGCTTCACTAGTACAAATATTTTAGGATGAAAATGTTGATATAAAATCCTTTCAAATGTTCTAAATGAAGTGTTTGTAGAATGCGCCTTCCTTAAATGTGAATGATATATGAATGATGTTGTATTTCTTTAATTATAAGAAAATAATAGTATATCATTGAAATATGTGTAATGTCTATTCACCATTTAGTTAGTAAAATGGGTGGTAGTCAAAATTGAAAATATTTGAGTTTTAAAGGTTAAATACATAGGTCCAAGACTTAGCCAAGAATAACACAATGATGAAATCAATGAATGTTCAGATGTAGATGGTACAATAAATGTGGATTATATGAAAAATTATGTAAATATGAATATGATATAGTCATGTGTGTGGAAGGTATATGGATATAGTTGAAGGCTATGTGAATGAGTCCAAATTTAAACAAAAGATATTTGTTAATATATAATTGGATAATAATTTTTTTTCAAAGTAGACATAAAATTAAAAATAAATTGGCATGAGTATACAAATTTTACCATTAAATTTTATCTTCACTTTCAAGTTTGTTAGAATCCTTAAATGATCATGTTTCTTAAAGTTCACAAAACTCACAAACATATATGTAAATGAAATATTCAAAACTAAAAGAGATGTTTGAGTCCTTTAAATATATATCAGAAAAAAAACATATCACATGTAACTGCTATTTCACAATAAAATAAATAAATTTAAAATACGAAACTTGCTCAACTATATAGAAAATGTAAAAAAAATTATTTGTTGTACAAAAAGTGGTATGGCTAGCTACATGTGAGATGTCATAATCTTCCTAACATTTGAGCACACTTCCTAATATTTATACATTATATTTACAATATGAGGTGATAATATATACGGCTTTTAAATTTAATCTGGACACTCCATTACTTCGTTAATTTATTGTACATTTCTTTATATAATTATAATAATAATGCAAAGATTTACACACTTTTGGGGAGAAAGAAGAAAATAAAACCCCTACAGTCAAAGTTGGCAGAGATAAATGGTGTCCGACTTTTATTTAAAGGCAAACATTAATTTTCCTTTAAATTGAGAAGCCACTGGTAAAAGTGAAAAGTGAAAAGTAACATATACCATTTATGTGCCACTTGTTCTTTTCTCAAAGTGTTGGCTTGTCATTTTTTTCACGTCTAACATGTCTGGACGACTGATATGATATTTTGCATTGTGTCAATTTTACCACAGCTTATCACCCCGTCAAAAGTAAAATGCCATCAATGCTTTGGGATAGCATCATTCCAAGGCATAAATATGAATTATTGCAAATAAAAAGAATAGAATAATATACATACAAATGTCGATTGAGGTATTTCACAACTCATGTAATTGCAAAGAAAAATAGCCTTTATATAATCTTAGTCTCTAAAAAATAAATGCGGGAGAAGAGTATAAATATTAATTAAATTAAATTAAATTAATTTGAGTTAATAGGTGATAAATGAGTTGTGTAGAAATAAATGTTATTTACAAAGGTAAGTATACTGAATTCATACTTTTGTTTTTTATTTAAGAATAAATAATTTTGGCAAGATTTTGGAAATTTAAAATCGATGTTTTTTTGCTTGGAAAATGTCTTATAAATTTTATGTGTTTTGACTTTTCCAGTAGTTGAATTGGTGTCTGATTGTCATTGCATCTACAAATCTGAGCCTAAAATTTGTGTATTTTTGTGTGTTAATATCTTAGCTCATTGCACTTTTCTCTACTCTAAAAGTTATTATTGGTAAAAATATTTTTAAAGGGCTAGTAGATCATTAAGAGGCAAGTTCTCCTAGGCCAGCCCTTGAAAAATATTGACTTTGCAAATGTATTAGTAACACATGACAACAAGTTTCAATGATGTAAATGTTCTAGGATGAATGTGTAGATGTAGATTCATTTTAGATGTTCTATTTAAAGAGTTCCTAGAATGTGGATGATATTTAAATGATGTTTTTCTATGATGAATGAATGCAATTAAATACCTTTAACGATAAGAAGATAATAATAAATCATTTAAACATGTGATTTGTCAACTCATAATGGAGAGTAAAACGAATGGTAGTTAGTCTAAATTTAAATTTGAATACTTAAATTTTAAGGGTCACATATACAGATCTAGGACTTGTGAGAAGGACCAAGTTTTTAGGATAAAATGGTGATATTGATTGGACTATAAGAGACTAGCCATCACATTGTGAATTTGTATGAGCAGATCAAATTAAAAACACATAAAGATTAAAGATTAAAGAATTTTAAAAAAATATAAGAAGATACAATATTTTATAGTGGTTCGTCCAATATGACTACATCCACATTCAACAAGGGATTTTATTAATTCTCTGTTATATCATCCAGTACATCACAGCCAGACTTGGCTTTAGTTCAAAAACTAAAAACGTTACATCTATCCATATGTAGTTTGAAGATGAAGGCATCTTCTAGAAGGTAGACGAAACGGTAGGGAGGAAACGGCCAAGATAGGGCAGCTGTTGGGATTCTCCTGCCAGTGACCTTGTAATGGTAGCATTGGGATTCACCGATCCAATAACCTCCCATTTGAAATCCAATGAGTGCTGCAATATACTAGACAATGCCCTGCAAATTTCTTTATTGTCATTTTTTCAGAATCCTGAGAGAGGCTCTATAGAATTTGAACTTCTCCCTCAAAATTACCTTTATCAAAACATTTGTTGGGTTTACTTTGGTATGAATTTTCTCTAGCTGAAATTTACCTTCATCAAAAACATAACGTATAAAATGATATTGAAGCTCTATAGTGCTTTATCCTACTTGAGCCTATTGAGACATCTTCCTTCTGAGTGTGCATTAGAGAAAAGATGAATAATCCACATTGTTTACCTTTTCTTTGTGTACAATAATCTAATCATTAATATATTTTTTGTACATATAATCATTCTTATTCACTTTTTAAAAATCTCAAATTTAAAACAAATGTAAATCAAAATTTTGATACCATATCCGAGGCAATTATTTCAAACCATAAAAAAGATTTTTTTTTCTTGTAAACTAAAGTTCTTCTATTTTAGCTCAAATCCATCTGACGGTTACATACATATTTTCTCTTAAAGTTCTACAACCAAGAAATCAGTTTCAATATTTATTTTCTCTATCGTAAAATTATAAGCTAAAAAATAGATAATTGGAATGTAATTGAAGATAGTTTGGTGAAATGAGAGAAAACTTTATCAAATCAACTTCTTCTCTTTAAGTGTATTCCTTAGGCACCAATATAAGTTTACACCTCTCTAATCGACCATCTACTCTAATGTTTTATATAAATCTACTTACAATCAATGATATGTATTTCCATGGGCAAACATAGAATCAATCATGTGCGGCTTTGGTTGATGATCGAACATAAAGTTTGTCTTTTGGTTGATAATCATCTAGTAAGGGCACTTAGAACAAAGAGATTGGTCGCGATTCAGGGACGTATTTTTACTCAGGAAGTTCTTGACTACTTGGAGTGCAACTTTCCATAGCATGCATATTTATAAGAGCAAAAGTTGCAAGTACCATCCGCCAGTCATCCAGATCATAATCCATTTGAATCCCAACCCTCCTAAACTCAATACAAACAGACACCAAAGAACATTGTAAACTCAATACAAACAGATCACAAGGAACAATGACCAGATCAGTATGTTTAGATCAAAGGATTCAATGCATATAAATTCTAATAGATTTATGGAATATTCTAATTAAGTTCATCGCTAAATTGCTTGCTTCTTTGAACTTGGAATCTAATTCTTTTCTTAGGGACACGTTAAATAGGTAAAGACATTTATTTTACATTTCCTTATACAATAATAGTGCAGATATTTTGTAAACAAATTTATTTAAAGAAAATAAATTGTGTCGTAAACCCTCCTTCCTACATGTTGTTCTCACATGTTTGTAAGATGTTGTGCTTGTTGTAAACCCTCCTCCCTACACATTTTTATGCATGTGTGAGAGAAACCTATCATAATACCTCTTTCCTATGTGCTCTAATACATTTGTGAGAGAAAAATTGTTTCATAGTAACTCTTCCCATGGCCTTTTCTATACGTGTGAGAGGAATCAATATCAACCTTTTATTTAATCAAACAAATCATATTCATTCATATCTCTTTGATCCTCCTCCTCAAGTAAACCAATCAAATGGTTCTACCTGGTAGCCTCTCATCTAGTACCCTAATCTCTCAACCATTTTCAACCTTGATCTTGAGACGAAATGTCTACTATTGATCATTCATCTCCTAAATCTATAAATCAAACCTAATCCAAGTCAGCTTTACATTAGCACTACTCATAGAAAGATATGTTCTTAGATTGAGGCAACCTTCACATCAACACAACACGAGGCAATGGATGACTTCTTAAGGTTTTGAGAACTCACTCTCCCTCTTAATGAATGAAGACCTATATGTAGAAGAAATGTAAAAATTTGTTTTCCTACTTTTAATTCTTTATTTTTACATCTTGTTTATTCATATTTGTAGTTTGCACATTTAACTTTACATGTTTCATAACTGAAATTTTTGTTGTTGTTTACATGTACTAAATAATATTTGGTTGTCATTGTTATGCTATAAGTATAGGTTAAGAAATGCTTTGATGTCTTTGCATTTAAATCTCTTTATTGATGCACTAGAGTACAAAATAACCACCTAAGTTTATGCATCAATATGTCACTTGGGTGCATTGGTTAAGGGTAGCTAGAAAACATGGAGAACTTTTCCACTATTGTCTCTCTTGCCTCTTGCTTATGAATAAAAGGATTGGGATGGAGGTTAAATTTTCTCTCATGGTTAACAATCATTAATGTATGCTTACTAAGAAGGAGATTAAATTTCCTCTCGTGGTTAACAATCATTAATGTATGCAAGTATTGTAAATGAAGCTTGGTGTATAGAACTAGATGCTTGAGTTGCTTATTGAGAAATCCCAAGAAGCACAAAGAGGTCATATAAATCTCATTTCTTCTTAGACTAGTATCATGAATAATGTGATAATGGTTGCTCATTCTTTTTGAAAAAGACTATATATTGAATGTTTTCTTACTTGACTGGGGACTTGTTGAGCTCAAGTGGATGCTTTCAACCTGACATTATATTGATAATTATTTTGAGGTTGAGAATATGTTGGGTTTCATGTCCTAGAGTTTGGGTTTTTTTCTAAAAGGGTTTTTCTATGTTATATCAGTCTCTCATCCCTCTCTCTTATGTGGTTGTTGTATTTTTTCATTCATTTTTTACTTGTAATGCAAGCACACTATCAAGAACTAGTTGGGGCAACAACTTATGACTCTTTATTTGGTTATTTATGTAGACCAAATAAATTATTATTATTATTATTATTATTTCCTCATGATTAGTTGTGGAAATATTTATATTTTTCTTTATTGAAAAGTATAAAAGATTTAGAGTGGACCATATAATATGTTTAGTAAATAATCAGAACTTATTAAAGAGAATTATTTAAGTATATAAATCTCTTAATGATGAATTCTAGATAACCAAAATAAAATACAAAGATACTCTTAAAAACATGTACTTGACATTTAAGACAACTGTTTTTTTCAAATAGCTTATCTTTATAATTCTAAGTAGAAATTAAATTGGATGGGAACTCTTTTTAATTTTTTAATAATATTAAAAAATTATTATTAATTTAAATTATCCAACTAATATAAAAAATACTTATACAATTCTCTATAAAGTTTTTATTTAATAAATAATATTTATATATTTTAATAAACATAAAATTAAATTAAACTTAACTATTAAAAGGGTTGAACTTAATTGATTAAAACATTGTGGATGCCCAAGTTCAATTTTCTATTGTGGAACATAAATAAATTTATAAAAACATTTTTCTACAAATATAAGAGATATATTACCTTTAGCTTCAAGATAAAGAATAAATAATTTCTAAAAAAAAAATATTTTTTTAAAGCATTATATATTTAAATATGACATTTATTTCTAAAAGATTTTAAAATTTTAAAACATTATAGATTTAATGTGACATTTATTTGTTTGGAAAATGTCTTATGGTTGTTATGTATTCATAAGTTGAATTGATAATTATAAATAGTCTTTGTATATACAAATTTGATTTTACAATTTATCTAGTTTGTTATTTAGTTTGTATCGTTCATTCTGGTTTTTTTTTCTACTCTAAAAAATGGTTTTTAAATTTATTTTTTTCTCATACAAGGCTAGAAAATCATTAAGAGATAAGTTCTCCTAAGTCAACCATTGAAAAAGAGTAGATTGAAAAATGTGTCAATAATAATGGATAACAAGCTTCAATAGTGCAAATATTTTTGATTGAATGTGTAGATCTAAGTTCCTTTTAGATGTTCTAATTAAAGTGTTTGTCTAGAATGTTCCTTCCTAAAATGTGAATGATATTTGAATGATGAATGAATAAAGTTGAATTTATTTAATTATAAAAAAATAAATAGTATATCATTCAAATATGTGTTCTATCGGTTCATAATAGTTAGTGAAATGGGTGGGAGTCAAAATTGAGACTGGAATATTCGAATATTAATGTACAAATATATAGAGCCAAAACTTAAAATAACACAATGATGAAATTGATGAATGGGATGAATGTCCAAATTCAAAGGGTGCACTAAATGTGAATTATATGAAAATTTGTCTAAATAAAATTATGATATAGTCATATGTGTAGAAGGTTATGAAAATAGATGAAGGCTAGGCGAATAAGCTTAAATTTAAATATAAGTGTATAAATATTAATTAAATTAGTGATAGGAATGTGTAACGGAAGCTAAATTCATTTGGGTTGATAGGTAAGTCATAAATGAATTTTGTACATTATATTCAGTTTTTGGTTCAAGGATGAATAAATTTAGGGAATATTTTGAAAATTTAAGACTGGTGTCTTTTTGGTTGGAAAATGTTTTAAAATTATTGTGTTTTGACTTTTTCACAATTTGAATTGGTGCTTATAGATTGTCATTGCATCTACAAATCTGAGCCAATAATTTGTGTGTTTTTGTTGTTTAATTTTGTTTGGTTCATTGCACTTTTCTCTACTATAAAGTTTACTATTAGTACAAATACTTTTGAAGGGCTGGATCATTAAGGGACGGGTTCTCCTAGGTCAACCCTTGAAAAATATTGACTTTACAAATGTGTTAGTAAAATAGGAGAACAAACTTCAATGGTGCAAACGCTATAGGATGAATGTGTAGATCTAGATTCCTTATAGATGTTCTAATTAAAGTGTTCCTAGAATGGTTCTTCCTTAAATGTTAATGACATTTGAATGATGTTTTGTCTATGATGAATGAATGCAATTAAATAACTTTAACTATTAGAAGATAATAATAATTCACTCAAACACATGATTTTTCAACTCATAATGGTTAGTAAAATGAAATGTAGTTAGCCTAAATTTAAATTTGAATATTAGGGTCAAATATATAGACCTAGGACTTGTTAGAATGACCAATATTTTTTTTGGATAAAATGGTGATGTTGGTTAGCCTATAATAGACTAGCCAAAGTTTAGCAAACATCGAAATGATGCAGCACTCAAAAAAGGGAAGTGACAAATATCTTGTGATAATGACTTGAAATAGATGTTACATATTTATAATGTAAAGAGAGTTATCCACCACTTAGAAAAGTGTCATGCAACTCCATGCAAGCACTAGGACACTTGAGCAAGCTTATCCACTAAAATTAAAATATCTTGTAGAAGAGATATCCATAAGAGAAAGTCTCCTAAAATATAGAGACAACTACTTTATGCTAACACCTCCATTAAATGTAGCTTAGGTGAATACGAATAAAATTAAGTTGTCACATTTAGGCTTGATAAAGTACCCAACTTCAAAAGACTCATAAAATGGAGGAAGGAAGAAAATCTCATGGGAAAAAATTTCCCTTCAAAATAGAAAAGGAAATGGAAATACTAGACACAACACAAGGTCACTCAAAGATGAACTCTATTTGTTTGATTGCTCTAAGTGATGATTTTCTATAAGAAAGAATATGTGTCCATGCTTTTGAAGAGGTGCCTCTAGAATCTAATGTAACCTTGAAAGTACAAGAACAAAAGAATAACCATAAGACTACGATTGTCTTCCTACAAAGAACCTTTGCATGTTATATGTGAAGCATTTTTTGTATATGTACAAGTATTGTCAAAATTGCAGTCTTTCAAATCTACAAATCAAGACTCTACAAACAAAGATGCAATATTTGGTAGGAAAATGTCCAAATGTGTTGGAAAACCAAAATTAAATCATACTATGACGAATCTCTGGAAGTTAGAGAGAGGGGGGAAAGAGATAAGTGGTATCAATGGAGAGATATGTAGGTATAGAGGAAGAGAGGGGAGAGGAAAAGAGGTCTTCCTCTCTCTCCCCTTCCCCCTTTGTCTACCTGCATCTCCCTCGGTCCCGCCCTACTCTATTGGAGATACTAGGGGGGAGAAAGAGGGATGGAGAGGTATGTAGAGAGAGAGGGGGGGTTATATCCCTACCCTTGCTAGTGGAAGCAATATGGATGCCAAATCTAAAATGCATAAAATCAAAAATCCACAAAAGTACAAGGATCAACATGGACCATAAAAAAGACATACTAAAGAAAAGAAAGTATGATCCAAAAGAAAGAAAAGTCTAAAAGGCCACATAGGCCTAGAAAATGAAAACTCAAAAACCATGTGGATTCCAAACAACTCATTGAAGTAATGCATTTCAAAGTGAAATTCAGATTGGCATCCAAACTTGCTATTTCAACATTATCCTCCACTCATAAGTCCACTATAGTATCCCTTGCCAATTTGGACCTCAAAATGTTGATCAGAGGCTCAAGGAATATCATCAAACACTTTGCATACAACCTCTTTACTTACTGTTTCAATCTAATAATGATTGCTTGAAAGGATGTCAAATGTGTTTTAAGTTCTTCCAAATGGTTACTAAGATGTCTAGGCAAAGAACCATAATGCAAATGCAATTCTTTTTTACTTTTGAATGCATATAGATGACCCACACCATGTAAATATGCACCTATAGCAGCTAGACATTAATACAAGTAGTTGGCATGCAAATTAAATATGAGAGAGACAACTCTTCACATTCAAACTCCTTGAGACAAATAAACTAAATTGGTATGCCAAAGCATTAAATGTTGATGCTTTTCATTAATGGAAACATTTACAATGCATTCACAAACATTTATTGAAATTCTGAAAATATATAAATATATGCAACTAATAAAAAACCTGGCACCCACGTATGGCCTAGAAAATGAATGATTTCACCAATGAAATGTTGCAGACCCTCTATTGCTGAAAAACAAACAATTCTAAAATGAATTGGAATTGAAATCCCAAAAGCATTGAGCCAGGAGGCCCACACCCAAGCTGGAAGTCCGCGTGTGGCTGTAAGTGGTAGGACCAGGTTGAAAACTAATAATTTTTTCTAAGAAACAATGGCTACTGCCTGCAATTATATTTCCATGAATTTATCTTTGCAAGTTCCCTAAATCTCACACCAAGTTCTTCAACTTTGCACAATTTGGACTCCTATGTGAAGCCCACAGACTTGGCAATAATCCGGCTGGTCTTTCACAACCTCAAAATTGCTAACCAATGAAGAGTTTCCATTCTTCCAAATGGTTGCTAAGATGTCTAGGCAAAGAACCATAATGCAAATGCAATTCTTTTTTACTTTTGAATGCATATAGATGACCCACACCATGTAAATATGCACCTACAGCAGCTAGACATTAATACAAGTAGTTGGCACGCAAATTAAATATGAGAGAGACAACTCTTCACATTCAAACTCCTTGAGACAAATAAGCTAAATTGGTATGCCAAAGCATTAAATGTTGATGCTTTTCATTAATGGAAACATTTACAATGCATTGGCAAACATTTATTGAAATTCTGAAAATATATAATTATATGCAACTAATAAAAAACCTGGCACCCACGTATGGCCTAGAAAATGAATGATTTCACCAATGAAATGTTGCAGACCCTCTATTGCTGAAAAACAAACAATTCTAAAATGAATTGGAATTGAAACCCCAAAAATTGAGCCAGGAAGCCCACACCCAAGCTGGAAGTCCGCGTGTGGCTGTAAGTGGTAGGACCAGGTTGAAAACTAATAATTTTTTCTAAGAAACAATGGCTACTGCCTGCAATTATATTTCCATGAATTTATTTTTGCAAGTTCCCTAAATCTCACACCAAGTTCTTCAACTTTGCACAATTTGGACTCCTATGTGAAGCCCACAGACTTAGCAATAATCCGGCTGGTCTTTCACAACCTCAAAATTGCTAACCATTGAAGAGTTTCCATTCTCCAATGAAGATAATGGCTAAAACCTGCAACTCAAGCTCCAAACCCCAATTTTTACCATAGACCAAAGTGAATTCATCAAGCACAATATGAATCGATTTCGCCTTTAAAACTTTAATAATTCCTTCATAACAAATCGATCCATGAGGCTTCATGAATAGGATTCATTAATTACTTATAGACATTTGCTTTCGATGCAAAGTTGACTTTATAATAAATTAATTAACTCCTTCAACTTTGGCACCAACACTCATAATACAATTAATAACCATTAATGGTCTCTTTTTAATGTCCTGCGTTGACTTAGAGAAATAATAAATAAATAGGGCCCCTCATTATGACATTTAAGTCAATTGGCCCCACTTAAAGTTATTAATCTTAAAACTGACGAAGTTTGCTAATACCAAGTCCAGATGCACTACCAAAAATAGCAACATGAGCGTAATTGATTTACTATAAATAGTAAGTCTCTCAAATTGAGCCAACTGGCGTATGAGTCAATCACTATGCATACCATGAGTTTGAGTGCCTCTGCCAAATATAGCAACTCTTCAACATTGACTTACTACAAATAATAAGTCTTTGAATAACTACTCTAGTCAACAATACCCAATCTCAACACTTCCATCAAGTTGTTTAGGCACCTTGCCAAAGATAGAAATCCTAACTATCCTGAAATAGAAATTTACTATAAATACAAAATGTGCCAATCTGACTCAACGAAGAGAAATCCAAGAACATGCTTGATCTCTGGAGTGGGGAAATGGTGTATGGCGATGCCACTGAGACCCTCTATCCCTTTGATTAACCTACGAGGGTCAAATAATAGACTAATCTTGCATACTTTGATGCTCACGAAAAATGGGGACATTACAGTCCACCCTCCTTGAAATTGCTTATCCCCTCACAACTGCAAAGAAACTCCCAAACACAGGAAGTCCAAAAGAAGAACTGAGTAATGTCCCACACATCTCCAACCAACTCATGTAGCACCAACATAAGCCCAACTACTAAAAAATGAACAACCCAACTGTCCAATCTTTGTGCATTGAATCTGTGCATCTGAAACAAATTATGTACATGAAGATCGAAGGTGAAATTGCCAATAATCCATACCATGTACACACTACAATACTCCCTAGTGGACCCAAACTGGAACCCCAATGCACGCGTAGGCCCCCATAGCACACCAAAGAGTGTCCAACCAAATATACTTGGATCCCAAATCCTGAATAGATGCTTGCCAAGAAGAACAACCTTAGACTTATGTTGCGCTAATTTGTCGCAACGTCACGATGCTACAGATGGTGAAGCAACCCAATGGGACCCATCCAACCTGCAGTGCTAACCCTACCACCTAGATCCTAGTATAAACGAAACTCACATCCATCCATTATAAGGGGGTGAGAATATCTGGAAGCATCTATTATACCAAACCTCCCTTTAAAGTCTATCATTCTCCCATGGGTGTGAAATCTAACTGTATTGTGGAGATAAGAACTCTTGAAGGTGTTTGTATCACAATCACTATCTCCATACTTTGCTAAGATACCATGGATGTGATGACTCTGCAAGTTGTCCCCCACCAACTTGAAACTACTGAATCCATCTACTAAAGATGGTAAATACCCATCACACAAAGGATGGTATAATCCTAGAGCCAATCCACATCCATGCATCATCAAGTCCTCCACATGTGGATCATACGAAAAATGATGAGCACTCCTCATTGTATAATTACAGTAAAGGCTCCAATCTTTGTCAATGGCTCATCACTGACAACTTTGGAATCAGAAGATGGCTCCAATCCCTAACCGCGAACAACTGATTGGGTAGGTCCTCTGGTGACCCTTTCTACAAACCCAACCACAAAATATCTGTGAGGAAGCATTGTAGTCAGAGTATCTACAATCGCTCCCAGCAAACGTTGAATGTCATGAGAACCTCAGACAACAATAGCCTCAATGACTCCAAACGGTCCCTCCGGAAACTCTAAAGTCTCAAGAAGGTACTCAATAAACGAATTTGTGCAACAAAAACAATATGAGGCAGAATCCACCTATTCTCTTGCAACCATCAACTGATCACTCTGACTCTATGACACAACAAACTGCCTACTACCATCAATTGCATGAGATGAATTAACTGAGTAGCTTCCAGGAAAGGGAAATAAATCAATATGAGAGTCATACTCCCAACCAGCTGACACTTTGCATGTCTCATGAAGAAGATGGAGTAGTGTTGTGAATTGTCACACAACTCACTGACGAATCCACTTCTACATCACAAGAGCTACCCAAAATCTGCCTTGCATCAACCGTCAATGCATTGCCCTCAGGAGAACTCGGTGCAACATGTGGCTCTCTACTGCTCTCTACTAATGCATTCATCCCATCTATATCAACTACACCTGTAACTACAATGGATGTAGCCGCATCCTCAAATCATCCATCACCACAACCAATGGATACAAGGTGTAATGTCCCCATTTTTGTGAGCATCAGAGTTCAATGGATTAGCCTACTAATTTACCCTCGTAGGCTAATGAGGTTGGATAGAGGGTCTCTTGAGAGATGCAACTTCTTCAGTGATCAGAGTTTTGCAAATTTGGCTTTCATTCGAGGTCTCTAGGACTCTGTATGCAGTGATTTCTATTTATAGTGAGTTTATTACTATATATAGCAATCTTTGGAGTGATAGAGATGGACCTTTTCTATTTTTAGAAATGGTATTTGGTCACATGGGGAATTACAGGATGAACTCCCAGTTCAGACGACAGAGTGAAATAATAAGCAGTTTGAGAGTTATTAATAATTTTGTGGCCAAAATGATATTAAATTGTAAAAATAGTTTATTATAAAGTTATAACATAACTTTATAATTTCACTTAAGTTGAGGGTCTATTCATCATTGGAAGGGGACCAATTGAGTAATTAATTATAAAGGGCAAACTTAATGAATTATTAAAAGATTTCCTAAGTTGAAATGAAATAACATTTAAAATGTTATTTAACATGTTTTTTTGGGGAAATTGCACTTCTTGAAGGTATTTAATAGTTGCAAGAGAAAGGGAATTCATTATGTTGATTGCTTAATTTGATATCCTTTCTCTGGAGCATTGGAGTTCGTGAGAAACCAAGGGTTTCAGCAGAGTTCTAAGCTTATCGGCATTGGAGAGTGTTGCTTCTTCTTTGTAGCAGCAGTCAGAGGGTGTGAAATATTCACCTGATATTGCTTATTGGGTTGGCTTCATACAGAGGTCAGCATTGTACTGATTGGAGAAATAAATTTCAGAATTTATTGATAGATTGAAGGCATATTTTATGGCAAATTGAAGACATCAGATTGAGAAGCTAGTGGCTATTTATAGTGGTTTGAAATCATTGCTTTTTTCTAGTTATTCATTTGCCCTACCCTTTCTTCCATACTTGGTTCAATTTTGTTGAAGGAGGCACCAAAAAAATCAGTAAGAATTCATAAAAGGGATGCCTAGCTGAACTACAATCATTGAAATCATCAGTTTGGAGATTGGTTGCTGATAGAAGGAGATACGAGATGCTGTATGCTTGCTTTTTCGGCCAGCAAGGGTTTCAAAGTAATTTCTACAATGAAAATGGGTATGTTTTTTAATGTAAAACATTCTAGTGTTATGTATTGAAGGAAAAGTAATAAAGATTGTCTTCTATGCCCAAAGTATTGTTAGTGTTAATTTTCAGAAGTTTTATTTTAGCATATGTATTGCTTTTTATGTCAAACCATCTCAAAAACACACAAAAAAATGGAAAACGATAAAAAGCCAAAACAACCATAGTTAGTTCAGCAGTTAGAGCTTTGAAGGGTTCTTACATAAGGTCATCACCAACTACCACTGTAGAAGTCTGTATTGTAACTATAGCTTGTGAAGACTGTGCTCAACTCAACTCCACGGCAGGCTCCTCAAACCATGACTGTAACTCTTAAAGGGCCAACTGGGTGCTCTCCAATGAGTTTGTAGTCACCTCAAGGCCATGACTGATCTCGTCAACCTCCTCTTCCTCCCCCTTCAGCGCATCATAGAAAATACAACCCCACTCAAGAAGATAGTCTATGTTCGCAAGTAGTTGCAGGTAATTTTGTTTCATTATTCCAATTGATTCTTGAAGTGCATGAAACTTTGCTAAGGAAATACCATTATCACAATGCTCATCTGTCATGGGAGTGCTCCAACCATAAGTTGCCAACATTTGTCGAGCAACATCAAAATGCTCAATGATTGTGGCAATCATACTGTCATCCACCTTTAGTTGCCCAACCAAATGATGTAGACCCTGAAACATCTTACTCCCAAAATCTGCACTATGATATGAAGCTACATCCACATTAGTCACCTCATGATAAACTTCATGTGTGCAATCATCAACACACACATCATCAACTAAAGTGATGTTGCTATGTACCTCAATTGATGGCTTAAAAGATGTTGTAGAAATTGTTGATTTGACAGTATCTTCACACACTTCCACCCCAAATGTAACTTCAAGTCCCTACAAATCACGATCGTAGGACCTATTACCAAACAAAAGATTTTCTGATTTATCTACCAAGGTCTGATTTAAAAAATCAGACTCATCATGGCATGAATCAACATCACACAAAGCATCATTAGTACCTAATTCTTGAGTACTATCATGTGGGAACTCACTGGTACCATCTTGTACTCATCATGGCATGAATCAACATCACACAAAGCATCATTAGTACCTAATTCTTGAGTACTATCATGTGGGAATTCACTGGTACCATCTTGTACATGTGTCATCACTGCTATCTCATGCTGATGCAAAGTATCACTACTACTGACATCAATGGTTGATGTCATATACTTGGCTTCCTCATGATCACAAACTCCTATCACATGAGAATGATGGGACTTCATGTAATTGTCTTCAAACAAATCAGTAATGACAACATGACTCTATAGAAAATCTTCTTCATCACGCATAGTCAAGAGACTAGTGGCTACTCTACTACGTAAAGAATCAATTTCCATATCCACCTTTTGACCTTTGGCCTCCATTAGAGTTTCATAAGTATGAATAACATCACAAGAAACCTTATCTTCATGTAGTTGTTTGAATGCATATGGTTTATCTTTGGACATCACTAACTCCTCCCCAATCTAGAAGTCATCATAAAGTGTTTGGTGCCCAACATTTCCCTTAATGTAAGCCTGATTTTTAATCTCCAAGGGATCACCTACATGTTAGTCACTAGCTGCTGAAAGTTCATTGTAAAGATTTCTAGATATCCCACCTATAGAGACCTCTTGTTTGTCTTCCCTTTTATTTTCTGATGTAGACCCCTTAAAAATCGATGTCATGTACCATGCTAAACTATCTATGGTTGCAAGGTTTGAAAGCAATTCATCCACCTCCATGCAATCCTATCTTGTCCAAAACATTTATCATCCATACAATCCAAAAATCCCAAAGCAGTAATGCAAACTATACCTCCATCCTAAAGAATCCATCACTTTAATCTGAATTAGCTGATAATTCATTGATCAAATTGAATCCAATTATCATCGTAGGGATGTATCCTTACCAATCCTTGGAGCACACATTATTCTTGTCATTAGTTATGTTATCCTCATCATTAATCAATCAATCGATCAATTTTTAGCTTGACTAGAAGCAAAATTTTGGTTTGTTGTGTATTCTTGTTTGTGTATGTGTGTGTGTTATCTTTATTTGTATTTATCATGATCTTTGCATCCTTTTGCCAAAGAGGTATCATGGTCTTCCATATCATGGTGTCATAAAGCATATATGTTTGCATTTGACCTTTATGATCACATACTTGGCACATTATCCCTTTGATTCTCTACACGTCGATGGGTAACATCAAGTACATTATGAAATCAAAATTGCTTGTATCCACTGAGTAATACGAGCAAATGAGGCTTCACCAAAGATTTTGGCTCGTGTAGCAAGTATCATAACTTTGAAACCGTTTCTAGTACATGTGTTTTAGCCTTATCGAGTATATGTCTCTACAAAGTTCTTTTCTTTGTTACTATGAGATGGTATCTGTGAGTGGAGGAAGTGTTATCCGAAGGAATCCCTTTAATCAAATTGTTTTCCTCTCTACAGAGAAATAGGGCCCTGGAAAGGGCATCTCATTTGCTTCCATTCTTATCGCTGAATTATAAACCCTTTAGTGTTATCTTTGCATCAAACAACGCTTGACATTCCTTATGGATCCGGTCTTTTGAAGATGAGAAGAGGATGTGCTAAGAATACCCAAAAGGTTATAGAAAACCCATCTAGTTTCCATATGGTCCCTTTAGCAGAAATATCACAATCACACACTACTCCCACCTAAAAAATTGTCTACCTATGGCTACAATAAATTGTAAAAGAGGTTTTTAGTGATTAAATGGGTCTTTTGCATATGTTTTCAAGAGTTCAAAACGCATTTGCATGGGCTATTTGAATTGATTGTCCCTACAACACTCACTCCTAGAACAACATCCAACATTACTATCACTTACTATGTTGAGTTTGAATTTCTTGACCCTTGCTTCCCTCATCGTTGCTCCTTTTTTTGTTGAATGCAAATGATAGTTGTAAGTCCAAACATAAAATAAACAAACCCTCTTAAGCGTGTGACACTTTGACAAAATATAAACAAAAAAAAATTGCAAAAGAACTTGTTCAAATGAACAATAGATACTAACATACCTCAAATGATGTAGATTTAGTGCTATCTTTCCCTCTCTTCTTCGTGTTCCCTTCTTTGAGGTTTTTCCTCACAATTACGCTGTCTTTTTTTCCCTTTTCTTAAGTCTTTGATTTCAAGTTTTATTTTTGTCTAAAGAGATGTGTGTCGTTGTGGGCTTCCACATTCCTTTATTTTTTTAAAACTAATTTTGTGTTTAATATTCAAATGAAGACATTTGAGTGTTGCAGTGTAAGAAATGGCTAATCCCCCATTAGTTTTTCCAAGTCTCTAGAATGCTTTCTAAAATCTTGGAAATTTAGGTTGGGAGGGAGGGAGGGAGGGAGTTTGGAGGGAGGGGAATGTTTACCACATTTGCCCCATCGTCAAAACGATCCCTATAAGAAACAAGACAAATTTTGTAGGGATGCAACAACGGGTACATAGGGGAAAAAAAGCAGCTAATCTTAACTATTGGAAATCAAAAATAAAAAACTAAGGGTAATGAACCTTATCAAATGTAACCAAAAAAAATAAGTTTGATGTTATAAGACAATGTTTAAGCAAAAATCCAATTGAAAAATAAAAGACAACTGCCACAATACATTCAATATTATTCCATGTTTGGGCAACGATATGTTCAATATAATTTTTGTTCGAATTATTAATGTTAACATGGTGCTTGCAAACTCGCATCACAGGGAAGCTTGCCATATTCTAAAGTACATAATGCACCAGCTGTCTGGGGACGTGACATGGGTGTACGCGGGAAACAATTTTCAAAAACAGTCAAAACCATATCAAACACGAGACTTTCTTTGCCCCTGCAAGTCACAAGCACCCTCGTCACATTCCAATGCACCCCATCTTGCATCAACTCTTTGACAAGGGAAAGTGGGTTTGTCCAAGCTGTTCTTAAGGAGAACACAATTAGTTAGATACCAGAAAAGAAGAGAACGAAATTCCACAGTTGAAGTAAAATTATGCTTGGATAAGAAAACAAACCTTCTGTTTACAACATTGTGCACACGACACATCCATTGTGCTAACTCGACCCCTGAGTTTGCTTCAACAGGGTTTGCTCTGTAAATCATACACTACACTATTAATGAATCATCTTACATATTCAAATTTTGCTTAACACTGAAACCAGTTTTTCATCTAGAGTTTTATAATTTTAATATTTGTTATACATTAACAGATTAAGTTTGACAAAGAGTACTTAGTTCTTTGTTTTATTCCTCATTAGCATACTAGTCAATGCAAGCAAGCAATCTTTTCTTTTAACCAAAGCACAAAAAGGTATATAAACTGTCACCCTATTGAGGGACTAGTGTGAATGTAATGATAAACAATGTGGATCCTACTATTAGCAGCATGGCTTTAAGGGTTAGCCTTTACCCGAAGTCATATTGGATATGACTATATGTGACATCCCACTTATTTCCTAAACGTTGTCTAGAACTTGTGAATGAGGGTAAAAACAATACAACAACAATGGCATTCCTTATAACCAGATTTATTGATAAGAGTGAATAGAACTAAAGTAGAAAGTCACCAAAATAAGAAGTTGAGAAAAAGCCCCATTAGGATACATGATGCCCTTGTTTTAGAGATACCATAGAGATGGATATAACTATATAAGTAATTTGCACAATTAACAAAAAAAAACAAAATTGATGATTGTTTACAGATCCACCTCAGCTAGCCATCCATTCAGGAATTACAAATAATAAGGGTGTAGCATGATCCACAAAAGTTGTGAATTATCATAATTGTACTGCAGTGCTGTGAAATAGTGCACGTACCAGAACGGATCAGAATATGTTGCAAGTGTGCCAAAATGCTTTGTATGACGTTGAAGCATGTAATTGGTACTATGTTATATAAAAACAATTGAAAATAAAAACTAAGTGTCCCCTTGGTAAGGCATACTTTTTAGTTTTCTGTTTAGATGTTTTCATAGTATTGTGTAATGGTATTGCGTGCCAAAATATAAGACAAGATTAAGGAGACGTGTGATTGCTATACACACTACTACCTCCTAGTAAACTCTAGGTCACATCTACAATTAGTTCCAAACACAGATCAGATGCTATAATTGCAAAAACACACTTGAAACTACAAACTGTGCCAAAATGCATCATTGATTGGATTGCTATTGATGTGTTACTACTTACAAGAAGCAACTGATAAAACTTTTAACTAGCATCATTTGAAAGGAAAATACCATAAATGTGATGACAGTGGTGTGAGATTGTTAAGTATTCCAAAGTGCATCCAAAAATGTATATGGATGTTATTGATATTATGACACTATTGCCTCGAAACTTCTGATTAGACTTCCAATTACTACAAGCCTAAGGTATTGGATTAGCCTTCGGACAGACCATATCCAGGTTTGGTTTGAATTGGATCTAAGTTCTGGTCTGGCCTGCCTTTGGGTCTTGGCAAGATGTGTTGAAAGGGAGCCCATTTTGTTTCGGGCAAACCCAGGTGTACCTTGGCTGAACCCATCTGTGCAGCAGCAGATTTTATTTTTTGCTTTTTATTTTTATCTTTTTAAATTATTTGATTTTGATTGGCTGCCCTAGAATTCTTCCTCAAACCTAAAAGTGAAACACATGAAACACCAAAACAAGTTCATTTTAGTTCATTTCTATTGCAAACAACAAATATCATTCCAAGAGGCTAAACATTCATTGTCTCTTGTTGAATCAAGAGAGAGAGTTGAAGATTGATCTTTGAAGGTTCTATGATGATTTCATTGTCATTCCTACACATTTATAAGTTTTCATTCGCTGCCAAACAGTTCAAAAAGGAATACTAACTTTTACAAAGAGGTAAGCATTTTTCAATTTTACTCCTGTTTTACAAATGTGAAATGAAGATTTTTCTTTGTTTATCTAAGTTTTTTTCATTCTAATGAATGTATCAAAGATTGAGAAAAGCTAGTTTTATACATCTACTTTTTGTTTTAGTTTTTTGTTTTTTTTTTTCAATGTGTTATTTATTAAATTTCTTGTCATAGGAATCACAATGACAGCTAGTTCTACCTCCATAGCTTGACTCTTCCATAGGGACCATCCCCCCAAAAAAGCCCCATATCCTTTGTAAGGAGAGGTTTCTGAGTTGTGGACTTGGGGGAAATGTCACCCACACCACCACCAGCTTTGCCACCTTCGTCAAGGACACCGCTGGGTAACTTGCTAAACATCAAATGCCATTACATATTGATTGCAACTTTCAACTTTGTGAAAGTACTTTGCATTTCATGGGGCACTCGCGGAGATGATAATTTACAGATTTTGCCTGGAAGATTTCAATTCATCTCGATTTCTATATCAATGCCATTCCCCCACTGTCATTCTGCTTCCATCCCCCAGCCATCCCCAGATTTAAGCCCTTGGTCTCCTCCTCCCCAAAACCCCGCCCCTGCATCTCCGTGTCCCCTCGTCAAGAAACTCCATGGAACTATGCTTAAATTCAAAATAGATTTGAATTTTCCTCTATGGAAGCACGTTGATATGATACAACTAGATCTAGGTGATGGAGTTATATTTGGATTTGGAACAGATGCAATGTTAGATATATACTAGTTCATATAGTTGGGTGAAAGCCCATTTGTGTGGAATTCCAAGGTAAGCCATCAAAATTTTCCATGGAAAAAATGGTGAACATGTGCCACCAGATACAATGATAGGATATATTATGGAGCAAGAACAAGTGGATCGTAAAACAAATTGACTCTGAATAAAAAGAGGATCAAACAAAACAAAGCCCCCAATGCCCCCATCTAATCCTAGTGTTGTGGTCGAGAACCACCCATTTTTGTTCACTTTTGAAAGTAAAGAACCCACTACAAACAAAAGACCAAAGGGACATTTGGAAATTGCAGTTCAAAATGATAGTGAGACATTGTTGACCAGCACACAAGAAGATATCTTTATGCAAATGGGTTGGCTTTCAATGTTGTTTGCTCACCATACTAGCAAGTGATGGCAAGGAAAATAATGAGGCTCCAAAAGGGTACAAGGGCTCACGCCTCATAGTATCAAAAGGTTTGTGGAACTTTATTGGAAAAAGTAGTCAAGATCAAAGAAGATTCATTGAAGCCCATAACAGATTCATGGATTGAGACAAGTGTGTCCATTGTATTTTTTGCATTGAAAGATGCAACTAATAAGCCCTTAATCAATGTCATAGTGGTGTCCCCTAAAGGGGCAATGTTTTTTTAGAGCTATAAATTGTGAGGGTGGGTGAAAGATGGTCAATTCATTGCTGATATTCTTATTGTAACTTTTCAGAAAGAGGTATCCCGGAACATCGTTCAAGTCATAATGAACAATGCAAACAATTGTAGAGCTATTGGGTTGTTGGTTGAGGAACACTATTCACATATCATTTGGACACCTTATGTGATCCAATCTCCAAATAATGCTACAAAAGATTGGAATTAAAACTGATAAGATCAAAGAGTTGTGTGTTTACATTTTAGTAATTTGATTGCTTATTCTTCTTTAAAACTTGTTTTTAAATCTTTTTTTTTTTTAATTGGTTGTTGAGACTGAAATGATAATCAATTGATATTCAATGTTAAGCAAAGGCAAGGAATAATCTTTATAATAAGCAATTACAAGATCTTTCCATAATGGAAACGATTTAGAACAAAAGATAAAATAGAAAGTTACTAGTTAACTAAACAACTTACAAAACAGAAAGTTACTAAAAACTGACTGATTGACTTACAAGATGACCATTACACTAAATATTACACTATTACTTTGATAGAGACTTGTTCTGCCTTTAACACAATCATCTTAAGACAACTTGTCAAAGTAAGATAAATACTTTTCTAGCATGGTGATTAGCTGAAATTGGTCTAAATTGAGGCAAAGAAACTTTGAAAGGGAAACAACAATTAAGTAGATGATCTTAGATGACTCTTGGTGGGATTGTATGGAGGTATATCCTTAGATTCACCGAGCCCATTTTGAGTGCGATTTGTTATATTGACATGGACAAGCGTTGCTTGAGAAAGATATGTGATAGCACCAACTCAATGATTGAGAAGATGAAGAGCGTCATAAATACAAAAGAGAAAGACCCTAAAGAGACATTCTTCAAACAACCGCTCACAAATGTTGAAAAGGATGGAACACAATGACCACTAGATTACATCTTACCTATGTATTTGAGTCCAATAGGTCCAAAGCAATCTCTTGATCCTAATCCAAGTGCAGAGTTAAAATCCTTATGACGTGATCGTTGAGAAGTCCTACGGATTGCAATGTGATAGGGCTACGATGTAAATGATTATATAAGAGGTGATCCTATCCTATGGGCAATTACAGAACTATGATTAACATTATTGAGTATAATGTAGCAATGAAAATAATGGAATGATCTCTTTATTGTAGAATGAATGTCTTTTGAAGGAATGAAGAGTACCAGTTTGTTGAAGATTCTCCAGGATCGAAGGAAGTACAAGATCATCTAAATGAATCAAGATCACAAGGGTCTTTTAACATTCCTACCCACAAGAGGACGTCATACGAGCTCAAGGAACTTCTGAATTTTTGGAAATGCGAAAGAGCCTTGAGAATATCAGTAGAAACATGAAATATTTCCAAATGTGCTTTATTGTAAAAGGAATAGGAAATTTCCAAAAGTCAAATCAATTGTAATATGGAAAAGTCAATTATATTTCTTGTACCTACTCTTTTGTCATATTCTCCTATGACACCTTGGGAAGCATGTCAATTTTATCGTAAAGTGGGGTTTGTTGGAATTGTTCTTGACATGTGTTGTCATTAATGTCAACATATGTTTTAGAAGATTGACTTAACTATATTTGATATTGCAATAATATTGATTAAGACATGAACAGGCAAAATCATCATGGTTGTACGGGCTGTGTACGGCATGTCTGACTCTGCGAGCTTAGATTTATGTTTCAGATGGAATTTAGATCTTATATCTAAGATCGCATGCAATAATTTAATCAAAGGAATAAGTTACAAGAGTTTTGGTACAAACTAGTCACAGGAACAGAAATAGAGGTCTGTGGTAGAGTTCATCTCTCAATTTCTCTATTTGCTTGGATGCAAGATAGATTCAGGATATGCGAGTTCAGGATATGATAGAAGAATCATTAAGGAATAATTTCTCTTGTTCCTTAACTATTGCGCTCTTGGTGACGTCAGTTGTAGCATGTGACCTTGTGAGGTCTTATTTGGTGCCGACCTATGGGATGTGGAGTGTTCTACCTTGTGCGAAGATAAGTTATGGATTATGGAGTATGTTGGCTGACTAATGTTTGTTATTTTCTTGTCCAAGATCCCGTGTGTATCTTGACAAGAGTTTATGTAAATCATTTTTATTAGGAAAGACCTAATTGGTGCCGACCTAATAAATCATTTGTATCTTGTATAAAGGAGTAAAACAATTGATGCAAAGAGTGTGGGTGTGGATGTGAATGTGTAGATGCGAGGACTGTTGATGTAGAGCAAGAAATGTGATTATTGTACTTCATTGGAACTGTTTTAACAAAGGAGTTGTTGTTAGTCAGTTCATTATCTATGATCAGTATATTTATATACTTTCATTTGGACAGTGGTTCCAGAAGGTAGGTTTAACCTTTAGAAGGTGGATTTAACCTTCACATTGGGCAAGTTGCTCCGAGCGAAGAAAGGCTCATCCTATCAACTCCTAACAGGGTTGCTGACTCAAAGAAAGGAGTCTGTCATTTACAAGAACTTTGTACTGGTTGTATTTATCTACTCCTAATAGAGCAAGATCTTGTAACTGCGATACTTTATTACTAGTGCATTATTTGTGGGTTTCATCCCTGCCGGGGTTTTTCTCTTAAGAAGGTTTCCTCAAGAACAATTCTTGGTGTTCTAATCTGTGTTACTTTTGAGGTTTCAAATTTGCATTTACTATTTTGATATGAAAAGATAAAGTTTTATATTAAGGACATACAACTGATTCAAACCCTCCCCCCCCTCAGTGGTATCCAACAATTGGTATCAGAGCTATTGGTCCTTGGAGAGAAAGCTTGACCGCTTGAGGTGATTTGAAAATGGCTTATTACAAGAAGGACAATCCTAAATTTGATACTGAAAACTTTGACAGTTGGATGAAGAAGATGAGGACACATTTGTTCTACCTAAGAATTGATTATTGGATGATTACAAAGAATAAAAAAAAGATTGTTGCAGAAAGTGATTTTCCTAATGCTATTGATGACGAAAAGAAGATTTTTTCTTGCAATATGGTTGTAAAGAAAGCTTTGATAAGCGCACTATCTGAAGAAAAATTTACAGAAGTTAAGGACCTTGATTCAGCTCATGAAATTCGGGGAAGATTGGAAGCACTTTATGAAGGAGACAAGTACACCATGCAGGCAAAGTTACAAAACTGGAAGACAAAGATGGAAAATCTAAAAATGCAAGAAGATGAAAATATCAGAGCTTATGTCCAGAGGGTTTCAAAAGTTGTTACAAGGATCAGAAATTCAGGAGGCACTTATACTGAAGAAGAGGTCATCGCAAAGATTATGAGATCTTTGACACATGTTTACAAGACCAAAGTGCAAGTGATTGAGGAGATCATTCCATTGACTCAAGGATTCAATAGAGAGATGTTGATAGCTTAGTTAACTACCTTTGAGGCGGCAGAATTACAGGATTCAATACCTAAGATAGAAACTGCATTCAAGGCCATTGTTCATAATGACAAAAAGACCTCATCAAGCCTTGCGAGCACTAGTAGGGTTAACAAATATCCTGAGCTTGGAGACTATGGATATGATCTAAGGGCCCGTTTGGGTGCTGGAATACCAAATGCCAATTCCAGTCAATTCTGGAAGATGCTGCAATTCTGGAAGATACAAATCCTAAAAATGATTTTCAGAATATGGGCTGACCCGTTTGGTTCACCCGAAAGACGACTAAGAAGATGCATAAGGAATTTTAATTCTTTATTTTAATTTCTTTAAATATGGTGTGTATATTTATGTATATATACACACATACATGTGTGTGTATATACACATATGCACACATGTGTGTATACACATGTGTGCACATGTGTATACATGTGTGTATATACACACATGTATACACATGTGCACACATGTTTATACACACATGTGCATGTGTATATACACACATGTATACACATATGCACACGTGTATATATACACACATACACACGTGTGTGTATACGCACACACACATATACACACACATGTGTATATATACACATACATGTGTACACATCTATGTGTGTATATATACACACATGTATATATATATACAAATACACACACTTGTGTGTATATATATACACATATACACGTGTATATATACACATGTGTGTATATACACACATGTGTATATATACACACATGTATATATATACATCCTTAGAGCAATATAATATACATCCTTATAGTCACGGATCCCACGGAATATTAAATTTGGTTTTATAAAAATTGGAATTGGAATTCGAAATTCCAATTCCACCTATTTGAGTGGAAGATGAAAAGCCCATTTTGGGGGCAAAATTGAAATTTCAAAATTCCAATTCCAATTTTTTGGATGGACACAAACATGGAATTGACATTATCCGGAAATCTAATTTCGGAATATCCAGCCTAATTCCAGCACCCAAACGGGCCCTAATGGGAATTGATGAGGAAAACAGGAAGATGGATGAACTTGTTGCTCTGATAGCAAGAAAGGAGAAAAGAGGTAAGGGTAAATTTGAAGGAAAATTACCATTAAATATTTTTCTTGCAATAAAGTTGGTCACTTTGCATCTAGATGTCCTACAAGGGTATCTAAATACAAACCTAAGTTCATTAGGCCAGATTTCTATGATGAGGAATGCTATTATGCTAGTCAAGGTGTTTTCGATGATGATTCAATAGTAGATGAGATTGGGTTTGTAGCTATAAAGGATAATGAACCTATTCATGAAGAAAAAGCCTTAGTATCACATGTTGAAAAGAAACCTGAATGGATGCTCACATCACATGACTGGTGATAATGATAGGTTTGTTTAGCTAAAGATGCATGATGGTGGAGTTGTCAAATTTGGTCCCAAACTGATTGTTGGAGTAGGATCTATTTCTCTGGATGGAAAAACTAACACTGATAATGCGTTTCTTGTTGATGGACTTAAGCATAACCTGTTGAGTGTTGGACAGCTTATGGATAAAGGTTATCAGTTACAATTCAGTAATGGATCATGCACTATCAAAGGACAAAAGGGAAACCTGATTGCATCAGGAACAAAGACTAGAGGTAATGTATTTCAGTTGAATACCGCTGATGCAAAATGTTTTGTTGCTCAGGTTGATGAAAGTTGGCTATGGCATAGAAGATTTTGTCATGTGAATTTTGATAAAATTGTGAAGGCAAGTAACATTAACGCAGTTAGGGACTTACCAAAATTGTGAAGCCCTCTAACACCATCTGCAGAGAATGTGGAATGGGAAAGCAAACAAAGGGGAGTTTCTAGAGCAAGTCATACACTGCCAAAGGGAAGCTAGATTTGGTGCATACAGATCTTTGTGGTCCTAAAAGGACTGGATCCTCTTATGGTGAAAGGTATTTCATACTATTTGTTGATGATCATTCTAGAATGATGTGGGTTGCTTTTCTTAAAGAAAAATCAGAGGCATTTGACAAGTTCAAGATCTTCAAAGCAAAAGTAGAAATTGAATCAGGTCTGAAGATAAGATGTTTGAGTTCGGACATATGAGAAGAGTTTACATCTGTTGCATTTAATTCATATTGCGAAGAACATGGGATATGTAGGCAGACTTCTTCTCCTAGGACTCCACAACATAATGGGATTGCAAAAAGAAGGAACAGACCTATACTGGATGCTGCTAGAACAATGATGATTGAAGGAAATGTATCGCATGTGCATTGGAGGGAAGCAATAAGTACTACTGTTTACACTTTGAACAAAGTTCAGATCAGGGAAGGTAATACTAAAGCACCTTATGAACTTTGGTTTGGCTATGCTCCTACTATGAGATATTTCAGAATCTTTGGTAGCAAATGTTTTATCAAAAGAGATGATGAGGTAGGTAAGTTTGATTCAAGAAGTGATGAAGGCATCTTTCTTGGTTACTCTACCAAAAGTAAAGCTTACAGATGTTTCAACTTGAGATTGAGAAAGATAGTTGAGAGTATTAATGTAAGAATTGATGAGAAGTTTCAAGTTCAAGAAAGAATCTGTGATCAAAACTCAAAAAACACTATTGAAGCAAAAGAGTTGGTTGAATTTGACAATAACAGGCAAATTGATGAGAAGTTTCAAGTTCAAGAAAGAATCTGTGATCAAAACTCAAAAAAGACTATTAAAGCAGAAGAGTTGGTTGAATTTGACAATAACGGGCAAATATGTGTAAGTGAACAATCCGAAGCTCCTAAAAATCCAAGGTATGTACCAAGAAATCATCTTGAAGATCAGATTATTGGTAATAGGAATAGAGGCATGTTAACTAGGTCTAAGGCTAGAGAGGAACTATGTCTGATTTCACAAGTGGAACCTAGAACTACTAATGAGGCTTGCAAAAATGAATCATGGGTTAATGCAATGAAAGAAGAACTGGATCAGATAATAAAGAACAAAACTTGGGAACTGGTTTCTAGACCTGAAGGAAAGAATGTTATTGGAACTAAATGGGTATTTAGAAATAAAATGAACAAAGAGGGAACAATTATAAGGAACAAAGAAAGATTGGTCTGTAAAGGCTTGTAGCAAGAAGGAATAACCTTTGAAGAAACCTTTGCACCTATGGCTAGGTTAGAGGCAATAAGATTATTTCTTGCCTTTGCTTCCTACAAGGACTTCAAAGTGTATCAGATGGATGTGAAATATGCATTCTTGAATGGTGATCTAGAAGAAGAGGTCTACATTGAGCAGCCTGATGGTTTTCCCTTGACAAGTGACAAAAACATGGTTTGCAAGTTGAAGAAAGCTTTGTATGGACTAAAGCAAGCTCCTAGAACTTGGTATGCACAACTTGACAAGTATGTATTACATTTTGGTTTCAGAAAAAGGTAATGCAGATAGTAATTTATATTTGAGAACTAGCAAGGATGGAATCCTGATCAATAAAGTATTTGTGGATGATGTTATCTTTGGGGGAAATAATGAAATGAGCAATAAATTTACTGAAAAAATGAATGATGAATCTGAAATGTCTAAGATTGGTGAAATGAAGTTCTTACTTGGTTTGCAAATTACACAAAGTAAACATGGCATTTTCATTTCTGAAACCAAGTATCTCAAGGAGTTACTGAAAAGGTTTGGCATGGAAGATTACAAACCTGTTGGAACACCTATGATTAGTGGATGCAAGCTTACTGCAAATGATGAAACTCAAAGTGTCTATCAAAAAAAATACAGATCCATGATTGGAGGATTATAGTATTTAACACATACCAGACCAGATATTGCAAATGCAGTTGGAATCGTCGTGAGGTTTCAAGCAGATCCAAAAGAGACTCACTATATTGCAATAAAAAGGATATTTAGGTATTTGAAAGGTATATTGGAATTTGGGCTATGGTCTGTTAAGTTAGATGACTTTACCCTCCATGCATACACTGATGCAAATTGGGCAGGATGGATTGATGACAATAATAGCACCAATGGTGGTGCATTCTTCCTTGGGAAGAGGTTAGTCTCTTGGTTAAGCAAGAAGTGGGATTTTGTTGCTCAATCTACTGTTGAATCAGAGTATGTGGCAGCTTCTTTAAACTGTTCACAGGTTATTTGGATGAAACAGATGCTAAAGGATATTGGAATAAGCTTTGAAGAGCCAGTTGTGATTCATTGTGACAATACAAGCACAATCAATATGTCAAAGAATCCTGTTAACACTCAAAAACCAAACATATCTCAATCAAATATCATTATTTGAGAGAGAAAGTTGCAGAAAGGAAGTCGAAGTTGAGTATGTCAGTACAAAGGAGCAATTAGCAAATATATTCACTAAACCTTTGCCAAAAGATATCTTTGAGTATCTCAGAGATATACTTCCGATGAAAAGCCCTCCTTGCGAAAACTAGATGTTGCAAGAATGCATCAGTCCAGTAGCTATCAGAGCTATATTCTTCTCTGGACTTGATGCTTGGATGCACTCCTTAGGGGGAGTGATTGTAGGACATAACAACACTTATCTGGGTGATTTGGCACCTAAATTTAGGCATGAAGATTTGAAAAAGGTACATCTTGCTGCAGTGGAATTTTCAAAAGGAAAAGTAGTCATTTGTGATTAATGTCAAAGGGGGAGAAATATAAAGAAAAACCCCACTGGTTCAGAGAGAATTGTGTAGAGGGTATTGAGATGATTGTTGGGTTGATGGTTTTTCTCATATGTTTCCATCAATGCCAAAGGGGGAGATTGTTGGAATTGTTCCTGACATGTGTTGTCATTAATGTCAACATATGTTTCAAAAGATTGACTTAACTATATCTGATCTTGCAGTAATATTGGTTAAGACAGGTACAAGCATAATCATCATGGTTGTACGGGCTGTGTACGGCATGTCTGACTCTACGAGCTTGGATTTATGTTTCAGATAGAATTTAGATCTTATATCTAAGATCGCATGCAATAATTTAATCAAAGGAATAAGTTACAACAGTTTTGGTACAGACTGGTCGCAGGAATACAAATAGAGGTCTGTGGTAGAGTTAGTCTCTGAATTTTTGTGTTTGCTTGGATGCGAGATGGATTCAGGGTATGCATGTTCAGGATATGATAGAAGACTCATTAAGGAATAATTTCCCTTGTTCCTTGATTGTCGCGCTCTTAGTAACGTCAGCTATAGCGTGTGACCTTGCGAGGTCTTATTTGGTGTTGACGTATGGGATGTGGCGTGTTCTACCTTGTGCGAAGATAAGTTATGGATTATGGAGTATGTTGGCCGACTGATGTTTTTTATTTGCTTGTCCAAGATCCCGTGTGTATCTTGACAAGAGTTTATGTAAATCATTTTTATTAGGATAGTCTTAATTGGTGCCGACCTAATAAATCATTTGTATCTTGTATAAAGAAGTAAAACAAGTGATGCGAAGAGTGTGGGTGTGGATGTGAATGTGTGGATGCGAGGACTGTTGATGTAGAGAAGGCAGTGTGATTATTGTACTTTATTGGAACTGTTTAGCAAACGAGTTGTTAGTCAGTTCATTATCTGTGATCAGTATATTTATATACTTTCATTTGGACAGTGGTTCGAGAAGGTGGGTTTAACCTTCAAAAGGTGGATTTAACCTTCACATTGGGCAAGTTGCTCCGAGCGAAGAAAGGCTCATCCTATCAACTCCTAACAAGGTTGTTGACTCGAAAAAAGGAGTTTGTCCTTTAACAGGGACTTTGTACTGGATGTATTTATATGCTCCTAACAGGGCAAGATCTTGTAACTTAGATACTTTATTGCTAGTGCATTATTTGTGGGTTTCATCCCCACCGAGTTTCACCCTTAACAGGTTTTCCTCGAGAACAATTCTTGGTGTTCTAATCGGTGTTACTTTTGAGGTTTCAGATTTGCATTTACTGTTTTGATATGAAAAGATAAAGTTTTATATTAACGACATACAACTGATTCACCCCCCAGCCCCCCCCCTCCCTCTCAGTTGTATCCAACAAGGTTACGAAAAGCTATTTCATCTTCTAGTTGGAGTAGGTAAAAGATATTATATTTAAATATCCTAATGTTTCTAGAAGACAAATCTGAGCCTTTGGTGTTGAATTAATCTCCACCATTGATCTTGTAAGCCTTCTCTATAAAAGGCATGGCTTTTCTTCTTTGAAAGTTAGTAGTGATTAGCAGTAGTAATAGCTGTAGCAATAGGAATTGATGAACAAAGATTGTTGTAATCAGCATTTGGAGTTAATGCTAGTGAAGCATTGAAGTTATGGTATCTTTCTTACGTTTCTTTGATGTATGCATGGTTTCTATTCTTCAATGTTAGTTTCAATTCAGTGATTTTGATGGTGAAATGCAAAGATATTGATGGATTTCTGGTTCATACCATTTGTATCTTGCTAATGTAAGTATATGTATGGTTAGTATGAACCCAATTGCAACATTAGTTCAATTGTGAATGCATGTTTGAGTTGTGCCAATATTGGGTACTTGAATGTATGTTTAAAATCTATATATCTTTCCTTTTTCTTTGAAGATTACACTATTTTTGTGGCATTGTGAGTAGTCTATTTAAGCAGAAATTAGTTTTATGGGGATTTTTTTGTCTAAAGAATCATCCATTATTGCCATTGTCCTTAGGAGTTCTCAGCTTAGTCTGTCTAAATCCTTTCTATTTTTGCCATTTATTTTGAAGCGGTTTGGTAGAGTAAATGAGATTTGCATTCATAATCTAGGAACATTTGCGTGAATCCCCTTGTGAATCTAGCAAATCACATCATATCCACTGAATCTATCCAAGCAAAGTCAAGACCTAACATTAGGAACCTTAGGATTGTCTCATTTGATCACATTTTATAGCACCCGAGATCACCTTGTTTAAGTGAGAATAGGATTTACTTAGTATATTTTATTCTAAGTTGTTGGTGTGTAAAACCCTCATCAACAGTATGTTGGAATTCTCTATGTGACAAGTATTATAAACACCTTATTGTATTGTAATGAACTAACGTTTTTTATTAAGGTAAGCACTTTTGATCGAAGCTATGAATCAGAGGGGGTTTTGAAAGAAACCTGAAACCTTGTACATCAAGAAAAACTATGACATGAAACTAGGGCTTAGAATGGAAATATCATTAAGACTAGAAAGACCCCTACAAACAAAACAACACTTCAATAAAGGGGCAGCCAATACACTAAAGGAAGATTGAAACCAAGCCTCTCCAAAGAGCTCTGCAAAAAATTCTAACCGGATTGGATTGTCCTATAGTTCATTTAAGAACCAAACTCACCAAAAGAAAAGGATCTAGTTTACTTTATCCTTGCACGGGGATCCTCTCAAGTTCCAAACAAAATACAAAACAACTAGGTCCAGATCCTTACCAAAATTCAAAGAAGAATAAAGAACCAAAGGACACAACATCAATTTTTTTCTTGTTCATTTGGAAAGCCCCCTTAACTTTTCTTGCGGATCTTAAAATTGTGAAGCCCAAATAATTTCCTTACAAACTAGTCACCAAGTTCCTATTATCAAAAGAAGGAAAGATCCTTTTGGACTGAATATGGAGCTTATCTTTAATATAAGCACAAATGGATAAAATGTCCATCTCTATGGCAATGAAAGAAAACTAGTGAGGATGAATAATAATCGATTTTCTACTCCCAAACACCCAAGTTGCAGTGTAACTTAATAGAGTTGGTAATGGCTTATTGGTATCAACATAAAAACAAAATTTAGCAAAAATCATGTGTTTCATGGCTTTCCTAACCTTGTCGATTGCTAAAATGAACCAAGAGCATTAGCAATACCTCTTTCATCTTGACATCCCAATATTCCCAAGGGAGCCCTCAGAGCCTCACCCAAATAGACCCACTTTGATTTTTCCTTGAAGAGTGGTTCATCTTTTCAAGTGAAGGACTTATTTGCCAAAGTGCCAAGGCGCTCCTTTCAAGTACACTTTCTCTCTTCAAATGATTGGAAGGAGAATCCAAATAAACCTTTAGACATTGCAACCACTCAAAACTAGCCAAAAACACACCATCTTTTTGAATCCCAACTATGAATAGCATCAATATTCTACCGGGAGCCTAAGAATCTCTCTACGAGGGCATTCCCATGGCAGCAAAGGCTTTGTTAACTAAGGCATCAAAAGTCCTCGATGAGAAGCAATAGCCATTAGAGGCAAAGGATGCTTCACACTAGCAATGAACAAGCATATGCATTGAAGTATCACCAAGCATTGAATCAATAGTAGGAGCCTTAGCTAGTGAAAAAAAAATCCACTAAACATAGATTTAACAAAAGGAACCTCGGACAACACATCAAACAAAGGCTCGGGATGGAAAAACCCTCCACCAATGCCACTCCAATAATAGTATCTAGTAGCAATGGAAGGACTAGTGGAGAGCTCTGGTACCCAACAACATCAAAAGGCACCTCAACGAAGGCGTTATCCTTCCCAACACCAAGCTACACAAGCTTTTGTATCTTCTAAGCTCTTGCCACCCACAAAGGATTCAAAGCCCTCGCTCCCACTCCAAATCACAATATTGAATTGGTGTCTGTGTGATTGAGTCAAGTGATAGTTGTAGAACACAATTTTACTACTAAGAGGGGGGATTGAATCAGTAGTAGATATAAAGTTTTAACTCTCAATCAATTTAAACTTTTAATGGAACTTGTCAATCTTCAATTTGAGAACTGAAAGGAATTTGAAACTGAATGCAAAAAGAGATGCAACCACACAATGAACAATGCACAAAATTTAACGTGGAAACCTAGGATGGGAAAAACCATGGTGTGAAATGCTGCTACGATCTATCGCCCTAATCCAGCCTCATGAATTAATCCAATTACAATGTTTAAGGGCACCAACCCTAAGGAGTCATCAAACCCCTATTCTAAGAGCACCAACTCTTTCTTATCACAAAGTCTTCAATCTGAGCACCAACTCAGCATCCTTAAGGCACCAACCAAAGGATGTTAAAAAACAAGTTTTTACCAATTTATAAACTGACTTTAAACTTCACAATGATGGAGATAAACAAGTAGAAAAATTACAAACTGAAAATAAAACTCTTCAAATGTTTCAGTCTGAATTATAAAACACGAACAACATGATCTTCTGATAACTCTGCCTTCTACAAGTTCTGTTCACATTTGCTTAACCAACTCCATCAATTAGAATTTCTCACTGCACTATCAATCCTTGTTCACCATTTAAGCAATGTATGCATTAAACGCAATCAAAAGAATAATATTGTATACCTCAGACTATGTATACTTGCAGAATTCTGTGCTTGATCAGATTTCTTCACCCATTCAACATTCAGAAAAGATCACAGGCCAGACCATTATATTCTGAAATGATTTCTTAGTAACAATATATCATCTAATAAGACATGTCTCCTTCTCTATTTGAGGCAGTCAAATATTCAACAACTTTTCATCAGCCTTTTGATAATTATAGTTCAATTACTTCATATCAGAATAATACTTTGTATCAAGCACCAACTCTTCTCACATCTCTTCAGGTTTTTACATATCTTATCAATGATAAACACTCCTATCAAACCTTTCAAACGAAAGTCTTTATATAGAAATGCTCCAAATGAATCAACCAAATGCATATGGTTAGGGAGTTGCATATATTACAACCAATCAACTAACTGTTTCCAACTGTCCAACTTCTTTCTCATTGTGGCTTTTCATTCTCCTATTGTGGTGGCTTTAAAACTCCATCAAAACGCATCACAACATTGAACAAATGTAATTGCCAGTAACCTGAAGGGAAACCAATAACCAAGTTTCCCTGTTGCAGAACAATTGTCGCACTCCTCACAAAGTCATTTCAGATGACTGAAATTTCCACACCCCTAAACAATAGCAGAGACAGAATTCTCCTATGGCTTGAATAATCACAGAAATCTGTCGCATACGCTACAGTCCGTTGGTTTCCAGGAAACAACGATGAGAGCCATTCACCATGTATGCCATACAATCAAAACCAGCAAGAATGATTGGCTTACAAATATTTAATAATCTTTTATTTTATATATGCAATATCAATACTTTCATTCATTCTCTTTGTAATATCGCCGCACAAATGTATGTTTGCAACACCAATAATAACCATTGGCCAAATTCACTTCCACACGGGTTCAGAACTTATTGATAAACATCCAACTCTGTCAAAGAAAGATCACAATGATAACATCGACCAAAACAAATGTCTAATGGAAGAGAAAGAATGGTATCAAAGTTATGTTAATTGCTGATTGAATACGACAAGGAAAAGGAAACCTCAACACATACAATGATGCACACAAAAGGTATATCACAATGAATCTGAACATTTCAATATGAACATCTTAATCTAGTATATAAATGTGATTCAATCTGAGGTACATAACTTTGACATCAATGACAAAATATTCTAACAAAATCCCCCTTTGGCATTGATGTCAAAACTTCAATATTCCAATCTACAACAAAACATGGTCAAACCAAAATCTCTTATCAAATGTCAAAGCATCAATAACTGTTAGATGCCTAATCCGAGATGTGTTGCCAGTGTAAAGCAATTATAACCATTAAACAATAATACCAAACATGAATCACAGAGGACATCGCAGAAATAATCAGAGAGAATACAGAACATATAATGCAAGATGACAGAATGATATAGCTTTTCATAGCATAATAATCTCAGTACACGACCATCCTTTACTTGTTCTTGTCTCAATACAAATAAACTTACAGTTGGTTAAGTCCCCAACCGTCACCAACTAACGACACAACTGACACCCCTTTGGAACAATGTTTTATTACATTAACTAACAAAAGTCTTATTTAACTATTCATGGCATAATTATCGCCTACATCATCCCCCCTAAAAAGAAAAAGTCATCTTCTAGACGACAAGTATACATCAAGTAATATCCAGGAAGACTAATGACAAGAGTGTAGATAATGACTTGTACAGCACAAACTCAAAGTTGTAGTGTAGTTCAAAAATAAAATGGGGGTCAAGGGGCAGCACCCCTTGCAAGGGTCTGGGGGCAACACCCCCAGCGGGGTCGGGGGTAGTGCCTCCAACGAGGTGATCAAATTAGCACCTTCAAAACCACACAGAACTCCATGGCACACACCATTTTCTTGATTTTTTTCGATGCCAAAAATAATGTTGAAAGAGCTAGAAAATAGAGAGTTCATGTATGGCGTGCAACTTTTCTCTACACCATACGGTACTCTTATTTGCTTGTACGACTGATTTCTTTCTTCGTACGGCTTGGTATACAGTTCCATTTTCTCTCCTTTGTACGGCTCTCCTTGTTCCATTTTCTCTCCTCCGTCCGGTTCTCCTCTCCTTCCGTGCAGTTCTGCCATGGCCTCTATACGGCCCAACATTGTCTCTCCCGTGAGGCTCTTCTCTTCCTCCTTTGTAAGCCCCAACCTTGTCTCCTCTGTACGATCCTGCCTTGTCTCGTCCGTACGACTCTCCTCTTCTTTCATGTGGTCCTACCATGGCTCCTCCATACAGCCCAACATTGTCTCTCTTGTAAGGCTCTTCTCTTCCTCCTTCGTACAGCCTAGCCTTGTTTCCTCTATACAACCCTGCCTTGTCTTCTCCATACGACTCTCCTCTTCTTCCATGCGGTCCTGCCATGGCTCCTCTATACGGCCCAATATTGTCTCTCCCGTATGGCTCTTCTCTTCCTCCTTCGTACGGCCCATCCTTGTTTCATTCGTAGGGCTCATCTCTTCCTCCTCTGGCAACCATATGGTGACCGTTCCTCCACCCACTCCCTCGTCCGTATGGTGTACGACCATCCTAGATGTTTCTATTCCCATATGGCATATGGTCAGCTTGATCGTAAGTCGTACAACTGTCATTTGACTTGTGCTCTTATTTCCCAACGTACAACATATGGTCTCTGCGTGGCTTGTGTGCTCCTTGTACAGACTCCGTATGGTTTTCTCTGAAATTTGTGAGTTTGCACTTCTCCTGTGCCTGGATCTACACTTCCATTGTATGGTATTCTACTTGGCTTGTTTCCACTGTACGACCTCTTCTGGTCTCGTACGAATATCTTCATGTACGTCTTCTTGCATTTTGGATTGCTTGTTCCATATGAGTACTCGCAATTATACGCCATGAGTTTGGAATGCCTCTATAAATCTCCTTGATCCACACAGATACTAATGTACTTCTCTCTTGCCTTCCCTTTCTTTTTCTCCTTGGTTGGTGTCCTTGGTTTCTTGTTACATCCCCTCTCTATTGTTTCTATTTGAGTAATTTGTATTTCTGCTTGTTTTATTTTGCTTCCATTTTCCAACTCTATACTGTCAGAAGTATCCCTCATAACCTTACCCACTTCCATCGGTTTCTCTTCCGCAAGAGTTATAGCTTCCTTAAGATTACAGGTTGGCAAAAATATCTCATAGTCCTCCATTTGCCAGTGAAATAGTCTGTTGAGTGAACTGGTTTCATCTTCTGAGCAATTCCCTAGCCTCAATACTCTTTCATCATCGGGTTCCATCCTTCCTACCTCATCATACCCTCCTTCATCAAATTCAGCGTCTAATGCCAATTCTTGGCTCACTGTTTGGTTTCGGAGGTCAATGACATATTTCTTCCTTTCTCTCTCGATGGAGAGGGTGTTCTTCCAATTGTGGTTGGCCTTCGCTGTGATGAGCCACCCTCTACCAACGAGGGCGTCATATCCCTTCTTTTCCAAGGAGATGACAACAAAGTCAAGGAAGAATTGTTGGGTCCCAATAATTACTTTATGGGCCATGGTGTCCCCATCGGTTTTATTTCATATTGGTCGACGCCTACCAAGTGGAAAGTTGGCGGCGAGAGTGTTGGTTTTCCAAGGGCCTTCCAAGTCTCTTCTGGAAGCACATTTACTCCAAACCCTCCATCCGCAATGGTGTTGGTGAGGGTACGGCCCATGATTTTCATTTCCACCACTGTCGGGGTCTATCCCACACCTATTGCCAACAACATAGGGTCTATGGTACCACTTGTGGAAGTATCTTTTCCGGGGCCTTTTCTTTTTGCCTCATTCATCCCTTGGTTGCTGACCTCTTAACTATCGTGTGTATCACCAATGTTGGTTATTTCCACTTTTAGTTGTGGTAGTGTCTCTAGTAGGTCTACCACCCATATTGGGATGGTCACCTGTAACATCTGTTGTATGATGTTGGCTTTTGATGTTGACCATATAGGGGTACTGGTCGTGCCATGTGTTCGCCTTCGATCTTCCTCCATTGCCAATTCTGTTTCCATTTTGGCTTCCTTCAATCTTTCCTTCTCCGTACGTAGATCAGGGTACGTGGCTTTCTTGGCCTGGAGCCTCGTGATTGTGAGGACTTCCTCTTCAGGGCGTGTTACTTCTATCATGTTTACTGCCTTCCCCTTAGGGCAGTCAGCATCCTCATGGTTGCCTGGACCACACCATTTGCATAGGAGACTTCCACCACCTTGCTCACTCTGGCAGTCTTGCGCGAAGTGGCCCCATTTGCTACACCTGCGCTATTGTATCATGGGTCATCCCTTAGTGTCATACTAAATGTGGCTTCTTGGGGTGTTGTTGCTATTATTGTTGCTTCCTCTTCGGTTGTTTCCGTAACAACCCAACAAGCCATTAGAATTTATGGGTCTTAGCGATGTGGTCGGTAGGGTTGCTTGTTCCCCTTGGGTGAAGAGCACTTGAGTGCTCCTCACCTTCAGATTATACAGGCAATCCTTAATGGAGTATCCTAGCACTTCGCAGATGTCACAAAAGGATTTCTTGGGACAATTGGCTCTGGTGTGCCCTTCAGTTTTGCACTCCGTGCACCACACTTCCTTGCCCCCCTTGGTCTCCTTTTCTACCCTCATCTCTTTCATCATCCTCATCATGTCCTTCTGGAGGGCCTGTATTGTCTTGTACTCTCCCTCACTGTCATCATTTGTACTATCATCATCACTCACCGTCTTTCCTTTGGATGTTTTATTCTTACTCTCAATATCCATCGCTCAGTTGCACGCCTCCATGTAGGATGATGGGGGTACCACCTTCATTTTTTCTAGATAAAGGGGGTTAATCTATCGATAAACCATCTTTTCTTCAGTCCGTCCACTGGTTGGCTTTCCAACTTACCAATGAGCTCCTTTAGCCTACAATGATAGGCCCGAACTGTCTCACTTTTCCCTTGGAGGTTATTATATATTTCCACTGCCACTTCACGGTCATCACGAAGTAAATTGAACTCAGCTTGAAATGCTTGTTTCAGATCATTCCAAGTGGCCTTGGGCCCCATTGGCAAGTCTGTGTACCAATCAATTTCTACTCCCTGTAGGGTGGCCAAAAAAACCTTCAGCCAGTAATCTTGATCATCTTGACCGTCCACCTCCCATATGGTTACACATGTCTTACAATGGCTTCTGCTTCTCCGAGGTGTTCACCAATCTTTTTCTTCGATCGGTATGCTCTGCATTGTTCGACTTTGGTGGGTCAGTTCCTCCGCCACATCCTTGTGCTTCTCTTGCACCTTCAAGCACGTGTGGGCCCCCTTCGCCTTCACCTTTGTCATACACTACTAGGTAGTACTAATACTCCCTCCTCCCCGGAGCTTCTGGTTCTGGTTCTATCCGCCCTATTCTGAGTTGTTCTAATATGGCAAGGTTTTTGATGCCCCATATGGTACTTTCAAATATTTTTGTGACCTCACCTACAAGGTCCCTTTCTTTGCCACTAACTTCCTTGTAGTGCTCAAATGGTTTTGCGCGAATGGAATTACTCTCCTAACTGTCTACCTTCGACCCTTCGCATGCCTACAAGATGTTAAGGAGTGGTGACTCTCTTGTTGTATCTTCCCACTCTTGTCGTGTGGGTGATGCCTCAGTAATCGTATGAGTGTCACTTTGGTTGGGTGGACTGATAGGTGTTCCTACAAGTTGTTGCAGTCGTTGTCGTCTCTCAGCCTATTGTTGAATCCGCAGAGATCTCCTCACCGAAGTTTCTACTTCCTTAGACTGTGTTTCTTCCCTCGTCTGTCTTCCGTCTTTATTTGGCAGGAGGGGCATTAATTTTGGTTTTTGGAGGTATGGTGCCTACTAGTGTCACATGGTTCTTCCTCCCTCTGGTTCCTCTCCTCGTACCGTTGAAGTATTTGTTGCCTATGATTTTCTCTTTCTCTTGCCTCTCTTTGCTACTGAACTTCTACTAACGTGCAAGCCAACAATCTCGGAAGGCTACCCAAAAGATCGTATACAGGACTTCACCGTGAGTTCGCCACGCACCATACGAAGGGAGACCGCTCTCTCTCAAGTCTCCCACTATACGTACTCGTCAACCAACACGTCTCACACGTGAGCCAAATAGTGTGTCAACTGGTCCTCTCAGGTTACTTTGTTATTGTCCTCGATGTCACTATTAGTTACCAGGACTTGTTGGTCGAAGGTACGACCCATTTTGTCGCCATCCCGCCAATCCTACTTCCCTCGACCACCAAGTTCGAGCTTAGGCAACGACGCCAAAATGTTAGATGCCTAATCCGAGATGTGTTGCCAGTGTAATGCAATTATAACCATTCAACAATAATACCAAACATGAATCACAGATGACATCACGGAAATAATTAGAGAGAATACAGAACATATAATGCAAGATATGATAGAATGATATAACTTTTCATAGCATAATAATCTCGGTACACCACCATCCTTTACTTGTTCCTATCTCAATACAAATAGACTCGGGGTTGGTTAAGTCTCCAACTGTCACCAATTGACGACACAACTAACACCCCTTCGGAATAATGTTTTATTACATTAACTAACAAAAGTCTTATTTAACTATTCATGGCATAATTGCCGCCTACAACAACCTACATTAAAAAATTGTATTTGTAAAAGCAACATTCTTCAATTTGTACCTGTACAATATGAAATGGGGATCATGTAGAAGGGCTAATTTCCCCAATTCATAAGATACATTGGAATACAAAACCACCTCAAGCCAAATATGATTGACACCACTTAGTGAGAAAGATGGCAATGCAATATTAACGCCTCGAAGAATTTTATTGCTTTGTTGCTTAGAATTGAGAAAGAGAGGGATAATATGGATATGCAAAACACTAAATAAAATAGACCTGATCAAATCTAACTAGGAAAACTGATGTAAAATGGGAATGGGGCAGGATTTGGATGCACTTGGGAATAAAATAAAAAGAGTTTAAGCTACAAATAGTGTATGGTGGTGACCCACGTGTACAAAGAGCTAAGGTAGAAAGCCTTAGAGGAAAATATGATGACATGAGGATGAATGAAGGAGATATTGAGCAATATAGCAACAGAATCAAAGAAGTGATTAACTCCATCAAAAGCGCTGGAGAAAAACTAAGTGAGGAGGTGCTAAGGAAAATATTGAGAACGCTAAGGCCTCAGTATGCTATCAAGATCTCAGGCATTTAGGAGCTCAGATCAATGACCACAGATCAAGTCACTCTTGACTCCCTAATCGGTAAGTTGACTGCATTTGAATTGAGCAATTTTGATAGTAGCTTACCCATGCAAGAGGTTGCTTTTAAGTCTTCTGTTAACACCTCTTCCACCAAGAAAGGAAGAGAAACTGGTAATAGCTCTACCGGTAAGGTTGGAAGTTTTGTTGAGAATCTACTCTCGAAAGAGATGGAGCAAGATGAGTTTGAAGCACTCATCGCTAGGAGATTTCCCAGAGGAAAAGGGAAGTACAAAGGAAAGCTCCCACTAAAATGTTTCTCTTGTAATAAGATAGGACATATTGCTACAAGATGTCCTGACAATGATAATAAAGATAAGAGCAACCAATTCAAGAACAAAGCAAAGAAGGAATGCTATCTTGTAGAAAAAGGAGTCACAAACAACGAATCTAAAGACTCTAAAGATCCAGAAATTGCATTTGCAATAAAAGAAGAAAGCCCTATAATAAGCGAGATGACACTTATCTCAAGATCTCATCAGCATGATGACTGGATCATTGACAGTGGATGCACCCACCACATGACTAGTGATAAGAACAAGTTCATCAGCTTAAAGCTCAATGATGGTGGATCAATAACCTTTCGTAACAATGCCCCCTATGCTATCAAAGGTAAAGGCTCTATTGCACTTAGCAATGATGCTGTATGTGAAGATGTGTACTGGGTAGAAGGACTTAAGTACAATTTAATGAGTGTTGCTCAACTTAACAAGGGGTTCCTGTTGGAATTTGGGCAAGGATCTTGTACTGTCAAGAACCAATCAAGAGCTCATGTTGCTACCGGTAGACAAAGTAAAGGGAATCCATTCTATTTGGACTCAATGGAAGGAGCCTGCCTCATAGCATCAGTCAAAGGAGAAACAAACAAGATCTATCTTGCAACCAAAGAGGACAATAGTTGGTTGTCGCATAAGAGGCTTTGCCACATAAACTTTGATAGTATTGTCAAAGTGAGCAAGAAGAAATCAGTAAGAGGACTTCCTGAGATTACAAAACCTGACAGAGGTATTTGTAAGGATTGTCAGTTAGGAAAGCTGACAAGAACAAGTTTCAGTAGTAAATATTTTTCTGCTGAAAATGCTCTGGATCTTGTACACACAGACTTGTGTGGACCTATGAGAACAAAGAAGTACTATGGAGACAGGTACTTCATGCTTTTTGTAGATGATTTTTCAAGAATGATGTGGACACTCTTTCTTAGAGAAAAATCAGAAGCCTTTCACATGTTCAAGATATAAAGGCTCGAGTGGAGGAGGAGACCAGTAAAAGCTTAAAGTGTCTAAGGTCAGACAGGGGACGTGAATACACCTCTCAAGAGTTCACTCACTATTGTGAGGAACAGGGAATAAAAAGGCAGTTATTGGCACCAAAGACTCCTCAGCAAAATGGAGTAGCAAAAAGAAGAAACAGGATGCTGATTGACTGTGCGAGAACCCTAATGATTGAGAAGGATCTCCCTCATCACTTCTAGAGAGAATCTATCAGCACTGTTGTTTACACATTGAACTGAGTTCAAGTCAAGAAAGGAACCGGTAAGACTCCCTATGAATTATAGTTAAGTCACACTCCTAGTGTAGGCTACTTCAAAATTTTTGGTAGTAAGTGTTACATTAAAAGAGATGTATTCTGGCAAGTTTGAGCCGAAGAGTGATGAAGGCATATTTTTGGGTTATTCTACCAAGAGTAAAAGCCTACCGGTGTCTAAATAAGAGAACAGGAAAAATAGTAGAAAGTATCAATGTAAAGGTTGATGAATATTCAGTATCAAAGGGGAAGATCAGTCATAATAAACATGACAATATGGAGGATCATAATGCTAGAAATCTTTTGGAATTCAATGAAATAGCTACTGAAGATGAAAGAGAAGAACATGAAAACAGACCTCTGGAGTAGGATGTTGTACCTGAAGATGATAGACCAACTCAAGATCATGAACAAGAAGTTGTTCATGACCATGCTGAATAAATTGCTCAACCGGAAGAACTAGACCGGGAACAGAGACTGATTCTTCCAAGGTATGTCACATATCACTCAACTGATAACATTATTCGTGACAAACATGCAAATGTCTTGACCAGGAAAAAGGCTAGAGAAAATATCTGTTTATTTTCCTGCATAGAGCCCAAAACCACCAAGGAGGCTTTGGAAGATGAAAATTGGGTCAAGGCCATGGAAGAAGAGATTGAGAAAATAGAGAATAATGACACATGGATTCGTGTGCCAAGACCACAGGACAAGAATGTCATTGGGACAAAGTGGGTCTACAGAAATAAACTAAATGAAGAAGGAAAAGTGGTAAAGAACAAAGCAAGACTGGTCTACAAAGGATATGCACAGGAGGCTAGACTAGATTATGGAGAAACCTTTGCACCTGTGGCCAGATTGGAAGGAGTGAGAATTCTTCTTTCTTATGCTGCTCACAAAAAGTTCAAAGTATACCAGATGGATGTGAAGTCTGCAATTCCGAATGGAATATTAGAGGAGGAAGTTTACATTGAATAACTGGAATGCTTCACATCCACACAAAAGAGTGGTATGGTTTGTAAACTCAAGAAGGCTCTTTATGGGCTAAAACAAGCCCCAAGGGCATGGTATGAAAGACTAAATTCATACCTCCTAACAATAGGATTCACAAGAACCGGGGACAACAGCAACATGTATCTCAAGACTGGAAAAGAAGGGAACCTAATTGCTGAAATTTTTGTGGATGACATCATCTTTGGAGGAGATGACAGGATGAGCAAAGTCTTTGCTGAAGAGATGAAAGAATTTGAAATGTCTATGATAGGAGCCATAAAATTCTTCATTGGACTGCAAGTCCATCAGCTAAAGGAAGGAATTTTTATTTCTCAGTCCAAATATGTAAAAGAAATTCTTAAAACCTTTGGGCTAGAAGAATTTAAACCGGTTGGTACACCTATGATAACTAACCTCAAGTTATCAAAGGAAGATGATGCAAAAGAAGTAAATGAGACACTGTATTGGTCTATGATAGGCAAATTACAGTATGCAGTACATAGTAGACCGGACATAGCACATGCAATAGGCATTGTAGCGAGATTCTCTACTAATCCAAAAGAGACACCTAATAGCAGTGAAAAGAATTTTCAGATATCTAAAGGGCACTGAAGAGTATGGCCTATGGTTTCCTCACAAGGGAGGCTTCCAAATAAAAGTATTCACTGATGCAGATTGGGCTAGTAATATTGATGACAGAAAGAGCACAAGTGGTGGTGCATTCTTTCTTGGAGAGAGAATTGTGTCTTGGACAAGCAAGAAACAGAACTGCATTTCACAATCCACAGCGGAAGCTGAATATGTTGCTGTAGCAATCAATTGCACACAAGTAATTTGGATCAAACAGCTACTTGAAGGAATCCAAGAACAGATACCTGAACCGATTGCAATTTAATGTGACAGTACAAGTGCAATAAACATATCCAAGAATCTTGTCATGCACTCAAAAACAAAGCATATTGCTATCAAGTATCACTACTTGAAAGAGCAGGTACAAAATAAAGAAGTGAGATTGGAGTATGTTCCCACAAAAGAACAAATTGTTGACATATTCACAAATCCATTACCGAAGAGTACATTTGAGTATCTCAAAGGTAAGTTAGGGGTGATACCCCTTCCTGATATTCAGTAAATAGGCAAACGTGTTCATGAATTCATTATGCTTCAACAGAGGAATCAGCCTCATCTTTACTGAATTGATGAATAAGACTGCTGCTCGAAGGGGAGGCAGATTTCTTTAAGGTAGTCTGTCTAACTAGCCTTTGGCATTATTGTCAAAGGGGGAGATTATGACCGGACACCAGTGTGGACCGGTAGTGTCATTATTTGTTATGGTTTTTCCATCAATGCCAAAGCGGGAGATTTTTGGCATTAAGGGGATGGTAACCAGTAAGATTGCAACTGGTACATGGCAAAAGAGGTATTGTCATTGATTGGCAAAGAGGTGTCCACATTTGTGACTAAGGACACCAGTGTTGGATCTATGAAGCAAAGACAAGTATAGCTGACAACAACAAGTGCAAGGAGAGTGGTTTGGCAACCGATGACAATGTGCAAGAAAGAAGAGACTATAGCTGATCATCAGAGCAACCAATCACCAAGGCAGATGCAACCAGTAACCGGCAACAAAAACCGAGGAAAGGATGCAACTGGTATAGCCAAAGGAAGGGAAGGTGACAGGTCAAAGCTCTTACCTGTGCACAACTTAAGGATCTTTACCGATCAAGTGAAGACTTCATCATGATAGATGAACCCGGGAAAGTCATAGTCAAGACAGAGTTACCTAACTCTTTGACCGGGATTTACTGCACTAAATCCGATAGACTTTGAGTTATCAAGACGATCAGTACAAGGCACGATTGAAGGTTTTAATGCTGGAGTTCATGGCATTAAATCATGGAGACATCTCTTGTGAAGGAAAGCTTCTGACACACATCTGTCATTTTCTTTCATAAAGTAGATAAAGCATAGCATGCATCAGATGTTTCCTTAGTGAACTAATACTCCACTGGGTGATGGATCCGAAGGTGATCTTTAAACAAGTCGTGCATGAGAAAAACAAATAGAGCAAGAAGTCTATATATTCCTCTGCCTGACAAGAATATAGTTTGCCCTCATTCTGCCAAAGTAAAGAGTGAACCTATATGTTGAAGAAGCTAAGGTGAAGAGAGAAGAGAAGAAAGAAGAGTGTGCATAGGAGCACAATAGCAAAGGAGAACATACCTGCAACGACCGGTGATGTTTCTCAGTTGAGTATAACAAAGATCTTATTAGGCTAAGCAAAGCCATTTCTAAAAGGTCAAATCCTCTATTGTTCTCTAACAACTACAATAGCAAAATCTCAGTATTTTGGGCGGACATTAACAGGTCCCTTGTACTAAATCCCTTAACCGGGTGACATCTGTTCAAGTGTTCTAAGTCCTCTAACCAGGCAAACTCTAATAGGCCTTATTGTATCAAATCCCTTAACCGGGTCGCATCTAACAGTGCGCTTGTAATCCTTTAACAGGGAAGGCTCCTAATAGGGCACACTTTAAAAGAGTGCAGAATTTGTGAGGTTTCCTCACACCGTGATTTTCTCCTGATTTGGGTTTCCTCAGATTTGTTTTAAAGTTTTTATAGGTGTTGATTCACCCCTCCCCTCTCAGCACCGGTTGGGACTGTCAGTGCGTTCTTCCTAAAGAACTAGTTATTTTCTATCATGATGGACGAGCATATGTCCTTAGAGGAGCATCTGATGAAGATTAAGGACATTCGAGATCAGCTAGAGGCCATTGGTCGGAAAATGGAGAAAGAGGATATGGTAGTGATAACCTTGAAAAGTCTACCAAAATTCTATGAGCACTTCATCAAAATGCTCAACATTATTACAACAAATGTTGACTTAAAGTTTCCATACTTGTGCACCAAATTTCTGCAGCAGGACCATTGAAAACAATAGTTTGGTAGCAGTGCCACTTTGTCCTCCTCAAAACAAGCCTTCACAGCCAATCCTGTCACAAGGATAAAGGCAAATTTCAATCATCTCAACAGAAAGGCCCCAGTCATTCTTAGGATAGCTCGAAGAAGAAATTTCAGTGTAACTAGTGCCACAAATTTGGTCACTTGATAAAGGACAGTTAGAATCGGATTGTTTCCAAACAATGGAAGTAGGGAAGATCTCAACATAAGGCCAATGTTGCTAAGCACTCAGAGAAAAAAGAATCTGCATTTTATGCTTTCATGGTGAAACGCCATGTAGATCATGTGAAATCTTTTGCTTGGTACATAGACTCCAGTGCTTCTCAACACTTCACTCATCAGCATGATTGGTTCACAAACTTCTCACCTTTCACTGATTTAGAAATTTTTTGAGAAGAGTATACTGTTGTTGGCAAGGGCAACATGTAGATACAGTCCGGTGGGAGGAATCTCATATTCCTCAATATATATTGTGTTCCTAGTATGGAACTAAATCTTCTCTCTATGAGTCAGATTATGCAGTATTCTCCTCAGCTTGATATGGTATTCAGTTGACACAAGTGTTCGATTGTTGATTGTGCGACTCACACTACTGTGGTTGTTGGCATCTAGGATCATAGTTTGTAAAGACTTGTGGATACAAGTGATTCCCTTGAGCATGTCTTTGAAGCTAAATCATCTTCCATTAGCAATCTCTAGCATCAACAGTATGGCCACCTGAACATTCACTATCTTGCTCAACTTGTTCAGGAGGATCTAGTTCTTAGCTTACCTGAGATTCAGACTCAGAATCACCGAGTTTGTGGAGCTTGTCAGGCTGAGAAGCAACACAGGACACCACTCAAGGATGGTGACTCATGGTGAGCCTCAAAGGTATTGCATTTGGTTCACGCTGATGTATGTGGTCCAACGAATACAATTTCTATTATTGGTTCCAAGTATTTCCTATTTTTTGTTGATGATTTTAGTCGCAAAACATGGGTGTACTTAGACAAAAACCAGATCTGTTTATTGTATTTCAGAAGTATAAGGCCTTAGTAGAAAAAGAGTTAGGTTGTCCCATAGTCACTCTTAGGTCAAAAAATGGGGGAGAGTTTTATTCTACTGCTTTCTCCAACTTCTGTGACACACGACATCAAACACCTGCTAACCACACCTTACACTCCCTAGCAGAATGGCGTTGATGAACGTCGAAAATGCATTATAATTGAAATGGCTAGGTCAATGTTGGAACATAGGAATGTTCCTAAGAAACTTTGGGTTGAAGCAGTATTCACTACAATCTATCTCCTTAATCAGTCTCCCACACAAGTTGTTAAGGGGAAGATTCCTGAGGAAGCTTGGACTGGTTGTAAACCTAGGATCAATCATTTGAAAGTCTTTGGCTCTTTAGCATATGTTTGGGTTCCAGATGCCAAGCGCTCCAAGTTGGGTTCCAAGAGTTAGAAACTTATGTTCACAGGGTACAGTGACAACCACAAGGCTTACTTGTTGGTTGATGTAGAATATTGATTCTCTTATCTTCATTTGCGAAGTTTTTGATGAAGAATGAGGACCTTTTCAAATTTCCTCGTCTATGCAGAGTTCTAAGGATCAACCTGTTGGTGCTCAAATCAACAGATTGGATAATCGATCAAGAATGTTTGCTTAATCTATAAATATCCAACCGATTTGGCCAACGAATGAGAGTGATCAATTAAGGTTCTCCTCCCCTGCACTTCTGGCTCTACAGGACCAAGGTGGGTTAACCTAATCCTCAGACTTATTCTTCACGTCTGGGCTTTTTATAGCAAATATATATATTAAACTGATTCACTTCAATATAACACGTAAAACTAATAGCTAAATGCTTCTGTAAACTTTGAGATAAATAGAGTTTGTCAAACTAATGTATTTATGTATGCAAATAAAATTTAATGCTTTGATTATAAAATTCTGAATAAGAAATAAAAAAATAATCTATCAGAGCAAGATGAGAACATTTTCAAATAATTAAAACTAATCAATAAAATAGACCAGTGTCTTGTTCCAGACTGGGCAATAGAGTCAAATATATCCAATTATCATGTGCAACTCTGGAAATGGAATGCAACCAATATTAATCCTAATACATGTGACTAATCCCTATAAAATTAGAATGAAATCACACAGTAGTCTTATTGAATTTAACTTTTCTCGAAAAGGCCAATAAGATAGAATTGAAATCTGACAACCAATCTTTCAATCCGGTTTTGGCTATCTGGAAATCAACTAAAATTATGATCTATCTGAACAGTGCAATAGGGCATACGTTTGCAAACATCTATTATCCAAAGGACCAATTGAATAGAAAATGTAAATGATTGCCTTATCAATGAAACAAAATACTTAGCTCTTTTATTGATCGGGAAAATAGTACAAAATGTTCATGTTCCAGTGCTGATTCAAATTCTTCTTATCTCCTAAAAAATGTATCTTGTCTGTTTTATGATTTTTCCTCTACTTTTACATTTTACACCACATATATTTGTGGATGAATGGTTTTCACACCCCTTTAGGGTGAAGAAACACCACCCTATGCTAAAATTTAAGAACTTTTGAAAAAACTAATCAAAAAATTAACTGATAACTACCTATCTTTCGGATTTGGACTTGGTCAAAAACCAAAAACACCTTGTGAAAAGCTAAGATTTTTATTGGAGCTTGGAAATTTGATTTCCCGAACTGGGTCATTTTTAGATTTTTAAAATTTGACCATCTTCAACCTTTGTCGGCATCATCTTTGAAGCAAGTTAAAATTCCAAAATTTTCTGAAGGCTTCGATTAGTTAGTTCTATTTATTTGTGTCATAAATCTTCCTTCCTTTGATTTTTTTAGTATGGAGAAACTTGCTTCTTGATAATGGATTGAGACTTCCAAATTCTCAAAATTTAGGGTACCACCAGTTGCTCTTTCTGGGGACGTATGCTCCTTGTGGGCATAGTGAGAATCCAGCTATCTCTGGTAGAAGTAGACCAAGTGCCAATCAATTGGGTTATAGAGTCACTGTGTAGAAGTCACATCATAATAATTTGGTAGCCCCAGGCTACCAAAATAATAAAGCAATATTTGCCTCTGTCAAAAATCTTGTTTTCATCACATTCCATTGACATCAATCTAAAAACAATACTGAGACATGTCTAATAAAATATGTTGATACTTTCCTTCAACCAACTGAACTTACTCTCTCTGATAATAGGTATCTTCAAATTATACACATACTCCTTGTAATATTTGTTTGATTCCATCTCATCTTCACACGTTTGATACAACTTTTTCTCATAGGATGAAATAATGCAGGGCTCACTTTCTAAATACACTTCCCCATACATATTTTGAGTTTTATCATCTTCAAAATGATCACTAGGCTCACTGTCTTTATCATGATGTTGATGGACTTGACTGCATAAATAATTCTCTTCAAATAATGGATTCAAGAACATAGAGAACTCAGACATATCTTCTTCTTCCTCTCTACTAAATTCATCCCTTTTAGAATTATATACTTCACCAACAAGACAAGTGTCTCTCTCATCAGGTTTATCTTCTGGTGTTTCATCATTTTGCTTATCCTTATAAATTGGAAAATATTTTGAATCATTTTTGTGTGTTTGCCTTTGATATTCCTTATCCAACAAATCTGAAATTTGTTCTGCACTGAGAAAATCTTATTCCTGATCATGATTTTCATTTGTCTCCACACAAATCTGATCTAGTATAGATGCTTCTTCAATCTGTTCACAAATTTCTTCTTCATATGAAATTTCATTAGGGCTTTATGTAGATTCCACAATGCATTCATTTTCCTCAACATATTCATCACAACAGATATATGTATTGTTTTTCTGAACCTCATCTATTGTGTGTATCGATTCAGCTTGGATCAACACTTCCTCTTTGTTTGATTTTGAAATACCATTATGTCTCAATGCCTCTTCTGCAACTTTATCATTTTCTTCCATTACATCTTCGTATACAATTTTAAGAATAAGCTTTACCTGATCACGAGTTACTCCTAAACTATATATTTTGTTTAAAAAATCAGGGCTAATATCAAAAGGTATTTCACGGAAAATGTCCATCATCCTTATAAACAAGCTCACCATATTTTCATTATCATACCATTCTAAAGTAATAAATGCATCCAAGGGAGACATACAAGGCTTTGCTTCCCAGATGTATTGTTGATCCTCTTCCTGTTCATAACAAATGTTATTTCCTTCCTCCTCGAATTGTCTAAAAAAAATTTCTTCACTTAAATCTGAAACATCATCAAGTTTTTGTTTCTCTTTTGTATATTCTTCTAATCTTTGATAAAGAAGCCTCAAATCAAGATCATCTAGTGAGGTTCCCAACTCATGAAGTTTTTTTAGAAATTTCTTGTGCGAAGGCATGATGTCTGATGGTATCTCCTGATAAATACTTACCATCCTTATGAACAAATGGGTTGTAGACTCACCTTCATATCTTTCCAAATTGAGAAATTCATCTAAGGGAGACATATAAGGTTCTTCTTCCATAATGCAATTCTTATTTTCATCTTGTTCATAATACATGTTATCTCCTTCACTTGCATCATGAAATTCATATAAGAACCATTTCTCACACTCCTTCCATGATGAGATGCTCTGTGTAGGTAGTGATTCATATGCCTCTTGCATTATCTTTTAATGTCCTAACAAATAGTTTCATTGACCGATCTTCTACACAAATCTCATAGTTCTCTATAAATGCATAAAATGCATCCAAATGTTCGACTGCTAATTCATCCCAATCTCCATGGAACTTTGGTGCAAGTTGTGAAAACTTAGGGAGCAACTTAAAAGGAATACAATGGAATCCCCTGAGATTCAATGGCATGATACCATCTGGAATAGATGGTTTTCTCTGAAATGGTTGTTTATTCTGATACATTCTGAGTAACTTGTTTCTTTATACATTAGGTTCTTGACAATAGAGTTGCCACCTCTTTCAAAGAGGAAAACTTTACTTATCTCCTCCTGGGTCTTATTCCTCAGTAGAGTCACTAATTGAAATTCTTTATTGAATAGAGTCGCCACCTCTCTTTGAGGAAAATGTTTCTTTACTACTTTTTAGTTCTTATCTGCAGTAGAGTTTTAATTACATCACCAAAGCTTCTAGGTAATCTTCAATGTTGTCTTTCATAGAAAACTCCCCAGCAGAGTCGCCGATCTGTTGGTGCTCAAATCAACAGATTGGATAATCGATCAAGAATGCTTGCTTAATCAAAAAAATCCAACCGATTTGGCTAACGAACGAGAGTGACCAATTAAGGTTCTCCTCCCCTGCACTTCTGGCTCTACAAGACCAAGGTGGGTTAACCTAATCCTCAGACTTATTTGTCACGTCTGGGCTTTTTATAGCAGATATATATATTAAACTAATTCACTTCAATATAACACATAAAACTAATAACTAAATGCTTCTGTAAACTTTGAGATAAATAGAGTTTGTCAAAATAATGTATTTATGTATGCAAATAAAATTTAATGCTTTGATTATAAAATTCTGAATAAGAAATAAAAGAATAATCTATCAGAGCAAGATCAGAACATTTTCAAATAATTAAAACTAATCAATAAAATAGACCAGTGTCTTGTTCCAGACTGGGCAATAGAGTCAAATCTATCCAATTATCATGTGCAACTCTGGAAATGAAATGCAACCAATATTAATCCTAATACATGTGACTAATCCCTATAAAATTAGAATGAAATCACAGTAGTCTTATTGAATTTAACTTTTCTCGAAAAGGCCAATAAGACAGAATTGAAATTTGACAACCAATCTTTCAATCCGGTTTTGGCTATATGGAAATCAACTAAAATTATGATCTATCTGAACAGTGCAATAGGGCATACGTTTGCAAACATCTATTATCCAAAGGACCAATTGAATAGAAAATGTAAATGATTGCCTTATCAATAAAAAAAAATACTTCTCTTTTATTGATCGGGAAAATAGTACAAAATGTTCATGTTCCAGTGCTGATTCAAATTCTTCTTATCTCCTAAAAAATGTATCTTGTCTGTTTTATGATTTTTCCTCTACTTTTACATTTTACACCACATATATTTGTGGATGAATGGTTTTCACACCCCTTTAGGGTGAAGAGACACCACCCTATGCTAAAATTTAAGAACTTCTTTTGAAAAAACTAATCAAAAAATTAACTAATAACTACCTATCTTTCGGATTTGGACTTGGTCAAAAACCCAAAACACCTCATGAAAAGCTAAGATTTTTACTTGAGCTTGGAAATTTGATTTCCCGAACTGGGTCGTTTTTAGATTTTTAAAATTTGACCATCTTCAGCCTCTGTCGGCATCATCTTTGAAACAGGTTAAAATTCTAGAATTTTCTAAAGGCTTCGATTAGTTAGTTCTATTTATTTGTGTCATAAATCTTCCTTTGATTTTTTTAGTATGGAGAAACTTGCTTCTTGATAATGGATTGAGACTCCCAAATTCTCAAAATTTAGGGTACCACCACAACCTTTGAAGGCAACTGATTTGGGTGTTCGTCTTCCATTTGGTTCACCTAATCGGAGGGATGATTTAGATTCTAAATTTGATGATGCACTACCTGAATTTCCTCTGGATGATGTTCCTCCTGTTGAACTTGTTCTAGATCATGTTTCAGTTATTCCTCTTGCCTCTGATGTTGACCCTTCTACTCTCTAGCCTAAATGGTGGGATCAGACCATCAGTGATCTTCGTCTTGCTCATCGAAGGTAGATATTCCAAAAATAAGAGTAAGCAACAAAATATAGTCAACTTCACTCTCATGCCCAACATTCATAGTATTTTTGAGCCTCAAACATATACTGAGGCTAAAGGGATTCTGAGTGGGAAAAGGCTATGGAAGTTGAACTCCATAGGCTTCTAAAGAATAACACTTCGGTTCTTTCTAATCTTCCTCCAAGGAAGAAGCCCATTAGTTGCAAATGGGTGTATAAAGTTAAGTACAAAGCTAACGGAACCCTTGACAAGTACAAAGCTCATCTTGTTGTTAGGGGATTCTCAAAGAAGGAAGGCATTGACTACGAGGAGACTTTTTCTCTTATAGCCAAAATGAGTACCATACGGCTAGTCCTTGCCTTAGCAGCTCAGTTTGGTTGGAAAGTCCATCAGATGGATGTTACGAGTGTCTTCCTCAATGGTGAGTTACAAGAAGTCTACATGATGTAGCCTCCACAGTATAAGGTTGCAAGAAAAGGTGCGGACTAGTGAAAGCACTCTATGGCTTGAAACAAGATCCTCACGCTTGGAACATCAAAATTGACAAGTATCTTATAGATAATGGCTTTCAGAGGAATCCATCTCATTGTAAAATGTATGTCAAAAACACTAGTGGTGATATTTTATTCTTCTTGTCTATGTTGATGACCTAATTATCACTGGTAGTTTAACACTTTGATCGATCAGATCAAACAAAGTTTGTGTCAATCTTTTGACATGACAGACTTGGGACTTCTACACTATTGTTTAGGTGTTGAAGTTTGGCAGATTGAAGGTAGTATCTTCTTATCTCAATCTAAGTATGCCCACAATCTGTTGGACGAGTTTCGGATGCAAGACTGCAAACCTGCATCCACACTTATGGAGAAAGGGTTGAAGCTGACAGCCAAATCAGATTCACTTGTGGTGAATGAATCAACACTCAAGCAGTTGGTGGGTAGTCTTATCTACCTTATTGGTACTAGGTTTGATCTCATCTTTGCAATGAGCTACATTTCAAGCTTCATGATAGTCCCCAAGGCTGATCATTGGGTAGCAGCGAATCGTGTGCTACATTATGCGAAGGGCACTTCTACTTTGGTCTTCTATACAACAAAATTCATGATACTAGGCTTATTGGTTTTACAAACTCAGATTGGGCAAGTTCCATTGATGACAAAAAATCAACATCTAGGTATGTTTTCAATTTGGGATCTCATGTACATGGACTCAAGAAGCAACAGGCGATGGCTCTTTCCTCGACAGAAGCTGAGTATTGAGGAACAGTTAAGGCAGCTTGTGAGGTAGTTTAACTTTGGAGGATGCTTTCAAACATGCAAATGTCTCAATAAAATCCTACTCCCGTTTACTATGACAATCAAGGAGTGCTCAAACTGGCCAACAATCCGGTCTTCCATGAGAGAACCAAGCATGTTGAACTTCATTGTCACTTCATTCGGAAGCTGGTTGAAGACGGATCAATTCAGCTGCTATATGTTCCAATTGCAAATCAGACAACAGATATTCTCACCAAGTCTCTAAGCCAAGACAAGTTTGTAAAATTTAGGAGGCAACTTGGTGTAGCTGATAGATTGACCATTAAGGGAGGGTAATAGAATAATATCTTGTTTATTTATTATTTAATGGTCAATATTGTAACTTAATGTAAATATTAGATAGTTTCTATTTTACAAATGTTTCGTTATAGAAAGATCAGTTTTGTAATTTTTTAAATGATCATTTCATCAATTCATTCAATATTTTACCAAAACAATTATTATATTAATATTTAGTAAAATAAAATATTATTATTGTTATTACTACTATATTATATTATATTAGAAATCTAGTACAATAGTAGATTATTGAATTAATATACTATTATAATATTAATATATTGTTCTCATATTATAATTATTATACTAGATTATATCATTTGGGAGAGAATATTTTTATGTGAGTTTCTTTAAAAGTGCATATATAGCTATATATAGCTCTAATCATGTTTTTGATTGGCTAAGTAATTTTGTTAAATTTAATTGTGTTTAAAATTAAACTAGAGAGTACTTTGGAAAAGATCTAAAATTTTGAGAACTAAAATTATAGATGAAGTTAAAGTGAAATGAATTCAATGTGATATTGATGGTGCCACACCTGCAATTATTTGATTAATTAGTTTGTATGGTATATTGTAGATACACCTTGAGCTGTGGAGGATGGTCCTTGATATATAGGGGGAGAATTGTTATGGGATTTTTTCTAAAGTAAAAAAAGAACAATATTCGCTCTTGCCTTAAAAAGAGAAAAATAAGTCATATAAAACCTTTAAGAGTACAGGGTGGAAAATAAATTATGCAAATTTGATTTAATTATCTTCGAAAAAGATAAGAGAAATAAGTGATTACCATAAAATAATAGTCATGGGAAATAAAATGAGAAAAGAAATAATTTCTATGTTGATTGTGATGTGAAAGGATGTAATGATTTGAAAAGCACCCCTTCAATTTCTTTTATAAATCATTTATGTGAGACATAGAAAGGGCATGGAAAATAATCAAGGAATAAGGTAGTTCGATGGCTATGGACGTTGGAGATGGGTCATAAAAGGTATGTCCAATTCAAGGTACAAGGTACACCTAGGATTTTCCTAGGTAGGGCTTTGTGTTGAGTAGTTTCTCTATTTAGCATCTTTTGCATGCTGTGGTCTAAATAGAATCGTTCCTCCTAGAGCATGTCATAGCTAAGAAGCATGTCATAGCTAAGATGGCCTAAATCATTGAGATTCGCCTAGAGTGAGAGTTGTCATTTCTAGAGTTGCCTCAGATAAGTATTACTTGATATTTGATTTAAAATAGAAGCTTTGAATGTTGATGATAACAAATATAAACTTAAGCATTATTTATAACATTGAATTTCATATTCTACATGTTGATTTATGTATTCTTCAAACATTACTTATTATGAAAGTATATATCTAACCCTTCAAAAAATTATATTGTATTGGATATGAAAATTGGCAAGTTATATTGACCTTGTCTAGGGGATTGAATATATATAAAATTCCTTCCAAGGCATTGCTGCAACTACATTAGTGCTACCTTTGCCTTCCAAGAACATGTCTCCAAAACTATTTGGTCTAAAGTTTCTATACATTCACACAAAATACAACGAATATCCTCAACTCTATGAGCAAAATTAAGTTTATTAACTTCTAAAGCATGAGTATCGTGCAGTACATGTACCAGAAAATATCAGTTGAGACTAAATTTCCATTAATATTGCCACAAGTTACTGTAGTTATATTGGCAGTCAAGGCACAGAATTCTTCAATTTAAGGGTTTCTTTCTTAGCCCTACACATATGCTTAATTTATCTTCGTTGGAAACATTTCAGTAGTGAAAATGAATTTCTTTGTAAAGACATCAATTGCTAGTTCCCATTTTAATCTATAATTTATTTTGAAAACACAATTTTCCAATAGCACAGTTCTTATAACAGTAATTATTACCTATATTCTGTTTCTGGATTTGATTGTGTGAGTGTTTTTGCATCAATATTTTGAATCACACTCCATGATCCATCATCAGGATGATAGAAAGCAAAAGGAAGAAAATAGAAAATTTGCAGACCCAGTCCTTTCAGTTTTCATTGTCTTGCTCCTCTTGCTCTTTCTCTCTCCCCTTCGAACCCCCACCCCCACCCTTCCTTTTCTTCTTAAAGGGGCCAGGTCTGCAACTTTTCTATTTTTCTCCTTTTGCTCTCTATCATCCTGATGATGGATCATGGAGCGTGATCCGAAAAGTTGATGCAAAAGGGCTCCCACAATCAAATCTAGAAACAGCATATAGATATCTTATGGATTGTGGAAATCTACTTGCTCTTAGTAATGATTATATTTGTTGAAAATCGACTTAACTATTTTCATCTGTAAAAATATGAAGTGAACAAAACCTGATGCGAAGACAAACATGATTAACAAAGAGGTGATTAGATCTTTTGACAGCAGCGGCAATAAGTTAATTTGGGGAAAGAGAGATAGAATGCAAATAACTCCTTTCCTTAAGTATTCTGTATCTGCTTTCTGTTTTTAAGTCTTGAGAATACTTATAAGAAAATGAAACAAGGATAAAAAATTTAAAATTTTCAAAAGGGTTGTGGATTTACTTGAGTACATCTTTGAAATGATCAGCACATTCCTTACAAGGATAGATTCTGGATAATATTGACATCTGCATAGAAAAGATATATATGTAAACTTTATGTATTGTTATGCCATTAGGAAATCAAATCTGAGATAATGCAAGGGGTGAAAAATGTAACACTTAAATCATAATAATGCAATCCCTGAATTAAAACATAAAGATTTATTCAAGCATAAAAATATAGTAGAGTCTAACTAGATGGTTGAAGAAAGTTGAGCATGACAGATGTAGTGAGAGTCCTAATCCAAGCTAAGAGATTTTACTCAATGAAATTATCATATACTTCATCCAAAGAGTCTATACATATATTCATTTTGCACTAAAGCATGAAATCATGTTATAAAGGTTTTGTAAAAGTATACATGAGGAGAGTATCCTTTTCGAGTATTCAATAGAAAGGAAAAGATATTTTATTTGTCATGTAGTATCTACATCATTCTAACTCTAACTTTGGTTGCCAGACCTCAAAAGGTCTCCTACCACTCAAGTCTACTACTTGTCTCTGCCAGCTAAGATTGCATGGTTATCTAATTCAAGTTTGTTCTGTTGGCCTTGCTACCTTTCGACAATCCCCTTCTCAATTCTCCACTTTTCACTATTTCACAGACAATCATGTTAGAATACTCAATATGGGGGTTATAAATGTGAGTCAAATGTACTTTTAAGAATATAAAAGGATAAGTACTAATGATTTCATATTTCATTGCTTATGCGTGATGTCCCTATTTTTATGCCTTTTTATTTTTGTGAGTGTTGGCTTAGTTTCAAGGGTTTCCTTCCCAGTTGGCACTCTAGATGGTGACAATGCTCTTTATAGTGTTATAGTTTTTCTAGGCTTTTCTAGGTTTGTTCTCTTCAGTCTTTGGAGAATACTGCTATTCATAGTAAGTGTTAGGAATATAAGATCTTTATAGAGAAAATCTAATGTCTATGAATGCACTGTTTATTAAATATATTTTCCGAGCAATGAATATTACTAAACTGTATTGCAGAGGAGAAGACAATGCCGTGTTGATTGATTGTTTTCCTCTAACAATACGTAACATATAAATATAATATGAACAGTCATATCTACGTAGAGACATGACTCTACGTGGCTATACGTAGACATGCCCTTTCGAACACGGGGTTTATCAAATGCTGTTTGGGACAACCCTTCATAACATATGCAACTGTTACATTAACTATCTTCTGGTAGTTAACATAACATATTAGTATCTAATATGTTACATTAACTATCGAACGATAGTTACCCGTAACAGCATCAATATATATGCCAAGGCTTATGTAATATCGACTATGTCGATTCAACAGCAGACAATGTTAAACTCTATTTCAATATCTATTGCAGTCGATTATAATGTACATTAACAATAATAATATATATATATATACTAAAATAGACTCTACATTTTTAAGCATGCAATGATCAGCAGTGAAAATGCGTAATAATCATTTACGAAGGAAAAAGGCCTTTCAACAGCGGCAGATCAATTTAGGGTTGATTCATTTCAACCTAGATTCGGCAAATGCTGCTGCGATTAATCATGGAAACTCCAATATTGAGGGAGGTGTTCACAAATCGGCCTCTGAGGAAATCAACACTGACGGGAAATTTACTAGCTATTGTTTCAACTACTGGCTTTATGGCCACAAGCAGAAAGATTGCAGGGAAAAAAATGTTCGACCCCATCCAAATTATGATCATCTAAAGGGTTTCATTGCTACGCAAAAAGAAAGGAGCTTGAAGGAATCTAAGCTAATGGAACCCTCAGTAATTGGGGAGTCGGGCAATATTGCAAAGCCCTTGGCTAGGAACAGAAGCCAGACTTCGGCCACCAAGGGTTTTGCAAAAATACATGAGCATCCATTTCTGAAAGTCTTTTCCGTGGAAGCCCTAGATCGTCAGATCCAGATCTTAGCAAAGACTAAGTATGCAATTCGGAAAAATGCAGTACCCGAGACCATTAGAGCCCCGAGATCTAGGAGGAATCCGGTAGAACACTCCTATGATCCTCTGTCTGCAAAGGGGGGAGGAAGATCAGAGGTGGCTCAGGTGCCTCTCGGTGTCGGAATCACTAGCAAGGAGATGTCGCAAACGGTTAAGAAAAGGAAAGCGGTAAGATCTTTCTTAGATAAAAATAGTCCCAAAAAAACTGATCTGAAAAATTCTTTTGGTTTTTGGAAAAAATGAAAATACCAAAGAAAAGGAAAAATCAGGCATCCCCATATCAAAACAATGGGGTTTTGAAAGGAGAAGTAACACAATGGGAGAAACCACATTCGGATTGCGAGCAATCGCAAACGGATTTGGGTTTTTCTCCCCTTCTCCTTGACAAAACCCTAGAGTTTAATACTGGGAAAATCAAATTGGTGAACAAAAAATTAGTAGATAGCTTTGCATTACAATTTGGTTATGATTCTATTCACAAGGCTCATAAGGCCTATACTCCTCACAAGAGGAAAAATAAGAAATTCCTGAAGGACCCTAACCCTATTTCGGGTAAGCTCAACAGGAATTGTAAAGTACCTATGTCTAATCTCACTAATAATCTTTATTCTCCGCCCCATAGGCGCGGGAACAATAAAGATTCAAACACTATCTGTGGATTTTTTGGGCAAAAATATCATAGGATTAATCTGGACAGTAAATGTATATTGCAAAAACAGAGTGTATGTGCAGAAACAGGTGTAATATGTAAATGGATGGGAACAGGGGCCTCCATTACTGATATAGCTGATGGACTAATTTCCCAACTCCCGACCAAGGTAAGTATTACTATCCTAGCAGAAAATTTCATTTTTTTAGAATGTAAATGCAGTAATCTTAAAAAGAAAATTTTGGAGAAGGATTTTTTAAAGTATAGAAAGATTTCCTTTTTTGTTTGTAATTGGTTTCCTTTTTTCAATCCTATGAAGGTAGCAGACTTCATGATAGAGAGAGCAATTGTACTAAGAAACTTACCATTGGAATTTAGCCAACCTGAGATTGTAAAAAATATTGGAAATAGGATTGGAGAATTCAAAAGAATAATTAAAACTAAACATAATCATGCTGAGACAACCATTGTAGTTAAATTGAATTTTCATCAAAAAGTTATTCCTCCTTTCCAGCTATGCTTCAACTCGAATCATATTATTATTAATCCATTGATTATGGAAGATTTCATCGAAACTCGGGAGGCAAAAAAGTTGCCAACTTTTGACCTCAAACAGAATCTCATAGATTCCCCCTCATGCTCAGACATAAATGTCAAGTTAATCCTTAATAAGGACAAAGGAGGTTTCTTTCTCCAAAACACAGAAAGAGAAAATTCAGCAGCTACCCTCCCCACTCTTGATAAAAATAGTTCCCTGGTAATTATCTATGATAATCCTCTTTTCTCAGATTCCCCTCCCCTTAAAGAAGATTTAGATACACTTAATATTAGAACTTCTGAGGTTTCAGCCTCGGAAGTTAAAATTACAAATGATAATAAAGTCATCACCTCACTAGAAAGAGACATCATAGATAATAGGACAGATCTTAGAGAAGGAGATCAAAAATATGAATTCTATCCACAACATAAAGATAAGCTTGATTTGGACAAAAGAGAGACTGACATGAGACCAGATCAGGTTGTTAAACCTGATTGTCCAAATACAGCAATAGTAGCAGAACCTGATGATAAATGTAAAGAAGAAGTCAACACAATCATTGATGAGCTTATGGACATGTTCCTGGATGAAATCTGTGATTTAGACGAACTAAAATACCAAAAGGAAACTTTGTTTAAAATGATTCAAAACTGTATTTTAGAAGAGGTAGAGGAAGAGGGTGGTAGGTTACCTTCACCTACTCAACCAGCCCTCTTAGAAACGGGAGTCTTGGATAAAGCCTCTCCGGATAAGAACTCAAAACCCTCAAATATTAATAATAAAGAAATAGATATAGACAGCTTTAAACCGATTCTGAGTAATGAGGACTTAACTCAAATAGAAAATACAGATAAAGAAAACATCAATAAAGAGGTCCCTATTCAGAATAAAGAGTTAGCCAATAATACAATCCAAAAGGGGGAGGAACCAGCCACCTCAATTCCTATAGAGCTGGATACTCTGAATTTGGATTTATCAGGTAGTATAGAAGATTTAATTGAGACATATGGCAAGGAAATCATTGATAAGGAAGACTCGCATATACATACAGATTTTGATCATCTCTCCTCTGAACAGCAAAACAAAATCAGCATTAAAAATAGTGTAAATTTAGCATCTGTAAAGGATTCTATTGATGGCCTCTTCGGGATTACTAATGAGGACAGACAGTTGGGTATAGCAATGAATAGAGGAAGTCTGAGTACCCCAAATATTAATAGAATAAAAAAGAAGAGAGGAAGGAAATCAGCTGTAGAACTTAGATCTATAGCAGGTAATCCAGGCAATCAAAAGAAGATTGTTGATATTTTGTACACAGGGAAGGGGAAGAGCCTTCCCCAGGAGCAATGAAAGTCACTACTTGGAACGTTAGAAGATTAAATGCCCCTAACAAATAGAGATTGATGAAAAGATATTTAAATAACTTCGAATCAGAAATTATTTTACTACAAGAAACCAAACTTAGCAAAGTGGAAAGCACTAAGTTTAGCAAAAAATTAGGAATATGGAAATCAGAGATAGTCACTTCAAAAGGCTCCTCCAGCGGGCTAGCAGTCTTATGGGACCCCAGGAAAATTTCAGCCCAACTTACATCTAAAAATGATAACTAGATGACCTTAGAACTTAAAAGTCTTAAATCCAATTTAAAATTTAATTTAATTAACGTTTATGGGGCCTATTCCTAACGAGGATAAAAGAAGAGTATGGCAGGAGATCCACCTCTTCTTGACAAATAGCATAGAGGGTTTTCACATTATTGGAGGAGACTTTAACGCCATCCTAGATCCTGAAGAAAAATTTGGGGGATCAAAATATATATCTCAAGCTCAAAAAGATTTTAGCAAATGGGTTTCCGATAATCATTTGATCAATATCGATACAATCAATGGCATATATACATGGAACAATAGAAGAGCTGGTTTCAGCCATATTGCGGAAAAACTGGACAGGTTTTTTATAAAGACAAGTTCCGAAAGCGTTAATCAGTTAATAAATGTGGAAATCCTCCCTGAGGCAGGATCTGACCACTTCCCAGTCAGACTCTCTATTACTGAATGTACCAAACCATCCAGAAACCTTTTTAAATTTGAGTTTATGTGGTTTCAAAACCCGGAATTCATTAACCTTTTAGAGGATTAGTGGAAACAAATCTCAATAAAAGGTTCTAGAATGTTTTGCTTAACGTCAAAATTAAAAATTATTAAAAATAAAGCTTTAGAATGGAATAAGAGTAATTTCAATAACATATTTGAAGAAAAATATCAGATAGAACAAGATATCGCAGACCTTAATAATATAGTAATAGAAAATGGTATGAACGAACAAAGCTATCACAAAGAAAAAGAGTTAATGGCTAAATACAATGCTATCCTCCTTAAAGAAGAGATTTTCTGGAAACAGAAGTCGAGGGAGTCCTAGCTTAAGGAAGGAGATAACAACACAATTTTTTCACAATACCACCAATTTCAAAAGGAGCATTAATAGAATATCTAAAATAAAGAATAACGAGGGTCATACCACTAAGGACCCGCTCCAGATATCAACTGTACTAACACAATTTTATCAATCTCTTCTCAACGATACTGAAGCAACCGACCTCAAAGCACAAAATGAAATGCTGAAAGCCATCCCAAAGTTGATAACGGATGCAGACAACAAGATGATTAATAGTAAATTATCCATAGAGGAGGTCAAATCAGCAGTTTTCCAACTCCATCTAGATAAAGCCCTGGGCCCAGATGGCTTTCAAGCTAGCTTTTTTCAAAAGTGCTAGCATTTTGCTGGGGAGGAGGTGTGGCAAGCGGTAGAAACTACTAGAAACTTGGGATCATTGTTAAACGAAATTAACAATACCTTTTTTGCTCTAATAACAAAGAAAAACGAGTGCACGGACCCCGGAGATTTCAGACCTATATCTCTATGCAATACTATCTATAAAATTCTATCAAAATGCCTAGCAAACAGACTTAAAACTCTTCTTCCCAATATAATCTCGAAAGAACAGACGGGTTTTGTATCAAATAGATCGATCCTCGACGGGATAATTATAGCCCAAGAAATAGTTCACTCTGCTCAATTAACAAAAGATCCTAGTATGCTTATTAAGGTAGACATCCAGAAAACATACGACAAAGTAGACTGGAGATTTATTTGTAAATGTATGGAAGCCTTTGGGTTTTCCAAACAATGGATTAATCTTATTTTCAGCTGCATATCTATCCCTAAGATTTCGATTCTTGTAAATGGTACCCCGGAAGGTTTCTTTAGTATTTCAAGAGGAATCAGGCAAGGAGACCTTCTATCCCCTTTCCTCTACGTTATTATGGCAGAAGCATTAGGGAGATCAATAACAAAGAGACAAATGGAAGGTAAAATCACAGGCTTAAAGGCATCGGAGAATGTACCAAACATTACTCACCAGCAGTTTGCGGATGACACGATTTTACCAGGCACTGCCAACTGTCAAGAAGCTAAAGCTTTTAAAGTCATCCTTAATCTGTATGCAAAAGCCTCTGGTCAACGGGTTAACCCCTCTAAGTCAGAAATTTTCTTTATCAATACATCTACGAAAACAAAAATGGAAATTTGTAAATTGATGGGTTACAAAGTTGGTAAATTCCCTTGCAAATATCTGGGTATAGACCTGGATAAAGGTCTTTTATCCTCCAAGCTCTGGCAACAAGTTCTCACCAAAATACAAAACAAGAAAAGTTCGTGGAAAGGAAGATGGCTTACAAAAGCTGGTAGGACTACCATGATTAAGTCAGTCCTTTCAGCCATACCCACAAATCATATGTCAATTCTCCCCCTACCGACTAATGTTAAAAAGAGCCTAGACAAAATGTTTAGAGATTTTTACTGGCAAGGCCCTTCTGAAGACAAAAAATTAGCCCTTATTAAATGGGATACTTTATGCAAACCAATTAACAAGGGGGGCCTTGGTATCAAAAACCTACTATGGCAAAACCAAGCTCTTGTAGCTAAACTCATCTAGAGACTCTAGAAGGAATCTAATAGTAAATGGGCTTCGATTTTACTGCACAAATATATCCCTGACGCGGATCCTATCAACATATTCAGGACCCAATCACATGTAAAAGGTTCCCGGATCTGGAACTTTATAAAAGACTGTCGAGGGATCATCAATAAATATCTGTCGTGGGATGTAGGTTATGGGGACCAAGCCCTATTCTGGGATGACTCTTGGGCAGGCCTTTCCCCCTTAAATAAATTAGGCTTCTCTCGAGAGTTTATGGAAGTCTGTAAAAATTCTATAGGTATTTACCTCAAGGATTATCTTTGCAAGGAAGTAGATTCTAAATGGATAGATTTAGAAGGCTTAGACCTGGATTGCCAGGAGAAACAGAAGCTCAAAGCTGTGTTGAAGGATAGAGAGATAGCTCACAAAACCAGATCGGATAGATTAATCTGGGCTGAAGCAAACAATGATATTTACTCGATTAAGGAGGGCTACAAGTCTATCATTCAAGATCAGAATATGGATAACATAGATATACCTCTGAACCTTTGCTAGAATAAATCTTGTCTTCCTAAAGCGGGCATGTTTTTATGGGCTGCGATGCAAAAGAAAATTCTAACAGCAGATAGATTTAATAAATTGGGTTTTGAGGGGCCATCTAGATGTCCCTTGTGTGAGAATCACTCGGAGGATGTTAACCACATCCTTCTGAACTGTACCTTTTCCCAAAACTGCTGGAATTGCTTACACCATTGTCTAGGGTGGAAATCCGCTCTCCAACCAGATCTGTTAAGCGCACTCAAAGCTTGGCCATCTCTTTACAAAGATAACTTATACAAAGATATTTGGACTATATCCCCATCAATTTTAGTTTGGGAAATCTGGAAGGAATGTAATAGAAGGATCTTCACGGGTCAAAAATTATCATGGGAAACAATCACCAATAAAATAGAAACTTCAATTGTGGAGATTATTAACAGTAAACTTAGAGATTGTCTAAACTATGAGGAATCCTTCAAAAACTGGGACAACAAAATCAAGACCAAGTGGCCAAAACTAGATATACCACCTTTATATGGCAAGGGGGGACCAAAAACAAAGGCAGATAGAGCCTCGTGCAAATGGTCTCCTCCTAAGGAGGGTTGGTACAAACTTAACTTTGATGGAGCGTCTAGAGGGAATCCTGGGGTGGCAAGTATTGGGGGCTTAATTAGAAATTGGAAGGCTGAGGTCATTGCCAAATTTTCTAAGCCTATTAATCCTACCACGAACAATATGGCGGAATGTAAGGCTGCATTAGAAGGTTTAAGAATGTGTAAGAACCTGAACTTACCTAAAGTAGTAATAGACGGAGATTCACAAGTTGTTATCAACGCTATTCGATCTAAGAAAACACCTAACTGGGCCCTTAATTTGAAAATAGAGGAAATAAATCAAATTCTGGAAAGTATACCCAAATTCGAAATCGGACATACATATAGGGAAGAGAACGCAAAGGCAGATCTGTTAGCAAACCAAGGCGCAAATGGAGTTTTTATAATGAATCAAAATGTATAAACTTAACACCAAATATTATCAATATTAATGTGCATGAAAATATAGCAACGATTTAATTAATCTTATTCAACCAATACATTGTATGTAGAATAATAATATAGAGTAAAATAATAGGGGCTGTATACCAAATTGGTATAATCGAGCCTTTTTCTTAGCATCTTATTAATTGTTAGTACTCTTTAATATTTAGTAACAGCCTTTAATCTTTAGCCTTTATCAACCTTTTAGATTGATCCTTCTTTTAAAACTCACTATCACTTATAAATCAGCCTCTAAGCTTCCCTTTTTCTTTATAGATATTTCCTACTTTATTGCTTTAGTTCCCCCCGTCTTTTTAATCCTTCCGGCACAGATAGTAGCTTTTAGTATTTGCCCTCCTCCTTCAGATTTGTCTTGGCTTTTGGGATCTCTTGCTACCTTTTGTTGAGATAGCGCTAGTATAGTGTTTTTGTAGCCTTTAGTTTTTTCCCCCTTTCCCCCTAGTGCCCTCCCCTTTCCTTTCTTTGTTTTCTCCTGTCCCCCCTTTCTTTTTTTCTTTTTCCTTGATCTTGCATATCTCTTCCTTTTTTCACCTTGCGACCCTTTTTCCCTAAGGATTGCCTCTGACATATCATGTGATTTAGCCTTTTTAGAGCTGTCTCCAGCAGAGAGGCAACTCGTAGTTTCGGGAACTTGCTAGGCAGCTTCCAGATGATTCGTTGTTTAGCTTATCCTATCATCATTGATCTCTTTAGGACATGGGGTATCGTGACTCTGTACCCCCTTTTAGCATCCTCTCCTTTCCACATGGTCTGTCTCCCTTTCTTTAGCTTTTTGGTGTCTTTAGATACAGATTAGGTAACTTGAGACTGCAATTATTCTTTCGTGGCATTTTCAGTAATCAGGGCACTTGTTGTGTCATTATTAAGCACAGCTACTAAGCTTTTTGAAGGACTTGCATGTCTCACTTTGCATCTTTCTTACCATTAGACCTTCGGTTCGAGTCCTAACTGATCCTTTGTCTGTGAGATGGAAACCAAACTTTCCACCTTCTACAAAGGAAGTTCCAGGGCCATGGCCTTTAGGGGATTAATCACACCTAAAAGGTGGAATCAAATGCTGCTGCCTCTGCCTAACTCCTCTAAAAGGGCATTGGAGAAGGCTTTGGGGGAGAAGGTTTTCGATTATGAATTTACCTACAGAACGAATGGGAATGTGATAGGGATCTTTATTGCTGTATCCTTCGTAGCAGGCAGGGAGAAGGAGGAGATCATCCAGGTATCAAAGTTAATATTCAATAAGAATCATCTAATGGGTCTAGAAAAAATGGTGTATTCAATTGATGAAAACATCACTACTCCGCATCCTGAGACTATAATGAAAACGGCCCTTTCCAAATTACACCAAATTCCTCCAGAACAAAGGATGCCATTGTTAGTCTTCAAGGATGAAGAGGAATTTGATTCCAATTGGCCGGATATGGTTAGGAATTTACAATATTTGTACAAAGAGACTCTTCAGGTCAAACAGGGTACTATAGAGATTTTGGATTATTGGAGGAGTGAAGGATTCGACATCCCTGTGTTCCTAAACGACTTCAAGGAAGACAGGATCCAGATCATAGCACCTGAAGTTAAAAGATGTACCAGGCATGCTAACTCCATGGTAGATGAAGGGGAGAGTATAGTAGTAATGAGGAAAGAGAACCATGCATGGCTCTGCACTAAGGTTACCTGCAATTCCAACGAGTAATTCCACTAAAGATTAGTAGGGAACTGAATATAGGAAATAGTTTGTACAAATATACTTAGCCTCTGTTATATCAGAAATATGATAATAGTGACTGATAATTAATATAGCCGAGCAATGTATATACAATATGGATTACGCAATTGTATTTTATAATGTTTAAATTTCCAGTAAATGTATATATAGTTTCCCTATATGTACAGTTTACTTTTGAATAGATAAGATGCTGAACCATGGCTAAGAAGTATTGGTAAGATTACTTGGAAGAAGTTATATCAAAGATATGTACAAACTGCCTTTAAGAATAATGTAAATCTTATTTTTAGTAAACTGGTCTCCTTTTTGTACCTGCTGGAAAATTGTTCTTAAGATAGATCTGTACCAGTAAGGTGCGTACCTTGGTCCTCTGGCTCCTAGTTCAATTCAGCAAGGTAAGATCTTATCATAATTGAATAAGGCAAAAACTCCTCCTATGGTAAGCAAATACAATCTTTTTTACCAGTCCAGCAAGATAAAAAAGATATAGCTTCAGGCATATCTACCTATATACAGCTTCATCTGTATATATAGATATGTTTGGAGTAGCAAAATCATAAAACTCCCCAAGCATCTCTTTCATACTGTTCTTTGTGCTTTATATTTCTTAGTATTAGAATACTTTGACTCTATACCTTCTTTTATATATATATATATATATATATATATATATATTTTCAGTAAGATATGCTCAACCATTATTCAGCATAGCCAAACATCATTGTGCTGAATAATGCTTGACAACATATCCTTTAACAGGTTTTTAGCAGTATTTACCCTTTAAATAGTATTCGCATAAGTATAAGATTGGTTTATCCTTTGTTAAAGTAAAGAGAGCAGCACTGTAAACAGTTTAGCGATTTATGTTATTAAAAATGTACTGCACTAATTATCAGCAAATGTTGGATCTTATTTTGTATATATACTCTGAGAGATGTAGATATCACTCCGGAATTGTATGGTTCTGAGGTATGACCAGGAAAGAAGGAATACTGTATATTTTCATTACGCAGAAAAAGCATTAAAACAGACTATTCTCTTCTTAGCATGGTCGTGAGTTGCAATTTATATAAATATATATATATATATATATTTGTATATATATATACTTATATATCTCTTTTATATTAGTGCATCTCCTTTTATGACAAGCATATACAGTTCTTAATTTTTCAGGTGCATTTCTACAAATACACACACACACACACACACACACACATATATATATATATATTTGTATAAATATATTTATACAAATATATATATATATATATATATGTACAAATATATATATATATTTTTGCACATTGATGAAGGTTTTTTTAGTCTATCAGCATTCTCGGAATTAACCTTGGCACAAAGGCTTGACTTTCTATCATTAGGTCTCCTCAGTTTATCACTGACTAGTAGATGTATCCCATCTTATGCAGGACTTACTTTAAACATTATTTTTCTCTCGATCTTGCCCAGGTTAGTTTGGCATTGTCGGATGGTTGAGCTTAACAGTGTCTTCTCCCTAGGATAGTATGGCCTAGTGTAGCATCCATAAGGTTTAGTTGGTTTTTTTGTCTTAGGCCCTGTGTTCATTTTTATATAGAGGTTTCTCCACTAATAACTGTAAACTTTAGGTTGGATGGGGTCCTTATACCTCTCATAGTGGTAGGGTCCTTATGTCTGGTTTTTTATTTTAATATCTGGTTAAGAGGATTTAGATTGGTTTTTTATTTGGATAATCCCTGAATTAACCTCTCTTAGAAGGATAGCCTAACATAGCTTCTATAGAGATCTTCAGGATGTTTGTTGAGATGTAGACTTTTGTATGAGTATTTTATTTTTAAACATCACAGGCCTTGTAAATCTTAAATGTTGGTAAAGATCTTTAGCATATCAATGCATGATTGGGTTGGTTAAGAAATTATATCCCATTCAGCGAGACAGGTATCTTAAAAATACAACTTTGGAAGAAGGTAGTAATATTATTTTAAATTTTGGATCTCTTTCTTTTGTTCAATCTTAATTATAATGTAAGCCCTTAACTACACGATATGGAAGATTTCTGCTGTGGTTTTCAGGAGGATACTATCAAGCAGGCACCTAAATCACTCTGTCACCGAAGATTCTAGAATGGATATCTACAAAAATATCAACCTAATTGTATGAAACATAAAGCGGTATCCTTAAAAACAGCAATGTAATAGATGTATCATTAAAACCTTGATATTATCGAGCAGGGGGTATGCCCACTGAAAGTTTGTATTTCTAGAGAATTACCAATTGTTTTAGAGACGTGGGAATGCCCGCGGGAACTATGTATTTAAACAAATCTCGACAATTGTTGAGTCGTGGGTATGCCCACGTAAATTTTGTATAAGTACAAGACCTATGGTCTCGGGCAAGGCTGGAGGTTTTCTCAACCCCGCTTTTTCCTACCAGCGCTTGTAGCGAGCGGGGTCACATGTAAAAATAATTTTATATTAATAAAAAAATTTATAGGGCCTCGGCCTTTTACTGATCAAAATATATATATATATATATATGAACATATAGTCGACTATTATATTGAGCAACAAGAATATAATTATATCAATCAATTCGATGCTATAGTTTAACAGTAAGTACCCATTTCAGCACCATTCTTTTGGTTTTTTAGGTTTATTCTTCTCAATCCTTGGAGAACACTTCTATTTATAGTACATGCTCATTTTGACACCAATCTTCTAGGTTTTCTTGGGTTTGCTCTCCTCAATCGTTGTAGAAGATTGCTATTTATAGATACTGCTCATTTCAGCACCAATCATCATCCCTCAACATCAGTTGTGTTCCGACATGACTGCTTTCCTTTTTCGGTGTCTTGGCAGGTTTTCTACTAGGTGAATGGTATTATTTTATTATCTGCACTAAAATAATAAAGCGATTTAATCATATTTAGTGTTTAAATCATAAAATGTTATGTTTTGTCTCCAAAGTTGGACGCCTAGGAATTGTGAGGATTTAAGTTGTTTTAAAAATATTGAGGGGGCTATTTGCACAAGATTTTTTTTTTTAAATTTAAAGAAACTTTTTAAGTGGAAAACTACTTTCTCAAAAAACAAAGCAATAAAAAGAAAAAAAGCACTTTTCTGAATAAGCAAAAAATGCTTTTTCAAAAAAGTGACAAAAAAGCAAAAACATTTTTTCTTAAATAGCTCTCAAAAAGTTATAAAGGGAGGATTCAGGCTCTCATTTTGCATTGTTCGGAGGTGTTGCACACATAACAGGACGCTGCTGAAATGAATAGAGAAGTTCTTACAACAGTAATTGAGGACAGAAACCCTGTCAAATACATTAGTTTTGGTGCTAACAGATTCTCCCTAGCTCGTTTGGCATTCTCACACAGGAAGCACATTGATTTCATGGAGTTGGGTAATCCGGAGTTCTGAAAATGCAGAAGATTCTCAGGGTATTTTGATTTCAAATTTTGGAGTTTGTGTTGTTGATGATTTGCAGAGGTTTTGTTGTGATTTGCAAAAGTCTCTATGCTGGTTTTTCTAGCTGGTCGTACTTCTTCCCATGTTGGCCGTACTCTACAAAATGGATGTGCATGTAATGTCCCACAATAGGGATAGTAGAAAAATAGCAATATCTTCCTTACATTTCACAGGTGGATATATTCAATTCTGAGTTTATTTAACAGATTTAATTTTTCTGTGTATGTTTGCTTCAGATTTGCATATATGTCATGCAAAACTTGTATACAAAATCATAACAGATCTGGAAAACCAGAGAAGATAACAAATAATACAGCTATTACAAACTCTCTGACCTTTTACTCGATTTACAGAGTAGGCAAGAGGTTGATAAATGATACAAATGCATGCATTTAGGAACACGCTAAGCATTCACTATTCAATCAGTAGTTCAATCTCCATACAGGCAACAACAATAAATAATGCCAGAAGGTACCTCAACTATTTTCACCATAAAACTCCTATTTCTAAACTACTCAAATTTCAAATACTATTTTTTGTTTATTGTTCCAGAAACTACAGACTTGATATGTTGGTTTCTTTGATGTGTGCAATAAGGGGGTTGGTATTAATATAAAGCATAAAGAACAGAAATAATCACAGAACAACAGAAACTCATTACGATGCAAATCTGACCTTTTTAGCAGTAATAATATTGGCTTCAGCTCCGTATTGAAAATCAGAAAACATTCAATGAAAAAGATATTAATGATCAGTGTTTAAAGTCACTGTGTAATGTCCCTTTTTATCTAGTTTGAGACACTACATGGAATTCCACAACTCTATAAATATAACTCAAATTGCTGATAGCAAAACGCTTATTTGATGCTCAATTTACAATGAAAGATAACTGATAGTAAATGATTATTAATTCCAAATGCATACACTGCCAAACTGAGAGGATAATTGCATAACAATGATCACAATATACAGGGCTGTATCTGACATTGCAATGAGATGTATGCTCAATAACCTGAAATGCTGTCTCTGGTATATACAATATATCCACGCTGATATGCAGGCTGTCTGATATGATGACAATGCTGTCTCTGCTGTACAATGAATTACATGCAATGTAGAGATTATCTGGTACAATAACAATGCGGTATTGCACAGGCTGTATCTGATTTATCTTTATCTCTATGCGCTGAACAAGGAAGCCGTCTCTGATATATCTTTATATGATTATGCTTCTGAGACGATGCCGTCTCTGATATGCAGATAAATACTTGCACCTTGGATTGCTTTTAGCAATCGGCTGCTCTAAACAGAGCGATCCACAAGGGATAATATATTTTATATTCTGAGTTCTATATTTGATGCCTTTGCAATTGATACTGTTAATGTTTGTAGCTTCAGTCGTATGATCACTTAGAATACATATAATACTTAGATATTGATTAATAATAATATATTGTATTTGTATATATATATATATATGATATACATGTTATATTATTATTAATATATATTATTCAAATTTATATTATTCTAATATATGATTGGTTAATGAAATATTATAATATGAATAGACATGTCCCATGAAGGGACATGTCTCTCATAGCCTCATTCCCAATATAAATAAGAGAGATTGTTGCATTTGGAAAGGACATACTTTACAGGAAGTGCTATTACATTTGCAGCGATCCTAAATTTAACATGGTATCAGAGCAGCTCGGTCTTAGGGATCTTTCTAATGCTGAGATTTATCCTATAAGCCTATGTCGATTTGTATAAAGATATATGACTGTGAACTAATAGTATAACATAGTGAAAGTTGCAAACTCTTGATAGCAGTGTATTATTGTTGCGACAGCGATTTGTATGTGCGTATATATGCTATAATCTGAACACTTAAGTGACGTCGATGAATTGCTAGCTCAATGTCGATGAATGGTAGGAAGTCTTGGCTATTTGTCATTTAATGATGTCTACAAGGAAGTTTCTGTCATCTGTAGTGAATATCGATCAGCAATGATGTGTGCAAGGAAGTATCGAGCTCGGAGATGTGTCAATAGTGAAATCGCATTAGTATGATACTCCTTTCGATTTGAATAATGAATTGTTGTCTAAGATCAATTGATAGGGATGTTCTGCAATATGATCTAAGTATCAGTGTGATTAGCTATCGCCACAAACCTTTCAATGATTTTGCTGATGTATATTAGAATATCAATCCAAGGGAATCACTATTGCAAAGTGTAGAAGTCGTTTCCAAAGATGCTTGAATACTACTAATGGAATTGTTGTTTATGGATTTCCAAAGCTCTCCAAGGAGAGTGAAAGATCTTCAAATGCAATCAAGGCATGTCTTCTACGATCTTCAAACTCTGCAATGTTGATAATGCTTCTAACTGCGCAGAACCAGTGATGGAAGGAATAAGTGTTCTCCAAATTTTTTGGTTCATTTCAGTGAAGTTCTAAGTGTCCCATTGGAGTTTGATGCCAATTTTGGAACCACAAATGAAGCATTCAGCTGCAGGGTATTTGAAACACCAACACAATTTTGAAACATGTGTCAAGTTCTGACAACACTCTAAGAATTGCCCTTTGAAAGATGTCATTATTATTGGAATTCACACGTTTTTATGTTTCTTCTTCGAGTTGTTCTAACTGATATGGGCCCGATAAATTATTATGCACACGACGGCTTTGTTGGCAGAGTTGACGGTAGTTTACAAAGTCTCCACACCCCGTCAAAATCCAAAAATAGTTTGGAACTAATGAAATTCTCAAACGCAGGGTATAAGGAAGCATTCTCAATCTCTCAGTGGGGGTACCGATCAAGAGTTAAATAATACAGATTGGTATTTATAAGAATTAGAGAATTTGCTCGTATGAGATTCATTCAGCATTGACAGCGAAATATTAAGGGAGTGTATTCGTTGCATCTGTGTTTGATCCAAGAGAATACATACATATCTGTTTAGCAATTGATGCTCACCCAGCCAGGATGGAATGCTATGTTAGAAGAATTTATTTATCTCGCGCCTTCATAACCAATGTTATTGACCTCACTTAGACAACTTCCATCGCCCAACAGGGTATTAACTCCATGCCAATGTAATATCACGCCAATCTATTTCCCTTAGCTATTTTCATCAATATACGGAAGCAATATTTGCTTCCTGGTGAGTTCACTTCACGTCATATATGCATTAGAACATTCAAATATATAAATCCAATATGGTTGGATATATGCAGAGAATGATAATCAATCAGTCAGAAACAATTGAAATTTGGCTATCTCTTAGGTCCTCCAGATCAGCAAATACATCTAGATTCCCTCCTTATCAATTGGAGATTGACAAGTGAGTCCACAGATTGGGGGTGGGATTATAATGCACCATAGGACATTAAAACAACACGCATTGGTCTCTGTTGACCGCAGAGATATTGAAGGCCTGTCATTACTGATCAACTACTTTCAGTGATATAGAGTGACACCAGCGATCTACTTCTGCAGCGATCTCATCACTAGAAACTCATATCAAGCAGAGGGGTGCAACAAATTCCTTGACTTCATCCAATGGAGGTGGCAGCATGAACTCCGATGCTTCAGGATTGGCATGCAAATACTTCAACGCATTGGCCTTTAATTTCATATAGAGTAAAACTCAAGATAAGAAGAGACAAGAAAAGAAGATTAATATCAGATTCAGAGGGAGTCTGATAAGAAGAGAGAAGAAAAGAAGATTGATATCAGATTCAGAGCGAGTCTGACATTTCAGAGGTAACTTTGGACAAGAAGGTTAGAAGGTTGATATCAAATTCAGATGAAGTCTAATGAACCATCAAAAGCAACCTTGAACGAGAAGGTTAAATGTTGATGTTAGTACTCAGCTTCAAAGGGAGTCAATACAACATCTAGAAGATCTGCCTTATTTGATTTCCAAGGATCTTGGTCATATTGATTCAAAAGGAGTAAACCATATCGAGATGGTTTCTCTAGGTCATGATATTCCTAGATAGATGATTGGGCATTCAAGAAAAGAGCTTAATGCAGACTAAAGAACAAAGACACGACTTGCTCACAGAAGGTTGATATTAGATTCAGGGGGAGTATGATAGTTCATCTAAAAACAACCTTGGACGAGGAGGTGAGGAGGTTGTTATAAGACCTTAAAGGAAGCATCTAGAGGACTTTGATCATGAGACCAAGTCTCATGTGTGCTGGCTGAAATGTTTTTATGCTAGCTCCTACATAACTTGGGGTTCACCTAGAGTGATGCAAACTATATAAGAGATATAGTGCATATGTATGCTATTCAAGATACATTATCACTACAGAACATATGGCTGATATTCTCACCAAGTTTCTTGCTAGAGGTAAGGTTGTGTACCATCGAGATAAACTTGGCATGTTGGAGAATGAAGCCTTAGATGAAAAGGAGTTTCATCTATTATCTTGTATGTTACTGCATTCTTCTCCTTGAGAGAGAAGTCTAAGGTGAAAGCCCTTGTTTCCACCCTTTGGGATGAGCCATGATGGATCCACCCTCTGACATGAGTCAAGGTGGATTTCACGTCTGTGACTCCAAGACCTATGGGCCCTCATGTGAACATTGGAGAAAGGTGACGACTTTTCGACAATGAACACTTGTATTTGATATTACAAGGTGACGATCTTGTAATGGAGATTCGTTATGGTAGACAGTTATATGTTTGTGCACATACCATAATAGGGTTATATGTAAATGGAATGTAATGTTCTTATTTACTATATCCTTGTATCACGATCTGAGGTGATATGAAAATTAGGTATCACGATCTAAGGTGATTCCTCATATCAAGGTGGTATGAAAATCAGGTATCACGATCTAAGGTGATTCCTCATATCAAGGTGGTATGAAAATTAGGTATCACATGTCAGGTGATTCCTTATATCACATGTTAGGTGATATGTAAAATTGGGTATCACATGTCAGGTGATTTCTCATATATATGTAAAACTTGGTATCACGAATTATGTAATATATGATTTCTTAGTATCCATATGAATCATATTGGGATCCTTTCTAAACTTAGTATTACATATTGATTGGACCCTATGAAACATATCACATAGTGACATGTCTCTACGTAAACTTAGTATCCGTATGACAGACACCATGAGACGTATTGTCATTAGACATACCATGGATATTTATGAGCTATGGTGAACATCATGTGATTTGATATTCTTGCATATACCATATCTCCTGATATCACAGTGAGGTAATATCTCCTCTCTTTCAAAATTAATGATTTATTTCCTTGATGGATTTTATCTTCTCTAGCTAAGAGGGAGTGCTGATGTTTTGTATGGCTAAAGTTAGGGTCATATGTATTGACAAGGGAGACCACAACACATTTTGTTTGATCATCGTTCCTAGCTAAGAGCAAGTGTTAATGTTTGTAGCTTCAGTCGTATGATCACTTGGAATACATATAATACTTAGATATTGATTAATAATAATATATTGTATTTGTGTATATATATATATATATATATATGAATGATATATATGTTATATTATTATTGATATATATTATTCAAATTTGTATTATTCTAATATATGATTGGTTAATGAAATATTATAATATGAATAGACATGTCCCATGAAGGGACATGTCTCTCATAGCCTCATTCCCAATATAAATAAGAGAGATTGTTGCATTTGGAAAGGACATACTTTACAGGCAGTGCTATTACATTTGCAGCGATCCTAAATTTAACAGATACGATCTCCCATATATATATGTTCGATCCAAGGAAGAGACACAATGGAATAGTCACCTCTCAACATAATAATAATAATGAAGAGTCACCATTAATCATCGCAATAATCAGAATGATTATTGCGGTGATTATTATTAATCATATGTTGGTTATGCATTGTTAGACAAACCCAATTATGAGAATCGGCTAAGTGTAGAAACACACGATAATGCAATGACAAATGCGATTAATATGTGGATCGGCTAAGTGTGGAAGCACACAATAATGCAATGTGATTATGGTGTGAATCAATGCAATTATGATATGTGGCAATGATGTTATTCTATATGCAGGTCGATGTTATAATGAGATGGCACAATCATTTTATGGATGTAATTACATCAATTGGAATGTATCTATGCATGACATGGTTATACATCTATTGTATATGTCTATATGATAGTGACGACTATTATGTATATGTATATGATGGAATGTATGATGGTGATATGGATGGATGCATGTAGATAGATGGTATTTGCATATGTAACTTACTAATTGTAGTGCACAACATGATGGTGATCACATGATGATGGTTGCCACAACTGATCATCAAGCCATCGGTCCATCATATAGCTCACTAGCTATGGTGGTGCTTATAAGTGATCATCTTTGGTCACTTGTAGATATTCATCACAGCTATGTCGTCTACATGGTGGATGGATGCCTTGCTGATTGCCAAGCTCCATCTATCATAAGATTATTTCTGTGCTAAATGAAAAATGCAGATTATGTACAAAGACAAGGTATGTTCCTTCCTTGCCAACTTATTTACATTTCAAAATATTGGGATATCACACACTTCCATTGATGCCAGTCAATAACAAGTATATACGTCTTACATGCCCAATCTTTCAATATCATTACCAGCAATATAGAGTAACATGAATCAACTGTGAATATGGTCCAGAATTTGTGCCGAGTATAATAACATTTATAAATGAAAAATCCTCACCACAAGCTTCCTGCACCAGCTCAAAGTGTGTGTGTGTGTGTGTGTGTGTGTGTGCACAGTTCTCTCTTATGCTTAGTTATATAACCTCAATTAATATCATCCACGTTGGACATGTCTCTCTTCATCGCACCTTTATTTCTGAATCAAACCCATAACCTTTGCAAATTTGTCTCCAATGGAGACTTCACAAGTTTGGCCCAATTGTGAACTCCATCACGAATCCATCTTTAGAAAGAGTCAATTTTTTGTCCAACCCTTGTTGCTCTACTAAAGGTTTTCATCCTCGGCTTCTCATAAATCACCATACAAAATTCATCATGTCAAATCCATAAAGCATGCCTTACTACAGCCCCAAGAACCTCCTTATAAAAACCTCTTGGCACATGTTTACCCGCTGGGGTAAACTTAGTATTGCACAGACATCGTACGGGAAATATAATAAACACAGAATATATCAGAGAATAATAAATACTTCCATTAATCATTCCAGACCAGCAAGTACATTTATATCATAATGATTATACAATAATATCTCCCATGTCCAACCTCCGAGAGAGTATATAAAGTACTCGAAGGGTCACGACCGAAGCGTCGTGACGTAACTGTCTAACCTCTCGGTCACTAACGACCGAGAGTAACATAATACTTTACTAACATAATAACCCGTACATACAATTATCCCGACAACATCATCCCCCCAAAAAAACAAGTCGTCTCCGACGACTTACAACAACAGGGAGATGAAATACACCACATAGAAGAAGAAAATTACTGAGAAGGGGCAGAGGGGCATCCCTGAAAAAGCTGAAGTGCCGCCCTCCCCAGCAATGTTGCGTCCAATAGGTCTTTTCCGTCACATCCCATTCTTCTCGTGCCTGCACCAAACTTGTCTCCAAAACATACTGTTCAGCTATAGCCTCCGCTAACACCATACTGTCTCCCTAGCCAATCTGACCTTGATAGCCACCCGTGCCAACTTCTCTACTTCCAACTCCTGGGTACGCTGAGCCAAGTGTTGCTCTACTGCCTCCAACTGGGTGGTCAGCTCCTCCCGAGCTCTCGATGCATCCACCAAGACAGTCTCACGTCTAGCCAACACCTACTCCAAGTGCCTCAAAGCGTAGTACCCCTCTTGAAAGACTTGCTCCAGTGCTCTCTTCACCTCCGGCATGCAAACACTCCATGCCTGTAGCAACTCTAATCTCATCAACAGGTCACACTCTCCAAGGGCTGATAACTGAACCGACTGGGGGTCTAGGGGGCAACGCCCCCAGCGGGGTCGAGGGGCAGCGCCCCCGCGAGGTCCTGGGGAAGAGCCCCAGGCGCGCTCCCTTTTGTATTGTACGGATACAACCAAATTATTACTGATCAATGCCGTAACTATGTGTTTGTACGGCTTCTTTATTGTCTGCAATGACCGTACGAATATATCCTTGCACTTTTTAATTTCTCTTGTAGCGTGTGGTCTGGCCGTACAACCGTACAGTATCCTACTTATGGCTTGGCTATCGTACGCCCATCTAACCCTTATGCGTCGCCTTGGTACCATACGGTCTTTTATTTTTCAGCTTGGCGTTTTCCATGTACGGTGTCGTATGGTGTCTTATGGAACAGTACGGTACCATACAGTATCATTTTTATTTATTTCTTTCCTTCCGTACGGTGACTGCTGCATTAAAAATAACGTACGGGCATGGATGCTATTGCTGTACGGCACTTGACAGCCGTACGACATCCTACAATGCTGTGGCACTTTTGAATGTCGTACGACCGTACGGTCTGATCTTTTTTTTTTAAAAAAAAAAAAATTTAATTTTTCTTCTTTTTTTTTCTTTTTTTTCCCACCGTACGGTCATGCATAGCCGTACGGGTGTTTTTCAATTTTCTATCCGGAGGCTTCTCTGGTCACCCGTACGGACGCCTGCTGAGTCCCTCTCGGTTGCTCTGTCCCTCCTTTCGGATCCATCCTCTTCGAGTAAAGTTTCAATTTGGTCCCGTTGCCACTGTCATGTATCCGTTCGTCGAGAGCCCACAGAGTGTGCAATCGTTCCCTCTCCCTGTCGCCGAGTCTGTTTTCAATGGCGATCCAAAAGCTTGGAACCATAAATTCTACAGGGACCACGGTCTCGTTCCCGTACATAAAAAGAAAAAGGAGAATCAAGATTTTGAAGACCGCGGTCCTCCACACAGGATTCCAATTGTCTCCCATAACGATGGGTTTCAGATTTCTCTCATCCCCAAGATTTATTTTTTCCAACTTTGCTTCTTTGTGCCAGATGGGTTCCTCCTTCCGAAACTCCTGGGCAGGGCTTTCTTTCCTTTCGACTTCCCCTTCTCGGTATGCTGTATATTCCGGAAGGAACTCACTCTCGGCTTCCTCAATCTTCAATATGTTGCAGGACGGCAGAAATAATTCATAATCACCCATTTGCCAGTGGAATAGACCGTCCATCGAATCTATATCATCCTCCACTTTCAGTATCCCTTCGGCATTAGGTTCCATGTTTCCTTCCTCTCAGCCCATCCCGTCGTCTGACTCTGAATCGGATGCCATTTCCTCCCCAACCATCTGCGTGTTGAGGTCCACTACAAACTTCCTTCCCCCCTTTTCAAATGCGAGGGTGTTTTTCTTCCAATTATGATTGGCTCGGGCCGTCACCAACCACCCTCTACCCAGGATGGCATCATACCCCTTCTGCTTAAGAGGGATTACAACAAAATCTAAGGTGAAAGGCTGGGTTCCAATAGTCACCTGCTGGCCATCAGTGTACCGAGAGGCTTAATACCGTGCTGGTCGGCCCCTAATAAATTGAAAGTCGGTGGCCACAGCGTCGGTTTCCCCAAGCTTTTCCAAGTTTCTTCCGGGAGGACATTGACGCCCGACCCACTGTCGACAATTGTGTTCGTGAGGATGGTACCCAAAATACCCATCTCCACCACTGCGGGATTCCGCCCATTATTTATCGATAGCGTCATGGGGTCGGTTGCAGAGCCACTCATGATCTCCGTTCGTTCAACCGTGCTTGCTGGAATGTTTTGCCCAAGGAATAGAGCCGTTTTGAGATGCGGCATCGTTTCCAATAGGTCCTTGACCTTTACTGGTACCTCCAATTGCATTATCTGCCTTAAAATATTTTGTTCGGCCATTGCTCGAGTAGAAATGTCGACATCTGTGGAGTCCCTTCGGTCCTCCATACCCTTCGCGATCTCAGCCTTCGCCTCGAGCATCCTTTGTTTCTCTGTCGGGGGGTGAGGATATGTGGCCTTCTTCATTTGCCCGCGTGTGATTGCGAGGACCTTCTCCGTGCCCCCTCATTCCATGTCTAGGATGTTGCAGCCGAGCTTCAGACAATTAGCATCCTCATGGTTCCCCGGTCCGCACCATCGACACAGTTTTAGTGGAGCAGTAGCCTCATTCTGACAGTCACGGGCATAATATCCCCATTGGTTACAACTCCTGCACTGTATCATGGGCCTCCCCTTCGCGTCATACTGGACCCGCGGCTTGTTCTCATCATTGCCTCGGCCTCCCCGTCGGTTGTTTCCATACCCGCCGGATGATGGAGCATTTTGTTGTCCGCCAGTACCAGACGTGGAAGGTTGCTCCTGTGCATAGAGCACTTGTTGATTTCTCGCCCTCAGGTTGTAGGGACATTCTTTAGTGGAATGTCCTGCGATTTGGCAGATATCGCAAAAAGCCTTCTTCGGACAAGAACCTTTTGTGTGGCCTGCTTCCTTGCAGTCCGTGCACCACACCGTATCTTCTCCTGTCTTACTGGTACTTCCCTTGGCGGCCTTGAGTTCTTTCATCATTCTTTCAAGGTCTTTTTGCAACGCGAGCACTTTCTTGCTCGACCCATCCTCACTGCTTTCAGTCTCCGAGTCATCGTCAGAAGATGACCTCATCTTCTTGGAGGTCTTACACTCACTCTCTAAATCCATTGCTCGGTTGTATGCATTACTGTACGAAGTAGGTGGAACTATCTTCATTTTCTTTCGTAGGGAGGTTTTGAGTCCCTCTATGAACCACCTCTTCTTCAGTTCGTCCGCTGGGGCCAACTCCATCTTCCCGATGAGTTCTTTAAGTCACCGTCCGTACGCACGGACAGACTCATTCTTCGCTTGCTTAGTGTTGTAGATTTCCGCTAATATCTCATTATCATCTCGTAACAATTGAAACTCTGTCTGGAAGGCCTTTTTGACCTGGTCCCATGTCGTCAGGCTCGTCTTGTCAACATCTGAGTACCAGTCAATGGCTCCCTCCCTCAATGTTGCAGGGAATTGGCGGATCCATTCGTCCTGGTTGGTAACTCCATTGGCAGCCCATATAGTCTCACAAGTCCGGCAATGCCGAACAGGATCCTCCTTCGCTTGGCCTGTGAACTTGGGCAGTTTCTGCTTACTCGCAGCCATGGTAGGTTGTTGCCTCCGCGAGGGATTCGGTACTCCGACACCACCTCCTCCTTGAGTATTGTGTGTAGTGTTCACTGGTGGCACTTGCTCGTGCGGTAGTTGTGTGACTGGTGGGACCGTACTGTGTGGAGTCCTTGGTTCCAACGGAGGGTTCGCTTGTGCATTCGCAGTGCCTTCGGCCGTACTGTCACTGGCACCTCCGGCAGTACCGTCACCTTCGACCGTACGATTCCCTTCGTGGTCTCGGTCCTCCGCACGTGGTGTATGGGTCAAATCTTCAAACCGGTCTCGCTCTTCTTGAAGTAAGACCTGTCTCAATTGTGTTTCCTCGAGTAGTTCTTCCCTACTCCGCACTCTCCGATGCTCCGGCGAAGTGAACTGTTCTCCGTCGGCCTCTGCACCTTCCGTACCACTTCCAAGGTTCCCTTCGAGCAACCCTCCGGCAAGCTGGTCCTTGGCAAGTTGCCTCAGCCTATACCGATGTTCACGTTGTTGCGCGGAGATCAAAGCCTTCTGTGCGGCTTTGCCTTCGTCATCTTGTGCCTTTTTATTTCTATCTTTATTTAAAACATTGGGCATAAATCCTTTCCTCACTTCTCTCCCCGAGTACGTCTAGGCAACGGTGCCAGATGTTTACCCGCTGGGGTAAACTTAGTATTGCACAGACATCGTACGGGAAATATAATAAACACAGAATATATCAGAGAATAATAAATACTTCCATTAATCATTCCAGACCGGCAAGTACATTTATATCATAATGATTATACAATAATATCTCCCATGTCCAACCTTCGAGAGAGTATATAAAGTACTCGAAGGGTCACGACTGAAGCGTCGTGACGTAACTGTCTAACCTCTCGGTCACTAACGAACGAGAGTAACATAATACTTTACTAACATAATAACCCGTACATACAATTATCCCGACAACAACACATTCTAGAAGATTAGGCTGACTTTAATATTTATCATAATAGGAGAACTTTATTTAATTGACTTATTTTATAATTTTGTAGTACAAATAAAGTAATATTGTATTGCTTCTAGTTATGTCTTGTCAGGAAGCAATATTGTATTACTCCTAGTTATGTCTTGTCGGGAGGGTAGTTAGGAGCGAGGAGGTGCATCCATTGGTTTTCCCAACCAATCGACTATCTTATAAGCACTTTCGTCTTTGATGTAAAACTGTTGGTTTTCGGTATCAAGAAAGAAGATAGCATTTCCTCGCCATTCTGGTATTCCGGTATCTTGATTTCATGGTATGCTATTATGTTATATTAGCATTGATGTTTAATGTACTCTTGGTATCATTGATAATAAGTAATGCCTTGTATTCTCTGTCTGTATAACTATTCTACATTTTGGCGTCGTTGCCTAAGTTCGAACCTGGAGGTCTCGGCTTGGGCAGGATGGAGTAATGGGAAGACCCTTCCTACCACGTGTACTCATAACGAATAGTGACGGAGAAGAAGAGGAAATAACAAGGGAAGATCAAGTGACACGAGATCTAGTGTCAGCCTGGGAAGTCTCAGTTGACCAGTATGTGCAAAGGGAAGCCCAAGAGAGAGCAGTTCTAGAGAGCACAGTATGGGACAAGCTTTCAGTGCCACCAGTAGTGTACGATTTACTTGGACAAATCACTCGACTATTGGCAAGAAACCTGGTACGCATGGAGGAAGAAAGAGAGGAGACTGGAAGGGAGAGAAGGAGACAACAAGTACTCCACCAGTCGACCGAAAGAAGCATACGGGAAGTGAGGAAGCGTGACAAACCAAGAAAGACAATGAGGCACTAAAATAATTCATGCCCCTACTTCCAAATAAGTATCCCAAACGACGGCCCAAAGAAGAAACTGAAGGGGAAGCCGCGAGGCGGATCCTAGGGTTACACCAAGAGGAAGAGAGGCGTCGCTATTTGAGAGGCTTGGCCAATCCATCTCAAAATAAAAGCCAAACTGAGGAAAAGCTGATTGAACACAATAGAAGGCCTAGCCAAATTAGCCATTTCAGAAACTTCAGAAAGGAAGGGGGCAATCTATTGGTGGATGTGGTTGGTGAGTTGGAAGAGTGTTGGGTGGTGTTGACTGGATCCATTGCTTGTAGCAGCCCTCAAAAGATTTGTTTCAGGCCTAGAACCTTCAAACTTGTCTTCAATATAAGGCACTTTTTTAATGTTGGTTTCATGTATTTCTCAACCCATGTGTTGAATGTACCTTACGGTTGTTTATCCACCAAAGAGCATGTAATAATGTGTATGTGAAATGAAATAAAATCAATATCAAACTATTGAAGCCAAGTGTTCTCTTTAGATATTTTGTATGAGTTTCCTTTGCAGATAATTTCTCAAAAGATTATAAATTTAAAAAAATTGAAGGGTTATTATTATAGTGATATTAGAGCTTGATTATTCCTGCCAACTTGTTAGGTTGTGGTTGTTTGTTATATTCTTCACTTGCATGTTAGAGTTTCAATGATTGCTTATCATTTTTAGTGACTTTATTTTAGAACCTCTCTTGGTGGTTGCTAGAATTGAGTTGAAAAGATGTTCACAGTTGACATGTCCTTGTTTGAGATGATAAGAATTGCTTAATTTGATGAAGGATCCAAACACTAAAAGGTCATTTGTAAAACTGTTGCAAAATCCAAACATATAAAACGAAGTATGAAAGATGATGAGAAAAAGACTCCACATAAAAGAACTCACATGGATCCTAAAAATGCAATAAATGAAGAAACTAGCATGAAGGAAGAATCTGAAAAGAAGATATCAGAACCAAAGGCAAATGATGATGAAGCTGAAATTTCAAAAGCAATTGTTGAGGAAGAGTATGTGAGCCCTCTCAAAGAAGATATCATAGAACCTCCTTGTGAAGGAGAGTTAGATCATGGGAAAGATCGGCCTAAACAAGATGCTGAAAGCAACCTTCACATTTATGACAATCCACTCTTTGAGATGAAAGCAGAGATATCATTTGGTAACCCACTTTATGAGGCAGAATATCACAATTATCTTGTCAAGATTCATGTCCAAGAGAAAGATGCCTCACTTAACATTAATGAAAGTTTGGTTTTCAAATCAGCAACTGTCGATGAGCTTTTTTATCATTAAGATGATGTTGTGTTACTCTATGAGCAGAATGTTTCAATTCATGAAACATACAAAGTTTGATTTGCAGGGAAGTTATGTTGGGGGATATACACTTGAGCAAAATGTTGGATTTGAGCTTGCTGCAGTTCTCACCAGCAACTGAAGGTAAGCAACTTGACCACTTCTAGATTATAATCCAAGGCATGAAGGTAATCATGAGAGCAGAGGATTGATGCTTTATACTTTGACATCACAAAGTTGTTTTCATCAAAGGATGCATCATAACAAAAGTGAAAGAATCCATGCATGTCTACCCATAAAAGTATGGGATGCAGGGAGCTCTATTAAGATGTTGGGCAATGGGGATCAAGGATAAAGGACTGTCTACCATACATGAATTGCAGTTTGCAAGTTAATAGAAAATCTCTCATCTTGCCATGGCATTGAATTCACTTTGGGTCGACCTTGTATGAAATGTGATGTTGCTTTTAATATATTTCACTAGAATAATATCTCCAAAAACACCTTGCAGTAGCAATATCGTGAAGAAATCTTTCTAATTGATTGTGGGAACTTTCAAGTGCTGGATCATTTCAGCAGTCCATTGTTTGTTAAGAGGGTAACTATACTTAAGACTTTTGCAAAATTCAAGTTTGGTTACATTATGTTAGATATTGCTTGTCAAGGTATAAAATTGGTCATGATTCAAAACTTTTGGGCTGTCATTAATTATGTTCATACCGAGAGTATTTAGCCACCAAACACTCCCATATGCCACTAATTTTGGATGAAGATGATGATTTCTCGAAGGACCTATTGCCTAACTTGTTATCTGTTCAGAGGATCTGGGAAAAAAATTAAGATTTGCTGCAGCTGTCATCTTTTTGATTACCCATCACAAGAATTTAGTTGCTGACAAACAGGTGGATTGGCAAATTTTTTTCTCTCAAGGCATGGAGTTTTTCTTGGTTGGAGTTTGGTGATAAAGAGTTTCCGTTCCTTGGAGAAATGTTTTCAATCAATTCTATGCTCACATCTCCAATGCATATTAGAATCATTCATTATTGCATTTGTTGTCCTAGTTCCACATTGCCAGTTTTGATGAAATCAGCAAAGAACTGATTTGTTTTGAGGACTTACAGATGATATGGCGATCATTGTGTACTAGGTAAGGTTCACATGTCATGAGGTGATTAATGAGTTTTATCCGAATGTCATTGGTAGGATGCATTACCTTGTTGATATTCTAGTTTTCGTTACTAGGCATGAGATGGTGCTTGTGGATTCACGAGGAAAGGACTACCATTATGTCTTTGAGGCTGATGCGCATCAACGTGGTGGAGTCACTTTGAGAGTATCTATACTCAGGATCATATACATGGGTTGTTGGGAATTAAAGTTAGGAGAGGCATACGATGGGATATTATAAATCAAAAAGGTGAAAGGTATATTGTTTCTATCTCTTTTTACAGTAGTTTTATCATTATGAGTCCATTTGTGCTCATACAAGTGGATTGGAGAGAGGTCTTGAAGAAAATTAGAATCTCTTATGTGTTGGTGACTCATGGAAGTGGGTTTGCAGCCAAAGAGATGATCCACCACTGATTTATTTTTTTTGGAAGTATGTGTATGCAGTTTTATCAAACCAATGAAGTATGTTTTCTGATTGAAGCTTTCAGATTGCATTCAAGAAAAGAAACAATACATAGAGCAAGATGCTTTGCAACATAGCTTAGGAAATGTCCTGGGGATAGGAGACGCCTAGGAAACTTTGACTTTGAGATATAGAGGCAACTTGACTTTGACCCTCAAAATAACACAAATTTGGCATAAGAATTCTGCTAATTCTTATATTTTAAGGTTCTATAAGTGCATGCTTTATCCATGTTTTCATATGAAAATTTTGAATTTTCCTACATATTTTAATTTTCCCTATTTTTATGTAACTGTCCCCTAGCCGTCCCCAAAATTGGGAAAAAAACATAGTTGCATAGGTATTTGACATTTGTACTAATACCCCTGGGAAGCATACCGGGTACTAGTACGAGTATCCTGTACTGGGTAGTCAGTGGGGTACTCAGTGGAGAGCATCATAGCTAAGGACCTTGATTAAGATTTCTGATTGCCATTTCATCTTTTTGTTTGCATATCACCTTTCTGTTTATCAAGCTTATTTCAATATATAATCACTAATCAATTTGAAACTTTGATAATCTCTTATAGCAGAAACTTGACACTAGTAATGAGTCGAATAGTAGCAGTGATTTGAAGATACACATCTAGGGAGATGATTATCTAATTAACTTCATTTTGTGAAATTGCTCATTGGTAACAAGTCTAGACATTCAACTTAGACAGTAGTATAACCTTTGATCAGCAGATAAGAACCATTCTTACTCTCCAATGCCTCAACAGTTAGGAATATAATCGGTCTTTGCACAGATAATACTTGGGACCAAGACGGTGACTACCCTTAAGAGCCAACAAGTCACCCACTCTGCCAAACACCTTTCTCACGATGATTGCTAGGTAGTAGATGCAGTTCAAATTAAACCCAGCAACCTCCCGAAAGGCTTAGTACGACACTTTGTTTTCACAATCATTCTTCCACCCTTGCACCTCTCTATCAATGGAGACTAAGTATGTGAGGCTATTGGTAATTTCACAAACATTTCTAGACAAAGCTTTTCAAACACAGGTATTCTAGTGGTCTCTATATGCTCCATGTTGCACCCTACTATGAATATACTGATTCAACAATTTTATTCAAACCCCCTCCAACGCAAGTTATCTGAACTCCGTAAATCATTCACTACTCTGCAATTGCTTCTCCCACACTGTGATTGTGAACATGGGATGCGATTCAAGTATAAACAGGAAATCGATAAGATTCAAAACAACAATATAGCTCAATACCAAACAATGAACTCGATACTTCAAATATTGGAATATGGAATGCCACAACAAATGTCCTCCATCGAGGATATCCTTAGTTGTCGACTCATCCAATAGGAGAAAAGAATCACCAAAAAATGTCGGCCAAATGGTCTTTAGAAGCCGTCTAACTTCCTACACAAATACTCCGTCTTCGATAATTCTCAACACTTTGTTGATGTTTCTGCATCTTTAAAGCAAAGAAGATTATTGCCTCCTCTTATACGGCGTGGCGCCTCTTTCAAATCACGACAATTGCAAATATATTTCAACCTCCGCCAATATGAATTATTTTGCAGAAACTATAGGTTGCCCATTAATATTTACTAGACTTAAAAGTCACATAATTATTGCAGGTAGCATTCCGGCACCTGGAAATGAATGGTCCAATGATAATGAACTTTAATATTTGCTCCCAAATATGAATACTCCCTTTCATATAATGTGTGGCAATATTATATGTTGCGATATATTCCCAAAACACTACTCACGGCAACTAACTATATAGAGATAAGGTAATTTTTGGGCGGCTTAAGGCAAAATAATATTTCATATGTCAAATAAGGGTATTGACTTGTTTGAGGGAGAACAAGCGTTAACAATAGACTTCGTAGCCCTGTTGCAAGCGTCAATCGAGACCCACGTTCGAAGGGAGGCAACACAGGAAGAAGTTCCTGAGAGTGCGGGGTGGAGTACCCTCGGAGTGAGCCCTGTGGTTGACCGGTTGATGTGTCGTCTCCCACACCTCTTGGCACAAACTTTCTTGGCCCTAAAGAATTCACGAGAAGAGATCAATAGGGAGAACAGATGCCAACAAATCCTTCGAAGGTATAAGGAGAACAACAGAAGGGAAGAGGAGGAATGAGACAAAACAAGGAGAAGACAACGTATTCAAAACCCCTAGGAAAGGACTAATTAATGCCAAACAATCCTAATAAAGATAGAAATTGGAAGGAGTACATAGAAGAGTGTGAGGCCGCCCAACGGGCCTTGATATTTGAACAAGTTGAACGAAGACGCAAGTTGAGGCGACTTGCTGAGGGACGACCGAATGAAGGGTTGCCTGAAGGGGACCAAGTAGGTGCCACAATAGGTGTAGAAGCCAAAGGTGAACGCTACAATACACAAGAGCACCGTAGGGAGAGTAGTGAAGATTTAATCGAAGAGACCCGACATCGGTTACATTTACTTGAAGAAACCAAAAATCAATTTAGGAATCTAACCCTTAGACCGCATACGGAGGCAAGGGAAGCAGAGGAGACTAGGGACGTAGAGGATACTAGTGCAGTTAGCAGTGTTGGAGGGACACAAGGGCACGGTTGTCAAATGAACTTGTCAGGCTCTAATCCATCCAGTTCGGGACCACAACCAACACACAAGGGGAATAGAACCATAGCCATGTCACAGAAACAAAAATTGCCAAAGTTTATAGGCGACGAGAAGGAGGATCTCGTCCAACATTGTCATACATGTGAAACCATCTAGTCAGCAAATGGGGTAACTAACCAGGATAACTGGGTACGGCAATTTCAGCCACGTTGCGCGGAGTAGTTATTGATTGGTACTTCGACATGGACAAAACAAAGGTGAGCACATGGAATGAATTACGAAAGGAGTTTTAGATAAAATTTCGGTTGTTGAGGGATGACAATGAGATTGTCGCCGAAATCTATAGCACAAAGCAAGGGAAGGAGACGGTCTGAGCCGATGGTCGACGGCTTAAGGAACTATTTGGGAAGATGGATAGTCAGTCGGCCGACGACTTAAAGAAAAGACGGTTTGTTGAGGACTTGAGACCTTCCCTGGAAGAAAATGAAGATCGTGCCTCACACATCATACGACAAGGCATACAACAGAGCCATGGATTTGGAGAGCGAACATAAAACCTCGAAGAAAAAGAGGGACGAATCGTCGGATGACAATGATTCCTCAGAGGAGAGTAGCAGGGACAAAGAATCTAGCAAAAAGGTACAGGCTCTCCAAAAAGATATGCAGCGGATGATGAAGGAATTTAAGGCAATCAAGGGGAATCCTAGTAAGATAGACAAGGGAGAGTTGTGGTGCACAAAATGTAAGGCAGAGGGGCATAGCAAGGGTTCTTGTCCAAAGAAGGCATTCTACGACATCTACCAGCTTATAGGGCACTCGATTAAGGAATGTCCCTATAACATGAAGACAAGAAACCAGCAAGTACTACTGACATAGGAGTAGCCGTCCACAACAACAGGCACTTCCCAACCAGCAAATAATAATGCATCATCTAGCGGGTACCGGAACAACCGGCGAGGAGGGTGAAATAATGATAATAATAATAATAGCAACCGAAGTCGAATCCAGTATGATGCCAAGGATTGGCTGATGATTCAATACAGGGCTTGTAACCAGTGGGGACACTTTGCCCGAGACTATCCAAAAGAAGAAACCCCATAGAAGTTATGCGCGAACTCCCTGAAACTTGGCATCAGCTTTTTGAAAATTGAAGGAGCGGGGAAAGATAAAGAAATATTGGCCCTTACACGGTCGCAAGCCAAGAAGGCCTCCTATCCCAACCCCCGTACGGAGAAGTCGCGCATACAAGATGCAAAGGCAGAAATTGAAAAGGAGATGATGGCGCAACGACAAGAGACTCACGAGACGGCTAGTACCTCCCACATGGAAGCTAAAGAAAATATCTTAAGGCAAATGTTGCAACTGGAAGTACCAATGAAGGTCAAGGATCTCCTCAAAACCATGCCCTAGTTACGCATTGCATTGTTGCATTCAGTACCAGTACCATTACACAGTCGAATGGTCGAGCATACGGATGTCCCTAGCAGTTCTACAACAGACCCTATGTTATTGACGGTTAACAATAATCGGCACCCTGCAGTTGTCAAGATGGGTATACTTAGGACAATCCTAACAGATACTATTGTGGATGGAGGCTCTAGGGTAAATGTCCTGCCAGAGGAGACGTGGAAAAAACTTGGGAAACCGATGCTCTAGCCACCTACTTTCAATCTAGTAGGTGCGGACCAACATGGAATCAAGCCCCTCGGGACATTGATGGCATAGAAAATAACCATTGGCACGCAGCCCTTTGTCCTCGACTTTGTTTTAATTCCCTTGAAGAAGGGGTATGACGCCATTCGAGGTAGAGGGTGTCTTGTCACAGCAAACGTTAAGCACAATTGGAAATGCAATACACTATCAATGGAGAAGGAAGGGAGGAAGTTTATCATAGATCTCAAAACACATACAGTGAGCGAAGAGCTCACCTCTTCTTTTGAGTCTAAGTCAGATGGTAAGGGCAGTGGCATAAACGGGCGCAAGTGTCGAATGGAACCAAATGAGGAAGGCATTCTTGAACTAGAAGGTTGCTCCGAAGATGAAACTGATTCACTGAATGGGCTCTTCCATTGGCAAATGGAAGACTATGAGATGTTCGGGTGCAATATGTTGCAAATTGAAGAACCGGAAAAAGACTTGTTTCCACCAATGTACGGAGAGTACACTGAAGGGGAGGCCTAAGTAACGAGACACCGGCACAACAGTTTGACACGAGGAAGCCAATTTGATACGAGGTGTTGATTTTATTGTAGTTGTGGTCGGAATCCACAATCTGACATAGATATCACAAAGGTTGTGATTAAGTTTATATTATTATTATGAGATGATATAATTATATTATTGTGTGATAATATAATTATAATCATATTATTTAATTATTATATTATATTATATAGTATTATATTATAATATAATAATTGTTATATTATATTAATATAATTATATTAATATATATTAAGAGAGGCATCTCTTGGTGAAAGGACACCTCATATATATTATGAGATGGGTGATCTCATTCAGATAACAATTTGAATAAAATGTGTAGATTAATATATTTCAGGATGCTCGGGGGAGACGATAGATGTTCATCTTTGGTTGGGAGGGCAATGATTATGCCTGTGGTTAAATGAGCCTAAAACTAACATGGTCTCAGAGCCAAGTTACAATCCTGGAGAAGTAATTTTTATAGGTCCCAAGTTCTGTGGTATTTTCTCAAATAATTCAAGGACTGTATTTTGATTCCAAATTTGAACTGGTTATAATGAGCGCCTCTAAGTGGAAGACAATGGTGATATCATTTACTTAATGGACAATATAACTTTATGAGGTCTTTTGCAATGCTCGTCTAGGCAAGACGAAGACATCTAGAGGCGTAAATATTTCAGTACAAAGTATAGTATGATGGGCATTCAGACAATGATGGCCCAAATTATTCCTTGAAATATTGAAGCCATGTTTAATGAACATATTTCATAAATATTTGTGAACAAGCATTTGAGCTTGCAATGTTCATCTCGTAAATGTAATTTCCTTGGTCGAGAACCATATACTTTGAATGTGAACTTGCCGAAATCATTCAATCTGTCTGACATAAGAGTGCTATTGGTTCATCGCTGGAGAACCAGCTTATTACCTTCATTTCGGTCTGGAGAATTATGGTTACCACGAAGAATTGACTTCTACAGTTGCGCATGGTATATCACTTTAGGTGTATTAATCTTTTCTCCATTGGTCACTTTCAATGTCGTCAGTTTGGAGTTTCAAGGCGACAACATTCAAGGGACTTTCCTATTAACGTCATTCAGTGATTGAAAGCAACTATGGTGAATGTTTGAAGCGCTTCCAGTATTTGTGAAACAAATGAGGATTTTGAATATTTGAACACAGAATATTGAGAGTATGTGGGCTTCAAACATTTCCGGAAGGAGAAATCAACTGTATCTTTTATGTATATGTTGGCGTATATGAACAGAGATATTACAAAAGGATGGGAAATACCAAGTAATTAAGAGAGGTCATTATTGTGTGGAGTAAGTAATATCTTGAGCGATCCCATTTGCGTGGACTGTGTAATAAACTAAGCAATCCTTGTCCACAAAAAAACATCGACCTCTGAAATGTTGACTTTAGTGAATTTGGAGTTATTGTATTAGATCTAGTGCCAAGACTATAAGGAACAACAGAGCAAAATATTATAAAGCGATCAGGATACAGTTGGGGAATGTCGCAATAACAATATATGGTCATCATATTATACAATGGTAAATGAATAGAAAATTTGTGTATCTCAGGAATATACGGGTAATCATTTCCTGCAAGACGCAGCAGAACCATATATGCATGATATGGCGTAACTGTAATTGGAGAATGAATGAACGTCCATCCTTGTGGAAAAGCAACAAAGGAAAGAGATCAATTAACATGCAATCCTACTCGAATAATTAATAAAGATGTGGTCATCTTTTGGAATTTGTTAATAAATTTGTGATGAAAGAAAAACTTCTCCCAATACTTACACAAAACATCATCTTTGGAAGAAGTTGTATCAGTTTCAGAGAATTTGGAATTTCATAGCCAGTCATTGCTTGTGGAGCTTGCGAGATTAAGATGCATTTGGATCGAAACCACCTTCTAGCTGGATTCGTGGTTGATAATAGCATCTAGATGTCAAGTTCAATGGGCTTGGGTTGGTATTGGTATTAGGCTTGAAGGGAAGACCAGATTATTCATTTAGTGGAAAATATTTGCTAGTCTGGAGTCTTTTCTTTCCGCAGTTGAGTTTGGAACTTCAGACTTTGTTTTATCTTTACAAATTTAGATCTACACAACTTGTTACTACTACAGAACTTGCCATGAGGTCATCTCAGAAGGAGCCAAGCTCTAAAGTTGATTCAAAGGGAGTTTGATATCAAATTCAGAGGGAGTTTGATATTTCATCAGAAGAAACCTTGGACAAGGAGGTTAGAAGGTTGATATTTGTTTCAAATGGAGCCGCATCCATCATGAAGATCTACTTAATGCATTATTCTCCATGAGGGAGAAGCTTGAGGTGCAAGCCCCTGTTAAAGCATTTTTTTTTCTCTTTGAAGAGAAACTTAAGGTGTAAGCCTTATAACCACCCTCTGATATGGTTCATGGTGGATGTCATGTGTGGGATGCCATGACAACACAACGTGAGAGAATCTGTGGTGACTTTCTTTTACTTCTTTTCACCCTCTGGATGAGCCATGATGAATATCATTGTAAGGTGATGATATCACAATGATAGACACTTGTACATCTTACCATCATTGTGAGGTGATGACCTCACAATGATGGTTGACATCTCATGAAGTAATGTTTATGGAAAGCCATATTGGTGGATATTACGTGTGGAGATGTCTACAAATCCATAATGGTGGATATCACATAATGTGATATTAATGGAAAGCTATAAGGTGATATCACGTGAAGTAATGTTTATAAATACGTTATAATGGTTGAAAATACGTAAGTAATATCTTCATCAAATATGGATGTACCCATTGTGACATAATCTAAAATGGATGCCTCCCTAGCTAAGAGGGAGTGTTGAAGGTAGCGTCGGGAGGACGAACCTGAAGGCATCTGATCGTCTCAAGTAATGCATTGCATCACTTGAGACAATGGTTGATTATCTATTCAACTCTGATGTCGAGTAGAATTCCTCCCTAGCTAAGAGGGAGTGTTGATTTTATTGTAGTTGTGGTCAAATTCCACAGTCAAAACATAGATATCACAAAGGTTGTGATTATGTTTATATTATTATTATGAGATGATATAATTATATTATTAATTATTATATTATATCATCTCATAATAATAATATAAACATAATCACAACCTTTGTGATATCTATGTTAGACTGTGGATTCTGACCACAACTACAATAAAATCAAAACCTCATAGGTGATGACTGGAACCCCCTTCTGAAAGCCGCAATGTTCAAGATCTTTATGGAGTATAAAGATGTGTTTGCTTGGACAGATAAAGATCTAAAGGGAGTACCCCCAAAGCTATGTGTGCATCGATCCTATTGGTACCTAGAGCCATACCGGTACGGAAGAGACTGTATCGGATGAATAAGAACTATGTCGCCCGAGTCAATGAGGAGATAGAACGCATGGTGGATGCAGGTATTATGTTCACAGTGCAAACAAGAGAATGGGTTTCTCCCATAGTTATATCGTTGAAGGAGGCAAACCAAATTCGCATGTGTAGATTTTAGATGCCTCAATCCAGTTACAATCAAAGACCCCTTTCCAATCCCCTTCACGAACAGCATCCTCAAAGAGGTGGTGCGACACAAAATCTATTCATTCATGCATGGATTTTCTGGGTACAATCAAATATCCATAGCTGAGGAGGATAAATTGAAGACAACGTTCGTGGTGGAGGACGATGTCTATGCCTATAATAGGATGCCCTTTGGACTCTGTAATGCGCCAGTTACATTCCAAAGGGTAATCCTCCATATATTTGATAAAATGTATGTCGAAAATTTCAAGGCATTTCTGGACGACTTGTCCATCTACAGTATGCAGGACACACACTTGGTGGCTCTCACGGAGTGCATGGAGAGATGCAAAAGAGTGAGACTAGCACTAAACCCCAAGAAATGTAGGTTCATGGTGCCACAGGGGAAGTTGCTAGGGCATATTGTGTGCAAGGAAGGACAACAAACGGACCTCGATAAGGTACAGGTTATTGTAGAAATCGAAGCACCGACGGACATCATAGGGGTGAAGTCGTTCTTGGGGCACATAGGGTACTACAGGAGGTTTAACAAAAACTTTGCCCAAGTCTCACACCCGCTAGATAAGCTAACACAGAAGGGAGAGTTGTACAAATGGGAGACGACACAGGAGGAAGCATTTCAAGAATTGAAGACGAGGCTAGTAGGTGCACCGAAAATAGCATACCCGAACTGGGACAAGGAGTTTCATGTACACGTGGATGCGTCCAACTTTGCAATTGGAGCCACACTGGCACAGGTGGGGGATCATGGGTTGGACCACCCAATCTACTTCACCAGGAGATTGTTGTCCAAGGAAGAGAAGAATTACAGCACAACCAAAAGGGAGGCTCTCGGATTGGTGTATGCCATTCAGAAATTTTGAAATTATCTGCTGCCGACGCCCTTCACCTTCTATGTGGATCACCGGGCATTGATGTATCTGGTCAACAAACCCATTATATAGGGGAGAGTAAGCAGATGGTTGTTATTGTTGCAGGAGTTTACCTTTGCCATCACCATACGATCGGGAAAAAGCCATGTAATCACAGACCATCTCTCTCAGAACAAGTCAAGAGAACCAGCTGGACGACTTCCCAAACTCACTTATTCCACATTGCAGTATTGTCGGCATGGTACACCAGTATAGGGGATTACCTCTCAACATCTCAGTTCCCTAAGGAAATACCGTAAGGTGAGAGAAGGAAGCTAGCCCTCTTAAGCAGAACATTCCAATTAATAAATGGACTCTTGTACAAAATGGGACCGAATCAAGTCTTATGGCGATACGTTTTGGAGGAAATCCCAGGCGTCCTGAGTGAAGCACATGAAGGGCCAGCGGGTGGACACATGGGACTAGACACGACAGCCAAGAAAATGTTATTGGCAGGTCTCTAGTGGCCCACGTTGTACAATGACGCTCACGAATGGGTCATTAGTTGTGATACTTGCCAGCAAACGAGGAAGCCGCTCACGAGAGACTTCGTGCCACTGAACCCTTCACACGCACAGGAACTATTTGAGAGATGGGGACTTGACTTCATCAGGCCACTGAAGGCAAGCAGAGCAAGACGATGCAGATAAATTGTGGTGGCAACAGAGTACCTGACCAAATGGGTGGAGGCACGGGCCCTGCCTGATAACTCCGCATTGAGTACAACCGGGTTTATTTATGAAAAGATTATTACAAGTTACTAGATTCCAATACAGCTGACAAGCAACCGAGGGGGCCACTTCATGAATCATGTCATTCGGTTTCTCACCACAGAGTTCAAAATCTTCCATTCTTTGTCAAATCCATATTACCCTCAAGTGAACGGCCAAGCGGAAGCCACAAATAAAATATTGGTGTCAGTGATCTACAAATCGTGCGGAGTGGAGCAAGAAGATTGGGAAGGAAAGCTACCATCAGTACTATGGGCCTATCGTACGACCTACAAAGTAACCACAAGTTAGACCCCCTTTAAATTAATGTATGGACAAGAAGCCATTGTACCGGTGGAGTTCATGGTACCGAGCCTCCGAATTGTGATCGAGAACCAATTAGGCGACATGGAGAGTCTACGAGAAAGGTTGTACACCCTGAACAAGCTCGATGAGCGACAAATGATGGCACAATGGGCAACTAAGGCCTCTCAACAGCAATGGAAGGTCTGGCATGATAAGCATTTACGACCAATCCAATTCGCCCCAAGACAATTAGTCTTGAAGTATAAATGGTCATAACAAGATCAAACCTAAGAACGAGATCAAACCTGGGAAGTTCAAAGTGTGTTGGCTCGATACCTACAAGGTCTACAAAGTCTATGAAAATGGGGCAATTAAACTATGGACACTCGATGGGCAGGAGATTCCGAATACGGTGAACGGGTCCAAATTAAAATTGTATCATAAACGTCGGTGGCAAGACCCAATTCACCCAGAAAAGCCCGTTGCAAGGTCAGGTAATTTCAAATAAATATAAAAAAAACAAAGAACAGTCTGTACGGTGGGAACCATCGAATGGTGGGGCCGTTGTGCGGAAACAAAAACCATAGGCCGGTAGGTGAGGGGAAGAAGCCTGCAGGTTATATGAGAGCCACGAAGATGACATTAACATCATTCCACGAGGTAGGGTGAAGAAGACCATATGGTCTTGAAAAGAAATGATATACATAGAGGAGATACAAGCAGAGCTAGGTTTTTTATAAGCAGTTGCACGAAAGCAAGACATAGCCATCGTACCAATCTAGACATGGAGGAAACCAAGTAAGTTACATGCTTGTAAGGCACAATATGGACGAAGAGGAAAATTGCAAGCATCTTATACCTTGTCGTACTTACCGTAATAGATTGGTTGATATTATTTTAATTAATTAGGTACATACAAAAAAAACAGTTATTGATGGATAAAGCAGCAAGGAAGAAAGACTGGAAGAAACAGTTACAGTCGGCATCCAGTAGTTCTTAAGGAATTTACAAAGATGCAAGGGTTTTACACTCGGGTGTAAAAATCATAGGAAGAAGGGATGCAAGAACCAGCACAAAGAAGAAATTGAGGCCCAAAGTTCAAATGGTTGTCCCAAAAGGATGTCATTACATCGCAAAATGTTCAGTTTGAGAGATTAAATGGTTTAGAATGTAGAAAAAGGTAGTAGGAGATGCCAGAGAATGATTTTGTGAAGGGGAAAATCCGGTGGGCTGAAGTACATTGGGCAATAAAGATGCCTATATTTTGTATCTGGGATTATGAAGGCGCACTCCGAATGATGATCGACACATTTGACAGGTTTAGCCACAGTAGCAGTTTCCAGTATCTTGACCATGACCTCACCATTACCTTTGCAGCCGCTGATTTCATAAGAGTTTTTGGTATACCCGGCAGGAAAGGAAAGAAGATTGAAAATAAGGCAATGAAGATGTCTCAGGAAGAAAAAGAAAAATGGATAAGGGTGATTTCGAGAGATTTGACACCAGCAGAGATGGACCCCATACGAAGTATTGCTTCTAAGAGCCTCAACATCAAGAAAGCATTCGTGGCACCAGGTGAATGGCGATGTCTTATGGATGTGGTCAAGAGTCAATTTACAGGTTCGAGTTGGGCTTCTGATATTGCCCTCCTACAGATTTTTTTAATGAATGGTATAAAAATGGGATTATCTACGACTGGGCATCTTTATTAGCCGAGAGGATGTACGAGTTCATGAAACTTCAGCATAAAACATTTTACATACCTCATTACGCGATTGGATTTTTTTTGGATGCCACTCATGCATAGATACCACATGATAGGTTGGAGGCACAGCTGTAGGGAAGCCTGGCACTTAGGGAGCCATCTATTTTCTACTGGCATAACTTGGACACAAGGGGTATGTAGACGGGACCGAAGAGGAAACGCCAAGTACCATCAAAGTCGGGAGATGACATAGACAGTGCCCGAGAGGAGACGAGTGAGACTTTGGGGGCTAGTGAGGGAAGTGAGACAACTAAGAGAGAGAGAGAGAGAGACAGCAGATTCTGCAGTTGTAGCAAGTGGAGACATGCCTACTCCCTTGGGTGGTACTATTCCCCAAGTCCTATTTACTCTGCCACTTCTCTCAGATGTAGCATCCTTGACACCAGCCTCATCTTTTGGTACGACGGTGGCAGCGGTTTTTGTACTCGGCTTTAGTTAGATGAGATATCTTGTCAACATGGTACCACCCAATGGGGTCTACTAGGGGCCATTCCACCATCCACCAATGAGCCTGTGGAATTGGCAATAGGTGTCAAGGGGTCAGTGGTTGGGACGCTACGGAATGATGAGCAGCCCAGAGGGGAGCGGCCTGCAGAGGCAAGGGGGGCACAGGTGACCCTCGAGGTGGTCGGTACGAATGTCGTAGTGACGGTGGATGCAAAATTGTTGGATGAGAAACCTATAGAGGTACCAGTGATGATAGGTGGTGCCCCTTCAAATGAGGCTATGAGCACTTGTCTAAGTAACTTCAAGATGACACCTCTGGCACCAGTCAGGGCAGCCATCCTCTCACCATTACAGGAGTTACCCTTAAGTCAGGAGGCAGTTGACTTGGAGAGAGAGAACTCGCTGATCCATGACCGCGAGCGGGAGACAAAGGATCCCCCAATCCGGCAAATGGCTTTGCCTCAGCATGAGGAGCTACCGGAGCCTCCTAGGGAGCCTATTGATGGTGATTTAGAGGAGTATCTTGCAGATGTGGTTGCAAGGGCACGAAGGGTGGTGGCCTCTGCTCAGTCACATGCCTAGGAGGGAGTGGCCCAGGACTTGGAGCACTTGTTGGCCTTTGTGCGGGCAAGTTGCCCTGAAGCCTTTGTTGCTTGTTACAAGTCTCATGGATGGCCAGCCATAGAGACATTGGAGATGCTGAATGATTGGGCCGTGAGTGGGTGGGAGAGAGTAGACTTGGGGTTCTCATCCGGGAGATTGAGAAGGCCTTCCAAGAAGGCTATTACACTCTCAGGCGTACGAAACACATCTCTGTGAGCCATAGGGCCGAACGGGTGGTAGCAGTGTTAGCTCTAGAGGAGTTGGCCACCCAGCTTCAGACAGTTGAAGGAGACCTGGCTTACCGTACGAAGGAGTTGGCTAGTCAGCAGGCAGTTTGGGCACTAGACAGGTGATTTAGTGGTTCAGTTGGAGGCAACCGAGACAGAGAGGTCAGCTCTAGAATAGCAGCTGGCAGAGTTGAGAGTTGAGAGGGTCATGTTGGAGACTGGTCTAGCGAGTGCTATGGAGGTAGCGGACAAGAAGGATAAGGAGATCCTGGAGGCAACGCTAATGGTAAAGACTGCTATGGAGTGGAGGATGGTGGCAGAGCAAGACCTGAGGCTAAGGACACAACAAGTGTACGAGTTGTGAGCAAGCCTGGCTTCACCTACACCACCATCAGTGTCGCCATCTTCTTCAGGGACGCTTTCTCATTCCCCTACTTAGTATTGATTTTGTAGTTGGATCTTGTCATTATCCCCATTTTGTTGTGCGTCGTCGGGAGACGACCTTCTTTTTGGGGGAGATGATGTTGTCGGTAAAACATGTTGATGTGTTGTTATTGCTAGTTAGTGTAACCAAGGGGTAGGTAGGTGGAATGGTTGCGACAGTTCGCCTCGCACCCCCTCGAGCTCTATATATGTCATGTATTTCCTTCATATGAGATGTGATGTTATGGCGGTAGACATTGTTGCATAGTAAAGGTTGTTGGCATACATTGTAAAGAATTGAATGAATTAATATAAAAACATTGTGAGTTCTCTAGTACATTATTCTCTGTTACAGTTATTGTTCTTTTATGCATTGAACTTGTTTACCCTACAAGGCAAATAGGTATTGGGCCCCATCGATAAATAGGTATAGTTAAACTTAATTAATAATATTTCATTCAGAATATATCCTTCCACACAATGAAATATCTGTCCTCACAAAGTAACCATAGCAAATATTTACGCAGTTGCACAACTATTTGGGCAATTAAATGTAATGACCCTTGCCAATAGGCCACTAAAAAAAACCCTCAAAAATGCAACTCAAATGTAGATAGAAATTTATTTTGCAATATATGAGTTCGCTGTCCCAAAATTTCAGAATAATAGATAGCAACCAAATACCATCTAAAACACTATCAATGATGTAGGAAATTGCTCAAAACCATATGCCATTCATATATCAACAATTTGCAACAATGCCATACATATTTCAGCCAATAATATGATCATCAAACTCTAGGTTTGCAATATAGATAGACTGAAAATTACAATGCCCTTTCACTTGCAAAATCCTAGCCATCCTTTGATACCAATAATGCCGAATGGCAAACAAAGACAAGTACAATGTAAAATAGTAAAGTGCTGAAGCTATATTTTGTACTCAACTAAAAACATACATTTCTCAGAAAATATGCCAAATGCCAAAATGAGCAGTGAGGAACCTGATTGTAGATGGCTGCAATAATTTTTTGGACTGCTTTTTCGCTCTGCTTTTTCGGATCTGCTTTTTCGCTTTGCTTGTTCGGATCTGCTTTTTCGCTTTACTTTTTCGGATCTGCTTTTTCTCTTTGCTTTTTCGGATCTGCTTTTTCGCTTTGCTTTTTTCGGATCTGCTTTTTCGGACTGCTTTTTTCCTCTTGCAACCAAAACTCAAATCCTCAGGTAAGTCTAAGGACTCCAAATAAGCTCAACTTGAAATGGCTGAATACCACTTCCAAAGTGCAACCCTTCAAAGGATATTTCACCTCCTCAGTTATGCAAATCCTTAAGAAACTCCATTCCTAAAGATCAAATGACAATCTGTAGACCAAGATGGCGCCACAAATGCTCAAAGAGAAAAGTAGTGTAAACTCAAGTCATGGAATGTCCAAATGAGAGGCCAAGCACTCTATTTATTCACTTTTCTAAAAAGCCACTAGAACTTCTAGAAGTATCCATAAAATATTCTTATAAAATCCCTTTATAATGCACTTTTATATAAAAAGTAACTTTATAAAATAAAAAGTGCAACTCAACTCAAAATTATAACATTTTGGCCCCACATAACACATTATAATAAAAATATGATAAACACCATCTCTCCAAGAGCAAATAAGACCATCCAATCCCCAAATAATTATCAGAATGACTCTCTCACCAAAACCATCTGCCTACGAGAGTACATGATAGGCAAATCCACTGAAAAATGACATGTCACTAAAGAGGGGACATGACAGTCCGCCCCTCCTGAAATTGCTTGCCCTCAAGCAATCTCAAAGCTGGGTGCTGCAAAATATCTTCTCCCTCCCATGTGGCATCCTCCTCAGGCAAATTTATCCACTTCACCAAATACTCCCTGATGGTCCTCCTGTGGAGCTGCCTCTCTCTGTTGTCAATGATGTCCTCGGGAACAAGAACCAACTTCCCCTCATCATCCAATGGAGGAAGAACTGCCGAAGGCACAACATGCTGACCCAACGCCTTCTTGAGGCGTGACACATGGAAAACATTGTGTACCCTGCTGTCTGCTGGAAGCTCAAGCTCATATGCCATCTCTCCAATACGCCTGATAATCCTGAAAGGACCATAGTACCTAGGCTTAAGCTTCTCCGACCGACTCTTCCCAAGAGTAGACTGTCTATAGGGCAGCAACATGAGATAAACCATATCACCAACCTCAAAACTCCTCTCTGTCCGCTTCTGATCTGCATACTGCTTATGCTAATTCTGTGCCCTGGCAATATTATCTCTGAGAGCATCAACAATGTCCTTGCTCTCCTGAAGCAAATCTCCAGCACGAGGAACTCTAACATCACTCATAAGTAAATCCAAAAAACTCGGTGCCTCATAACCATATAGTACCCTAAAAGGAGTCATCTAAATAGACATGTGGTATGTGGTATTGTAGCAATACTCACATAGATAAATCCACCTAACCCATGCCTTCTGCTGCCCTGCCACATAGTTCCTCAAGTAGCCTTCCACCCACTTATTTACTATCTCAGTCTGCCCATCAGTCTGCGGGTGGTAACTGGTGCTAGATGTAAGCTCAATGCCACATAAACAGAACACCTCTTGCCAAAAATGACTCAAGAACCTGCTGTCCCTGTCACTCACTATGCTCTGGGGTATCCCATGTACTCTGAAAATTTCTCTAAAGAAGACCTCAGCCACCTGCACTGTTGTGTAAGTAGTAGTGATGGGAAAGAAGTGTGCATACTTTGTCAACCTGTCCACCACCACATAGATGCAATCTCGCCATTGGGCCTTAGGCAAGCCCGTAATGAAATCCATGGATATACACTCCCACTTCCTGTCAGGAATGGGAAGTGGTTGTAGGAGCCCTGCTGGAAAGGTGTGCTCTTGTTTGTTCTGCTAACAAACAGGGCACTCTCGTACATATTGCAACACATCCGCCTTGAGCCCCTTCCATGTGAACCGCTCCCATACCTGCCTGTACGTTTTGAAGTATCCAGGATGTCCAGCGGTAGGTGAATCATGAAGAGCTCTCATAACAATACGCTTCACCTTCGATCCTAGGACTAAGAATATCCTGTTATTGTAGATAATCAAATCATCCACAAGTGTGTACCTGGTATCAACAACTGTCCCATCAACAATCCCAGATGCCCATGAATCTCTAGCATATTCTGCAATAATCAAATGCCTCCAATCCTCAGATATCTCAACCATAGCACTGAGATGTGGTCTACGTGACAAAGCGTCTGCTACCACATTCTAAGTCCCTCTCACATAGGAGATGTCAAAATCATAAGCCTGCAACTTACTAACCCACTTTTGTTGCCTGTCGTTGAGATCTCTCTGTCCAAGGAAATGTCTCAAACTATTGTGGTCAGTTTTAATGCAAAACTTACCACCCACCAGATACTGCCTGAATTTAGCCAATGCATGCATAATGGATAACATCTCCTTGTCATATATACTAAATGATCTCTCTAGCCCACGGAGCTTCCTGCTCTCAAATGCAATGGGGTGCTTGTCCTACATTAGAACAGCACCAATACCCTCTCCAGATGCATCGCACTAAAGCTCAAATGGCTTCAAGAAGTCGGGCAATGCTAACACAGGGCATGTAGTCATGATCTCCTTGAATCTCTCAAAGCAAGCCTATGCCTCAGGTGTCCAAACAAAGGCTCCCTTCTTCAACAAATCTGTCATAGGAGCTGCATGACATGAATACCCACTGACAAATCTGCGGTAGAAACCACACAACCCAAGGAACCCTCTCAACTGTGTCAGGTTCTCTGGAGTAGGCCAATCCACAATAGCACAGATCTTATCAGGATCCATCCTTACTCCTTCTGCACTAATGATGTGACCCAAATACAATAACTCTGTCATGCCCAAATCACATTTGGACTCCTTGGCGTACAAGGACTCCGACTGCAAGATCCCCAAAACTATCTCTAGATGCTCCATGTGCTCCTACCAAGTCCAATTGTATATCAGACTATCATCGAAGAAGACTAACACATACTTCCTCAACTGATGATGGAAGACCCTGTTTATAGTAGACTGAAAAGTAGCTGGTGCATTGGTCAGCCCAAATGGCATGACCACAAACTCAAACTGCCCACAATGACATCTGAAGGCGGTCTTCTCGATATCCTGTTCTCTAACTCTGATCTGATGATAGCCGGACCTCAAATCAATCTTCGTGAAATAACATGCACCATGCAGCTCATCAATCAGCTCATCAATCCATGGAAAGCGGTAACTGTTCTTAATTGTCTTCTTATTCAGCACCCTATAGTCAATGCAAATCCGCAAAGTACCATCCTTCATCACCAATACTATCGGAGAAGCAAAAGGAGACTTGCTCGGTCTGATGTGTCCCATCGCAAGCAACTCCTTGATGGTTTTCTCTATCTCATCCTTGAGTCTCTTAGGATGCCTGTAGGGTGTAATCATCACGGGTTTAGCACCCTCCTCTAACTCAATGATGTGCTCAATACCTCTGTCTGGTGGCCTACCAGGTGGGATGTCACTGAAGACTATCATACTTCACTCTCGACCTCTGAATGTCTGGATGATACTCTGTCTTATGTTGTCCCTCCTGTGTAAGCATGAGAGTGCATACTGCTGCCCACTCTATATCATCATGTCTAGCCAACCTCTCCATCCATCTGAAAGAAATAGTCCTGATGTCACTATTTCTGATGGCTCTCAAAATATGTTGTTTCCCATCCACCTCAAACTTAATCTCCATGTCCTTCAATCTGAAAGTGACCTCTCCCAATGAGTGTAACCACTTCATCCCCAACACAATATCCAGATCACCCATGTTGACAACATGGTAGTCCGCCTTGAACTCATAGTTGTTCAGGCGTAAAGGCAGATCTCTCACCATCCTGTTACACTTAAGAGTGTAACCATCAGCAACCTATACTCGTAGTCCCTCAAACTCCTTAGTCATAATACCACGGCGCTCAACAAAACATGCATCAATAAAATTGTGCATAGCACCTATATCAACCAATGTAATAACTCTCTAACCTGCTAGAACACCACGCAGTCTAAAAGATCCTTCCTGCGTAATGCTAGACAAGCGTGCCTTCTGTAAGTGCAACTCAAGCTTCTCCTTAGGTTCTGAAGCTTCTGCCTCTGCCTCGGGCTCTACATCATTATGATCATCCTCATGTCCAGAATCTGAATCCTCGTAGTAAGCCCACATAACCCTGTTGGCCTTCCCCTTAGGTCTCATGCGACAATCATGATCTCTGTCATAAGGACCCTTGCAGTAGAAACATAGCTTCTTGCGCAAGTCATTCAGTGTCTCTATATCCAAAGGTGCAGTAGACTTACCCTTGATGTCATCTTTTTTGCCCTTGTTTTTATCAAACTTCTTATTGTCCCTGAATGAAGAAGTGCTCCTGGAGGTGAATCTACTGGAGGGTGTTGTGAGCTCCATGCTCCGTGCCTTCCTCGTAGCCTCTTGCAATGAAGGGGGATAGAATGCCTTGATCCAACACTTTAGAGGTTCAAACAACCCCTCTGTGAATAATATAACCAGCCTCCTCTCAGACACATCCTGCACCATCACTAATAATCTATAAAACTCACTGATGTAGACCTCTAAATTGCCTGTCTGTCTCAGCTGTGCAAGATCGCGAAAGACGACCTCTGGGTCTTTCTTATCAAAGCGCTCTACCAATCTATGCACAAAACCCTGGTAGGATGTCACCTGATTATGTTGCAATGTAATCATACCATGTGACCACCAATCATGTGATGTGCCCTCTAAATGCAAGGTGGCATACCTAATAGCATCCATCTCTGACATAGGCCTCAACACTAGGAATGTATCTAACTTATGGATCCAAGCCTGTGCTGTCATCTGTCCACTGCCATCAAAAGATGGTAAGCTGAGCTTGCTAGCAGCTCGCTGCAACTCACTGTCCTAACCTCCTCTAGGCCTCCTGTTCTGCCTGCTACTCCTCATGTGCTCTCTTCTCTGACTCAGGTAGCGATCAAAATTTAGCAACTCACGAACATGTGGAGGTAATGCCTGCCATTCTGCATTTGCAGCTCTAAGATCATCCTGAAAGTCCTCTGCCATATCATTCTCTCCTGCCTCCTGGGCCTCCTCTCTAAGGAATGTAGGACGTGTAGGCCTATCTGCAGTTCACGACCTGTGCCTAGGAGCACCCTGTGAACCTGCTACACTCCTATTATCCTGCTCTGGTGTCCCTCTACCCTGTTCCTGATTCCTCGGCTGAGCAACTCTTTCCATCATAGTGGTCAATGCACGTATGGACTGAACTATCTCCTGCTGTCCAGTAGTCATAGCCCGGCTAGCCTCATCATCATCAGTCCTAGGGACTCTAGGTGGACTCTGTGACTGTCTCTCACCCATAGTAAGTATATCTCTAAATTCTTGCTCACCCTCAAGTGCAGCTCTCCTACGGGTGTAATACCTGTGATGCCCAAATGCTGAATGATGCATAAAGATTTCTTACCCAACAGGATGGCAAGAACACCGCTCTGATACCACTATAATGACCCTTGCCAATAGGCCATTAAAAAAAACCCTCAAAAATGCAACTCAAATGTAGATAGAAATTTATTTTGCAATATATGAGTTCGCTGTCCCAAAATTTCAGAATAATAGATAGCAACCAAATACCATCTAAAACACTATCAATGATGTAGGAAATTGCTCAAAACCATATGCCATTCATATATCAACAATTTGCAACAATGCCATACATATTTCAGCCAATAATATGATCATCAAACTCTAGGTTTGCAATATAGATAGACTGAAAATTACAATGCCCTTTCACTTGCAAAATCCTAGCCTTCCTTTGATACCAATAATGCCGAATGGAAAACAAAGACAAGTACAATGTAAAATAGTAAAGTGCTGAAGCTATATTTTGTACTAAGCTGAAGACATACATTTCTCAGAAAATATGCCAAATGCCAAAATGAGAAGTGAGGAACCTAATTGTAGATGGCTGCAATAATTTTTTGGACTATTTTTTTCCTCTTGCAACCAAAACTCAAACCCTCAGGTAAGTCTGAGGACTCCAAATAAGCTCAACTTGAAATGGCTGAATACCACTTCCAAATTGCAACCCTTCAAAGGATATTTCACCTCCTCAATTATGCAAATCCTTAAGAAACTCCATTCCTAAAGATCAAATGACAATCTGTAGACCAAGATGGCGCCACAAATGCTCAAAGAGAAAAGTAGTGTAAACTCAAGTCATGGAATTTCCAAATGAGAGGCCAAGCACTCTATTTATTCACTTTTCTAAGAAGCCACTAGAACTTCTAGAAGTATCCATAAAATATTCTTATAAAATCCCTTTATAATGCACTTTTATATAAAAAGTAACTTTATAAAATAAAAAGTGCAACTCAACTCAAAATTATAACATTTTGGCCCCACATAACACATTATAATAAAAATATGATAAACACCATCTCTCCAAGAGCAAATAAGACCATCCAATCCCCAAATAATCATCAGAATGACTCTCTCACCAAAACCATCTGCCTACAAGAGTCAATGATAGGAAAATTCACTGAAAAATGACATGTCACAAAGAGGGGACATGACATTAACCATCTCCTTTATTATAGTATCACCAATATTAGAGAGAGAGCGGCTCATATTAAAGGGCAATGATATTGATAGAAAACCATAAATCTTCAATGACATAAATACTTTATTGCTGGAAAATTTTGAATCCCTTAAAGTTCTGAATAAACCTTCCAGTGTGTCCTTTTTAAGCCCATTCAGGCTACCAAACCGCACTTCTTTCACTCAAGAAACCTTATAGGCTCCCAGGAGAACCAACTCTGATACCACTATAATATTCCCCTAGGATATTTACTTCAGATTTAACAAATGTTGCACATAAATTCAAATAATATTCGTGCAAACTGATCTCACTTTATCCAATAGATTATGGTGAAAATCATAGAGGTCTAAAATTAAAAATAAAGATGAATCATTACAATCTTATTTTCAGAACAGATATGAAATACATCTATTCACATTTTCACCTAGCTGTGAACTTCGTCGCGAATCTACCTCAAAGTCGAATTGGGTTTCCGTCTAATTAACTAAATTGCCAAAGATTTCCATCCTAGCAATTCTGAAATAAAAGCCTGAAGCTTCCAAATTCTCCAAGAGAACAATAACCAAACATAAACCAAGCCTATGAGAATGAGCCTCTCAATGTTCTTTTATAGCACATCTCTGTGACTCTTCGTTTTCCTTTTGCCTATCTCTTCATATTCCTTTCCTTTGTCTCTTTATTTTCCCTCTTTAACTTAAGATGACTATTGATTTTTCACTAGGCTCCATAGAAGTCATTTTCATACTTTATTAAATAATTAAACTAAGTTGTCATTTAATTTGATATAATTTGACAACTTAAAATTTAATTGTTTAATTGACTTCTAATGTCCCAAAAAGGGGACATTACATTACACTTCCAAATATATCCCTCACCTCCAAGAACTTGTGAAATCCTTGTGATATGTCTCCATAAAGGAGATCCTTTATCAATTTTGAATTTTGGCTTCCTTCCATGCCCACTGAACTTTGACTACTAGCCATTGTTGCAATCTAAAAAAAGAAAAAAAAGAAACAAACTTGAAAAAATCCATCAAAAACTTGTAAAAATTCATCAAGACTAAAGAATAGGGTTTAAATGCTTACCTTAGACACTTAAATCTCTTTTGTGGAAGCTATCTGGCACTCCACAAATGATCCCCTTAGAGAAAAACCGCATGCCCTTCGAAATGCCAAAATGGAGAGGAAATATGTTGAGAGCAAAACAAGAAGCAAAATTATATTTTTTTGTTTTAGAAGGCCTCTTAAAGGGCTGTTTTAGGGTTGAGGATAAATAACACGTTTTTATTGTTTTTTGGGTCAATTTTTCACTTTACTGCTTGCGTATGTGCAAGGGTGCAGGCTGGGTGCGCATCCTGATGCGCGGGGCTGCGCATCCTAGCACACCCGCAAGGCTGGGCGTGCATCTTGTGCACCCCCAACGTGCATCCACAAGTGCATCCGCACCCAATGCAGTCTTGCAAGAGGCACATCCTGCAACAGAGGATTAAGGGAACATTAGTGTTGCAACCTTCGCCATAGTTACCATTTTGCCCATTGTTGTAATTTTTGTTACCATTGTTTCCATGACCACCCAGGTTATTACTATTATTCGTATTCATGATTTCCATCATCCAGGTCATGGTTTGTACCAACAATTGTTGTCCTCTAGATAAATCACTAAGCATGGCCAAAACACGAGGATCCTATTGCCCTTGTCTATCATGTCTACCCCACATGTTTTCTTCTTCTAACTCTGAGCTGAAAACAACTCTTTCTATTCCTTACCTTCTGGTTTCATTAAAAGGTTTCAGACATCAAGTTTATTTTCAGACCTAACAGGCTGACAGGTTCTAAGCTCTGATACCAATATAAGATCCCTCAGCAAAAATAAAATTTCAAAAGTTCCGCCCTTTCCTTCTAGCCCAAATTGTTTCAAATTTGCATGTAATAGTTTAATTTGTTTGTTTAAGTTCATGCAGATTTGGCAATCAAATGAACACACAACAGCTTACAGAAAATTATAGTTCCATTCACAAATAAGCAGAAATTTCTCAGTTGAAGACAACAGAAATTAAATAGATAAGGTTCTGACCTTTATATCTCAGAATCAACTTCTTTAAATATGCAATTGTCCATTTAACAACCGGCAGAACTTTCTAAGAACTGATTTGAAACAGACTTCAGTCTATTACACACCTGAAGCTTTGCCAGGATGAAAGGTGACAGCTAAATAGCTTTGCAGTAATCACACCTCACCACACACAGTCTGTTTGACAGAAATAATTCTGAAATGTCATGCCACAATAAGGAAACCAAGTCAACATGCCATAAAAAGCTTCCACGCTAAAGTCTGAACAAATGAGCTCGACTTAGCTTAAGGTAGATATCACACCCAAGGGTTGAGCTTCACACACGTCTAAATAGAGAGTTATCATGCCCAGCTAATGGCAATCTGAAAATAATGGCCTTGCTGCCACAGGAGGTCAATAATACCTTCACCCAAAATTGCCCTTTGTAAGCACTCAACGTTCACTTATTATTTATGAAATCACAAACTGAAATTATCAGAGACTTCACCTAGGGCATCAAGAATATTAACACCCAACCCTCAGTGATTTACACACCAAAACCAGGGGAGGGAAATAACTGTCAACCTGCCATTATGTCTCTATAGTCGCCAAACTCAGACGTATTAAAATCACCAACCAATCCTAAAATTCATATTACCATGGTGTCGAAAACCTCTAAAGTCACCCAGTCAATTCCATACTTCAAATCTCCTTTATACACTTAATGTTTATTCTATTGTTATCAAAATATGGCGGACCAGTTCTTCCAATAAATCAAAAATTTGTCATCAAAAAAGACTTCACAAATTTCTACAAGCCTCAATCGGTGAATCCCACATGAGAAATCTGAGTGACCCCTTCTGCAGCCAGCTAGAATCTTGCACTACCGAAACCGATATCCCTTAGGATTTAGTCCTAAGGTCTCAACTCCACGAGAAGCACTCCAAAATCCAAATAGATGAAATAAACTCAAGCGTACCCAAATGAGCTTCAAAGCACTCTTATATGACAACCACAAGAAACTTCTCCAAAGACCTTTTACATTCCTGCACATTTTAATGTTTTATTAGGCCCAATAAATAAAGTGACTTTTTAAATATCTCTTTTATTTTTCACTTAGTCATTTTAATAAATTAATAAAGTTAACTTATCTGTAAATATTACATTATTGGACAGCTTAAAATGATTAATTTAATTTATTCCCTTGCTGCCAAACTTTAGCCTACAAGAATTAAATAGGCTAAATCGTTGCCTCTGACTATTACTCAGAAGGGGACATCGCAAGCATGGTGGCATTCATTGTATACTACTACAAATAAATTGGAATGGAGAGCCTACCCTCCTACAAGTAAGCCTAAACATTCTCAACAGGAGTATGGTGAGGTACAAACTTTACCACACGGATGTTATCAATGCCTTCTTGCTCATTATGATTACAACATGATTGTGTCTTGTCATGGAGTCTATTTATAGGAGTTATCATGAGTGTGCATGGTGAAATGAGGAACTTGCAATCCTCATATTATTCAAAGGTACGGAGTTATAGAGTCACATCCTAACTACTGACGACTACCAAATTTTTAGATTATGATTCAAGGATATTTGAACTTTCTTGAGAAATTACTAAATTATTCCTTGTGAATCTGTAATATATTAACTCAAAAATTGTTGGAATTATTTTAACAAGATCCATAATTATTAGTCCTCTAAACCTGTTTGTCCAACACTACATGATTTGACCAATTTTCTTCTTTTCTTACATTCATAAGTAAAATGATATACAAAGAAACTGAAATACTACAACCATTTTTGTCAAGTAAGCATATGGATTTTTACATACCAATTCTATCACATCCCGTTTTTGTTGCTTTGTTGGCTTGTCAGGAAACTGTATGATAAACCTGAAAAATATTAGAAAACATCCATAAAAGCCATCCTCGTAAGAAACAACACGCTCAAATAACCATCAAGTCCATTTTCAACAATGGAATTTTATTAAACTTTGAAATCATGTACAATTTATGTTGTGAAATTAGTCTATTATTTTCATCTATGAAACATCTTGAGAACATTTGATTCCTTGGTAAATACATGCTATAACTATGTGCTTTGAATGCAATGCCACAAATGTGAGGTCCAAACAAAGCCTGCTGACAAAAAAATCAATGTTCAAGTGGATGTCCTATATTTAAACATTCTTTCACTTTGAAGTCATATAGGCCTAAATTTGGAAAAACAATAATTTACTCATGGATGTTGGAAAAGATTCTCATGTTAAAGTTATGTCAAAAGAGCTGAAATGAAATCAGATCAACAACTTTTAATATCTTCACGACTTTAACAAAGCTCCAGTGATAAAGCTGTTTGGCACCTAATAATTGTGGTGACCACTGCATATATAACCCAGTAACTGCAAGAAAATATGTACTACATACCATAGATTAAAATAGTGCAGAAATATTGGCAATATATCTACTTATCGCAATAAGTTATGCTGCACGATAAAATACATAACTTTATCGCCGATAAGCTAATAAAATATCGGCCACAGTCTGCTAATAGGGACTGCCAGCCCAAATGAAACTCATTTCACATTTTTAAAGTTGCCAAGTGTTGTTTGGGAGAGCAAAAAAGGGTTTCAAGGAGAAAAAATGTGATTTGCAGGGTTTTAGACCATCTTAAAAAATTAAGAAAATGGTGTGCGCCATGGAGTGCCCCTAAACCCCCACTGGGGGTGCTGCCCCTTGACCCCACTGGGGGTGCTGTCCTCATACCCCGCAAGTGGCCCTGCCCCTTGACCCTGCTTGGGTGTTTCCACCAAACCCCCATTTTATTTTTGGAGTACACTACAACTTTGAGTTTGTGCAGTACAAGTCATTATCTACACTCTTGTCATTAGTCTTCTTGGATATTACTTGATGTATACTTGTCATCTAGAAGATGACTTTTTCTTTTGTGGGGGGGATGATGTAGTCGGTATAAAATGCCTATTGTTGTGTTTGATAGTATAAGTCAAGTCATAGCTAGTTGTGCAGAAGGAGGCACAAGCACAGCGGACTTCTAGGACTAGACCTCTTACCCCTCCAATAGTTTTTACTAGAGCTGTTGGGAAGGGGAAGAAGAAGATGTAGACCATTTTGATGTTGTACTTGTATATACTTATAGTTTTAAAAAGACAATTTTCTATTTTCAGTTTGCTTCAGAGTTCAGACTGTCAGACTATGGCTACCAGCCATCAGCATTCAACATGAGGATGCCATTTTGTACCTATTTGCATTTAAATACATCTGAACTCAGCTTGTTTGTTTTGTTCACTCATTTACTGACTCATTTGATGCAATTCCTCATTGAATTTTGCAAAAAAATTGCAATTTTAATTAAATTTAAGCAATTTTTTAAGTTCCCAGTATCTTGTTGATAAGTTGTCGATTTATCTCCGATATTTTTTTTTGTTCCCTTGGCGATTTATCTCCGATTATTTTTTTTTCCCTTGGCGATAAGTTGCCAATAACGATATTTTGAACTATGCTACATACTATAAAAAATTGATAGACCACATTGTAAATAGAATGTCAGTTTATTGGATCAAGGTCCATTAATTGGTGGAATAGTCTCTAATCAGCTAACCAATGCGATGATCTTGCTACCTAGCTTTTATAAAGCAGTAAAAGTAACTATCAATTAAGTAAAGATTACAAAGAATGGTTAATGAACACAGTGAAAAACGGTTGGTTTATCTGATGAGGCATGTTTGCACTTTTATGTAGATAGAATTGTAAAAATGAGAGAGCGATTATGGGTAGTCAACAGTGAGCACAAGTAATTCAACAAATATTGACCTGAAAAATGGATCAAATAAATAAGTGAAATTAGCTAACTTAGTCACTGTTCTCAAAAAAAATTCCTTATACTTTACACTCTTAGTAACTCACTCCAGCATGAAACATGGCTAAACAAAGTTGGAAAGTCTAGCTTGTCAAGGCAGAACAGACAAAGAGGTGGAATGAGTGATCCAGACACTCAGGGTGTTTATGTCATCCAAAAACCAAGCATGAGCAACAGATTCAAGCGCAGTCAAATATTTCCAATGTGTTTTACCCCCATTTAACTTGTCCTGTGAAAAAACAATCATCAAAAATGTGTTCTGCCTCAGCTGAAACCATTCCACCCTTTGAGGTTCTCTCTGACATTATCTTGCTGCCCTTGTTCATTATACACCTCCAAGATAAGTCACTGTAAAGGAATAATGATCTTCCTTAGTGTTTTCTTAGCCAAATTGGTTGAGTAGAGTTGATGTTACTTCAACCTATGAGTCTTAGGGAAGTGATATTGTTGTCAGGGAAGTGTGAGAGCAATTGTAGGGCTTGTATGGTGTTTAGACATTTGTGGTTATGCAAGAGAAGTTCATAAAGGCCTCTAGAAAGCAGTAAACCATAACAGCTTATGAGATAGTGGCTTGAAGAGGAGATCCCCTACTCTTCTAGAGTTTTCTCCCATTTTGGTTTTCCCAAGCCATAGGTTGTCTTGTTCATTGTTATGTCTGTTTTATGCTCTACTTGTTGGTACATGCTTCCTTTCAAAATTAACTGCACCTTATCAACAGTAGACTTCATACATGGACTGTTTTTCCTTAATTCTGAACATGGAACAGCAACTTCACAATCAATATATGCCAAGGTTGAAAAAGATTCAGTTTGATGAGTTATGTAGCGCACTATCTGTTGTGACCTTCACAACACCGCCCATCTGCGATGGGACCCCTGTTCTCCCTTCTCCCGCTTGGCCCCCTTTTTGTTTCAATGGCCCAGTCTGTAGCAGTCTCAGAAAGCATTGCCTCCAAATAAATTCCCACAAGCAGAAAAAAAGAACAGAGCAAGAGTCATGCCCAACGCGGTGAGTAAAGGAATCTGCTACATGCCTCAAGACATGCTCAGTGTACAAGTGACTGGGTCGGGATAGAAGCACTGTTTGGAAAAATATCCACGAACATGCACAAACTAAAGAATACGTTGTTTTCTGGATGCTAGTCAGAGCCTGTGGAATGTCCACGAATGGAGAGGAGTTTGGAAGAGAAGTTTCCACCGTGGAGTCAAGAATGGAAAATAATGTTTCAATGTAAGCAAGGAATATGCAAAAAAACAAACATCCTCCACTTACACCCATATGTGCCCACAGCGCATTCCGGAGGTAGTTAAGAAATTTCCAAAATAAAAAAATCCACGACCTCCTTCCAAGTGCGCTCAAAGCGCAATTTCTTATAGGTCGCGGAATGTTGAAAAGAGGAAAATCCCCAACTCATGGCAATATGCGCTCGCAGCGCAAAATGGAAGCCGTCGTGGATTGTCCAAAAAGAAAAATCCTCCGCTCAATGCAATGTGTGCTTAGGGCGCAAAACATAGGCAGTGAAGGAATGTGAAAAGGGGAAAAGTCCATGACTCATGCTAATATGTGCTCGAGGGGCAAAATGGAGGCGATTAAGGAATACAGTGAAGAACAAAATCCATGACCCCACACAATGCGCGCCCGGAGCGCAAAACTGATGTAGTCACGGAGAATGGAGAAAATGGAACTCCTTAGCTCATGCCGAAGTGCGCTCGGAGCGGAGATTTTACAAAGTTGTGAAGTCGAAATTTTGAGAATTGTGAAAATCCGAAAAAATCTTGAAAATCTCGAAGCATGGAGAAAATATAAATTTTTGAAATTTGGAGAAAAAATCAATTTTGGGATTCAAAATTTTAATTTTAATTGAATATTGATTTTGTTTTATTAATATTTAATTAAAACAAAAAAATCGATAAAAGCAATAAAAAAATGAAAATTCTTGAAAATGGAAATTGCTTTAAATATTTTTTGATTTTATGTTTTGAAATTTGAAAGTAATTGAATATTTGATTTTATTGATATTTAATTAATTAACCTCAAGAAAATAAAAAAATAAAAAAATTGCTTTTGGATTTAAAATATTGAATTAATTAAATATTGGTTTAATATTTAATTAATATTTTAAAGCAATTAAAAACCCAAAAAAAGGAACTTCTCCATGAAGTCAAGCACTTAAAATTAGAAATTGCCAAAAAGCTGGGAAAAACAATAACAAATGGCGAAAAATCTCTTTGAAAACTGGGAATCTGCTAAATTTAGTACCTCGTTTTAAAGCAGCGTTCCAGGGTTCCCTAGTCTATAAAAGAGACCCTCTCCCAATTCATTTCTCACAAGCAGATTTTGAAGACCAAGCTAAGCAGAGAGAGAGAAGGAAGCGTGAATTTTCTTGGGAAGTGTGGAAGTTATTTTCAAGAAAAAAGGGGATTTCTTTTCAGTAAGTGGGAAGGATCGTGAAAATTCTCGGAGAAAGAAAATTCCTATTCCGGAGAAAAATGCAAAACATCCAAAAAAATTTTGAAATCTCCCTTTTCTGGAGAAATTATTTTTGTTTTTGTTTTCCTGCATACTCTTATGTCTGTTTCTTTTCTATTTTGCAGGAAAAGGAGATGGCAGAACCTAGAGGAACAAACATGACCAGGAGGCAATTAATAAAGAATGAGCAAAGTAGATTTTATCCGAAGTCCAAGATCATGTCAAAATTGTCAGAAGTCAGAGATACCAACCTCAAAGGCCTGGACCTAAATGAATTCCATAGAAGAATGTTTGGTTATAAAGAACATCATCCGACGCACCTAGCCAGCCGGATTGTGAATAGTGGGATGGTGGTTGCAGCTAGATTCCCTCCTACTTTCTAGCATCCTGAATTGATCATGGAGTGTGCAAGGCACTACCAGGCAAGAGACGAAACAATCAGGGATGCTGATGGAAACTTGCTTGCTGACCTTTCTCACTAGCTATTTCAGAGGCCTTCGGAATTCCTTCCTCTCGGAGATTGGTGATAAAAACTAAGGACCAAGCAGAAAGAGTCTTCACTGCCGGAGTCCAGTACTGTGAGGAGATCATCAATAATAAGTGGTTGAAAAAGAATAGATCTCATTTTTCCAAGCTACCCAAAGAGCTAGTATGGCTAGATTTCCATCGTGAGTATAGTGACATGATAATGATGTTGAGTAGGATATTTGGCCTACCTCAGTCTTATCTCTTCGAGAGTTGGATGTGGTACTTTATCAAGTAGGTAGTGGAAGAGCATAATCATGTGGACTGGGCAAGGTCGATCAGTGATAACCTGAGCGAGCAGCTAGAAAGCTTGGAGCAAACAAAGAAATTCTGCATGGTTTCATACCTCATCTACATGCTGCCACGGGCAACAAGATATGAAGGACTGAGATGCAAGGGAGCAATCGGGAGCGGAACTCAATGGTTGAAAGTATATGATTGCTATCCTCAGTTGCATCTGCATGCAATTGATGATTATGTCCGAGTCAATGACGCATTTGCAATGCGTATTGTGCGAACTTTACAAAAGAAGCTGCATGTGAGACTGTCAGAGGAAGCCATAAAATTGGTGGAAGAATACGGGGCATGGTTTATTCAGTTTCCTACATTTTCCTACATCAGGCTTCAAGGATTCTCAGGGCAATCATACAAGCTTCCTAGGTATCCAACAGATAAAATGGTCCTGCTAGAGATCACCCGGCAGCTGACCATCTATGACAAGATTCAAAAAGGAAAGAAGAAATTGGGACTTGATTTTCCAATTTCCATAGGCAAGGATGAAGCTTAATTGTGTCCATGTCTGAAGGCAGCTGAGAAGTCTCATGAGGAATTGTCATTCTTTCATCTTCCTCTATATACAGAAAGGCTAAAGTTCGATCCTTACAACAAGATACGGTCAGTGGCTGGTATCAAATATCAACATATGGCACTCCTTGAGGATTTTTGGGCAAATGTTGCAGATGAGCACGAAGTGAAGAAAAGAATGCATTTCAAATTGCCACTGAATCTTATCAGAGCGTGCAAGACTTTTCATATTCCTGACCAGATGGAGGAAGGATTAAATGTGGTCCAGAAAGGATACTGCCCCGAAAAGAGCCTATGATTGGTCAAGAAAAGAAGTTCTAGACCTTGACGCTTTGTCCAGACCAGTCTTGGATTTCACAAGGTACTGGATTGGGAGGCAATTGAGCCAGGTGGCTGTACCAAAGGAACAATGGACATACCAGCTGATGGGTCATCAAGCACTGAGGGATGAAAGACCGAGACAGCCACAAGGAAGAGCAATGGAAGAGGGACAAATTCCATCAAGTAGTAAAGAACTCAGAAAAGATAAGGGTGTTTCTTAGGAAATACATGCAAAAAGGAAGTTGAACCTCCACAATGAAGAATCACAATAGAAAAGGCAAAGGTCTATAAATGTGCCATCCTCGCCTAGTCGAACTCCTAGTGTGCAAGAGATAGGAACTTTCACCAAGGAGGAAACAGATATCACCAGGAGAATGATGGAGTAGGACCACATAAATAGGTCAGTTCAGGATAGTCTGATTATCAATGCTACTGAAAGGTTGCCACAAAGAAGGGGTAGAGAGCAGGATATCACCATTGAGGAGAATCTCGGTACACTGCTAGAAAGAGAAATGATGGAAGAGGAAGTTTCGGAAATAGTGACAGAGGTCCCTGCAGCAGAAGAAGGATTTCCTATAATGGAAGCTGTAGCGCCTATGGAAACGACAGAAAGTCCAAGGGCTGAGGAAGAAACTGATATTAGGACAGTCCAAGGACAAGAACAGTTGGCAGTGCAGAAAGATCAAGACACAGATGTTCCAGAATGGCTAAGATAGAGGATTCAAAGGAGCCAGGAAAAGGAGATTGACCCAACGGCTGAATTGAAGGAAATCCTAGATCGAGTCAACCGATCAGATGAAAAGGGAAAGGCAAAGAGGTTCACAAAAATTATCCGAGGAGAATTTGGAGCTAGGATCCTGCAGGTTGCAACACCAATGGTATATAAAGAAAAGGATCAGATTGCTCCTGAAGAACACAATGTAACTGAAGTTGACTTAGGTCATGCATCTAGGGCACAGGTCATGGAGGATTTCAATGACTCCACGCAGGCAGTGAAAGACAAAATGAAGAAGCTTGAGGAGAAGTATCATAGGCAAAAAGGTGAAATTAAAGCCCTATGTGACTACATAAGCAGCCTGTCACATCCAGTTAGTGAGAAAGATCCATCATTCGTTCCTCCAGTCGTCCCTACGGAGTTTGTTGAAGGAATAGACAGAATCAGGCGGATTGCACAAGGAGCAAAGGTTTGGATGGAGGGCATCTGGAATGAGGCCTACAAACACATTGAGGATTTGGTAAAGATACATAACAGAGCACTTGCCATCCTTTCTCGAATCCAGTGTATGGAGGGATCTTGGGAGGATGAACGCATCTATAGAGATGAGGTAATCACAAAGTTGCACGAGCTAATGGAGACACCTAGTTAGAAACTGATTGATGGCGGGGTTGTTAGAGAGGGTGAAGCATATGACTTTTCTAGATGGTATGGAGCAGTGTTGTTGGCCAAGGAAATGTTTGAGTATTTCATCAAGGAATCCGCTCGACTGAAGGAAGTGGCTGATAATATTCGGCAGGAAGTTTCCGACAATGTTGCCTCGCTTTTATCACAAAGGCTTACTGAAGAAGAGATAACTCTAGGCAACCTGAAGAGAAAGTTGGAGGAGTCCTTTCAGTTGATCTTTTTCACGAAGGATGATTATGAGAACCTTTCCATATTCTCAAATGATATGCATTCCGCTCAGGACTTGGTACCAAATTGGGATGATAGTTTGAAGAAGTCCGAGCGAGGAATGGTCGCCTTGGAATTCAAGCAAGAATCGGCACCCAGCGTTAGCGTGGAAGAATTGAAAACAGTGCTAGATAGATTCCAGGCATTCAAGTAGAGAGGTCAAAGATAGGACAACAGGCGCATTTAATGCATAGTGGGAGCATGTAGTGGTCATTTATTGCACCCCACCATCCTTCTGAATGTGCATGCACATTTATTACCCACTATGGTAGTGGATTCTTTTTGCATTGATATAGATTCCTTTTCTGTGACCTAACCCTAATTAGGGTTGAGGTGGCAAAATCTGGGCCATCGGTTATTGTTTTCATCCGGGCCTTTCATTGTTTTCGAGGACCTATATAAAGGTCTCTTCTTCTCATTTGTAAGGGAGTGAATTCTGAGATTGTTGCTTATGAGCTATTGAGACAATAGAATTTTCATTTAAGTGTGGTTATCATTTGATATGTCTTAATGCTTGCTTGGTTTCATTATTCTCTCAATTAGATTAAGTTTAATAGATAAAGTGTGATGAATGTTTTGGATAATATGAAGATGTTTTGATGAGTTTCTTTGGTTCATACTTTTGACGTTTTAGTGATTCTAAAGCGTTGTGCAAAGTTAGCCTAAGCCCTTATCCATGTGCCTAAATCTGATTATTCGCACAAACCTTTGAAGATTGCACAAGTCCACGTGTAGTTGTAGTTTGACTTGGCGAAGCGTGACTTGGTAATTGAGGAACTTGTCCATCAACATAATTTCCTTGGCTATCATTACCCTTAGGATTAGATTAGGATCTCTGAACCCTAAACCCTTTTTAGTTTTGCATATCCGGTGAAAACCCCAAAAAATAGTACTTAATTAAAAATCTTTTGATAGTACCCATATTCATCATGACATAGAGGATTGAAAACGTAAGGCCTCTTGTGATCATCAGCAAATCACATCAACACCGAGCATATCCACGAGTCGAGGAACCTTGGAGTTATCGTATGATCTTTTTGCAATCTTAGCATACGCGATACTTTGTTCAAGAGAGGATAGGATATTTTGGTATTTTGTTCTACTGTTTGGTGAGTCATAAAACACGCATCAACACTATCCATACTAATTATGGATCATATACTACTTGATGTCACAAGCTGCTTCTATCATCTTTGATGTTGAGCATAAATAGAAACTTAAGCCAAAGATCCATGTTTCAAGCATCAGGGAGCCATTTTAGCCATAAGGCAAAAGTTGTCGTGATGAATCAAGCTACATACATTAATTATCTTTCATAGTTCATGGATGCATCTATTATTTGACCAGCTTGCATTTCATTTTTCTAAGATCAGCCTCTACATCTATTGAAGACCTATTTGATGATATCACCTACCAGTTATGACCCTCTTTTCGAAACCATATTGAAACTCTAAGGGAAATTTTTCCCATATCATAAACTCAAGGGAAAATTCTCCCATTTCCCCCTAATGTCCTCTAAAATTGGAATTTGTAACACGTCCTCTATGATGTGTCCCCTAAAAGAGAGACCTTCAAAGCACTATTCCATGAGGATGCGTCCCTCACAAAAACCACATACCCCTTGCTGTACAGGGACGTTTCCAAGATTTGAGGACTTGGGAGGAATTACCATCTTTGCCACCTTTGCCAAGATGTCGCCAGGCCACTTGCTATATGGATAGCACATGCCATTACATATCAATTTGTTGTCCTCAATTTTGTATTCGCAAAATTGGGGCAGCCCTATGGAAAATTTCATAGGATAAACTCTCTAAGGCATTTCCTTAGTTATCTTGTTTGACTTTGGTTTTGTTTTCACCCTAGGATTGTAGTATTTTCAATTCCGCTCATTTTGAACTATCTTAGGCCTCAAACGAAGTTATCTAGCTAAAGTTATTAAGGAATTAAGCTTCTGTCGGTGGGATTTTTCCGCCGGACTGCATATCCTTGTTCTTTAATTAAAATTTCTCATTAAGTGGCCTTTTTATTGGCAATTATATGGAATAAAAAGTATCATTTACAGGTAAAAATGGATTTAGAACCCCATTTTAAAATTTCACATCATTTAGATGAGATTTAAATATAGTTTTAATGAATTTTTAATGTAAAGGTGGACATTTTAAGTCCCATTACATATCTCTGCATCAAAACTATACATTACATGTAAATTTAAACACATGAGAAACCTATGTGGGGTTTTTAATTGATATCGCATAAAGATATGTTTTATTTTGGACATGCAAGTTAACTCTAAAACCCCACCATTAATGTTTTCAACTCATAAAGCCCGTGGTGGCGATTTTTGGAGGCAATACATATGTTTTAAAAAGTCAGGTTTATAACATGCAAATGGGCCCAAACAGCGTGTCATGATTAAAGGTGGCAATTTTTATACCATTTGCATATTAAAAGGCCTTTATGTGTCATGTGTTTGGCATCTAAAAGTGCAATTTGAGTTATAAAACCCAAGAGTGGCAATTTTTGAGTCATTTGCATATTTTTAAATGCAATCAAACACATGCATATTTTTCCCAAAAGTGCATTATGTTTTTAAGACATGTAAATGGATTATTAAAATGCATATTACTCCCATTATACATGCGTGGCGATTTTGACACAAAGAGCGTGCGTAAAGGCTCATCAAAAACGCATTTTTATTATCATATATACCTGCATTTTGGTTCAAGACATAGTGGTGGTGACTTTTATCGCAAACACATTCTTTTGAGTTCATGTAAATGCATGATCTTACCTACATTTTGGCAAGAATAGCCCGTCTAGGGCGTATTTTGGTAAAAAACGGCTTTTAGAAGGAAGAATACAAGCCTCCAAAGCCTGTGTTTTCTATCAAGAAGCTCATCTAGGCCAAAACGCCTAAGTTGCAGCTTGTATATCATTGCAAAATCACATTTTTCTTCTAGGACGCTGTTTTTGGAGTCCATTGCATATTGACTTGTTTGCTGGTATGAATCATGTTTTTGCAAGCTTGAAACTTTCTTTCTTGTTGCTATTCCTTTGCCTTTTTCCTCTCATTCATAGCCATTTGTCAAAGATTCAAAGAGGACTGAGTTTTGCATTCATCCTTGTGTAGATTTGGTCAAGCTTGGTTGCCTATATAGTTGAAATTTGGGAATCTTTTCCCAAATTTGAACCAGCAAATATTTGGAGTTTTTCTTAAGTTTAAGCATCTTTTCCTTCACATTTTGGTTCCAAGTGGTGCAAGTTATTCATGTTTCAGCAGTCTTGCTACATGCTACATGGTTGGAGATTCAAAGGAGGATTTTTGGCTTTTAGAAGTTTGATTGTATCATTTTCAAAACAACGCAAGTTCTTCCCAAGAAGAGATGCAAGTTCTTCCCTTCGTGAGAAAGCTCCAAACACTCAATTTTGTTGCATATGCAGTTGGGATTAAAAATCCCATTCATAAGGTTGTTCTACCCAAGAAGAAGAAGGTTTTTCCCCTATATGCAATGCAAGCTAAAAAGCCCACTTTTTAAGTGTTTTATATGCACTTTTCCCCTCTTTGCAAAGGCTGCAAATGGACTTCAAAAACCCATTTGTAGGCATCAAGAGCTTTCCGAATGACTTGTAATGGGGTATAAAAACCCCACTTATGAGTAAATAATCTTCCCATTTGTATATATATGCATATGCACCTCATTTCCTTGCTCAGAGCTTGTTGTCCATTCATATGCAGTGCTCTTAGAAAATCTTGTTTCCGAGTTTTTTCCCTCATTTGAAGAGCTGGTTTTCCCTAAGATCCTTCACCCTTTGTTTCTCAAAGGCCTTCCACTCATATTCTATAAGCATACTCTTTCAGGTTTGCGCTTGAAAGACCATGTTATGGCTTTTTCTGGTAACTAAAGAATGACATGGGGCAAGAACAACAACATGATGCAATCATACAAAGAAAGGGATGAGAGATGCAATAATTGCAGGCATAGAATGCTTTCAAGACTGAAATGGTCATGAAAAGATGCTTTTCTAGTAACCACCACTATGATGCAGAACAATCAAAGATGCAGATTCATATTCCGGTTCAAGATGCTTTCACCAAACCAGAACACATCAATCATGCAGCATCCAGTAGCAGCATGAGGACCAATAAAGGATGATATAATAGATGTCATGTCTTGTTAGACACTTAGTTTATTTTCATCATGTAATTGACAAATTACATGTAAGGTCTGATGGCCTCCTTGTCCATTATCTCCAATCTGATTACAATCTTAAGTCTCTAGGGCATGCAACAAGCAAGACAATTCAATGTTTTGCTCCTAAGATCAGTCACTAATCTTCATACTTCCCTTCTATTTTGTTGCAGCCTACTTACAGTCACAAATGCTCATTCAAGGACTGAATTTTTCCATCCTCTATCAACTGTACATCTCAAGGGATGCTTGGGAATGCTTCTTTAATGCTTATTCCACATTTATGATAGCAACTATCATATTATGCATGAACAAGATTGAGCAAAAGTTATAAACATGCAAATTCAAAGGAAATAGAAAAATTTAAAACACCATGCGCATTTTCTTGCAACCGAATGAAACTGCTTCTTTAATGCTTATTCCACATTTTATCATAGTGGTGATTTTGTAGTGGAAAGTTTGCAATCACATCCAGAATTACAAAACTTTTGACTTGATAAAAGAGGTGTAATTCTCGATGTGATTGCAAACTTTCCACTACAAAATCACCACTACGATAAAATGCCACTACAAAACTTCCCCTCCAATGCTCTTTTTCTCCTCCTGCATCCAGAAGCTATAATTTTTTAATACGGACTCAAAATGAGGTGCCTTTCTTAAGCGCTTAACTTTTCAAGAGGAACTTGAATATGTAAGAATATTCAAGTTTGGGTGCCACCAAAGTACTGTTTTTGACCTTCTCCATCTTGGAGTCATAGTGCGACAAACTCAATTTCTAATCCATTTACAAATCATATAATAAGGCAAGGGAACCCACAAAGCATACAAGATAGGAAAATATTAATATGAGAAACAATGATTATTGGAGCATCCACCACTTTAGGCTTTTCATCATCTACCCTCTTTCATAATTGGAAAATCTTCTAGTACATGCAATGTTGTATAAGCAACCCTTGTAAATGTAGAACTAACCCAGTATCTATTTTGTTAAGTAATTGAGGCATCCACCATCATTTTTTATTCAATCCTTGTGAGTGTTAACCTAACCATATCTAAATTATCTCTACAATTACCACTTGTCATTAGTCAGTACTTTGATGACCTTACCCTCGTATGTTGGTAATAATAACAATCAAGGACAACTAGAAAAAACACAAGCAACTCTACACATCTGAAGGTTCACCTGTCTTGAGAAAGATTGTCTTAAACATATTTCTTGTTCTATGGGAGATACAAACTTCTTAAATGCCATTGATCTAGATCTTAAGTGGCAATGTGATAGAAAAAAACTAAATTGCAAAACTTAATGTGCCACAAAAGCAATGAATCAAAGCGAAGTAAAATGAATCACAAATGGTACAAAAATAGACACAAAAGCTTTAGCAAAAACAAAAAAAAATTTAATAAGGAAGCAATCCATAAGAAAAGAATCAATGCTATAACATTAGTTTTTACATTCAGTTGAAAATTTATCAAGTCATCATTTTTTGGCAGAATTTTTTCTACAATTACAAAATGAATCTTCCACCCAAGTTTCCAGAAACGTGCGTGATAAGTATCCCCTTCAAGAAACAAGAATAATCTTTTGTAGAGTGGAACTCATTTAAACGGACTCAAAATGAGGTGCCTTTCTTAAGTGCTTAACTTTTAAAGAGGAACTCAAATACATAAGAATATTCAAGTTTGGGTGCCACCAAAGTACTGTTTTTGACCTCCATCTTGGAGTCATAGTGCAAAAAACTCAATTTCTAATCCATTTACAGATCATATTAGAAGGCAAGAGAGCCCACAAAGCACACAAGATAGGCAACTATTAATATGAGAAACAATGATTATTGGAGCATCCACCACTCTAGGCTTTTCACATCTACCCTCTTTCATAACTGGAAAACCTTCTCGCACATATAATGTTGTATAAGCAACTCATATAAATGTAGAACTAACCCAATATCTATTTTGTTAAGTAATTGAGGCATCCACCATCATTTTTTATTCAATCCTGATGAGTTTTGACCTAACCATATCTAAATTATCTCTAAGATTACTACTTTCCATTAGCCATTACTTTGATGACCTTTCCCTCATATGTTGGTAATAATAACAATCAAGGGGAACTAGAAAGAACACAAGCAACTCTAGGCATTTGAAGGTTCACATGTCTTGAGAAAGATTGTCTTAAACATATTTCTTGTTCTATAGGAGATACAAACTTCTTAAATGCCATTAATCTAGATCTTAATTGGCAATGTGATAGCAAAAAAACTAAATTGCAAAACTTAATGTGTAACAAAAGCATTGAATCAAAGTGAAGTAAAATGAATCACATAATCACAAATGGTACAAAAATAGACACAAAAGCTTTAGCAAAACTATTGATGTCAGTTTTGTACCACTACATAACATATAGCAATTGAATACTTGATAAAGCATACCAAACACTAAACCCTCTCTTGAAAAGTATATACCCATGAAGAACATGAGAAAACTCCAAGGTTCCTTACACCTATGGATACTAACTCAATTATATTAATGTGATTTGCTGGTTAATCACGTAGGCGGGCTTACGTTGCTCATTCAAAAATAACTTGGTGGTACTTCGCTTGCTTGACTTGTTCTTTTCTCCTTGATCACTTTCACTTTCAACTACTCCTACCACTAACTGCTTACTACTCTACTACTACTCCTATGAATGAAGAAATTAGCAAATGGACGGGGATCCAACCAAATGAAAGCTTGCCAGCAGCGCTACCTCCATAGATGCAATGATTCAAGGGGAATTGGACTAGATTACCACACAAGGCTTCCTAACAAGCCGCTAGGATGCTAGTGGCCTAGTATATAGATCCCTATCAAACATTCACTAACATCACCATACAACTAGCCATCTACTTCTACTATAACAACATGAAATGAAATCCTACTTTAATTTGAGAGATGAGAAGAACCATGCAATACACCAAAATGACCATGTATATCCACCATGCAAACCACAACAATGAATAGAGAACAATTTTGATAGTATTTTGGCAACAATTCTCCAACATAACCCCCTCTTAATGGCCTTATATAGAGGCCCAAAATTACGAGTGGCCAAGATTAAGGGGCAAAATCAAAGGCCAAGATTAAACCTTACAAACCCTAATTAGGGTTACCATCTTTCAACCAATTACATGAGGGCACCAATTTTGTGGGCCAATGAGAAAATTACAATAATCTATCAACCAATGAGAACATAGGACATTTGGCATGATTTGATTGCATGCACATGAAATTGCCACCTCATCAACCTTATCTTATAAATTTATTTAATCCTTGAGATGAGGTGAAGCCTTGGATGCTTGAGCTCGTCCTTAGAAACTTTCTCATCACCACTTGAACTTGCTTGTACCTAATGTCCTAACCTTGAAAGGGTGAGGTCTCTATGCACTTGGGGTAATCTTGCCTTAGCCTTGGTGGCTTGCCTTAGCCTTGGTGGCTTGCCTAGATGTGGACCTTCTTGCAATTTGAGAGCCTTGCTCTTGGCCACCGCCTTGAAATCGACCCTGACCTCTTTCAACCTTTTGTCTCGTTTTCCTCCTTCATTATCCTTGCCTTCCTTAACCTTCCTGGTCTTCTCTAACCTTCCTACTCAAATTTGGTTTGCATGCACCCTCTCTGCTTAAATACTCTTGGGTTCTGGGGGCACCTGTCCTGGCCATACTTCCTGCAAGGTCCACAAATCTAACCAAACTAGCTTGCACGAATAACCAAGCCTTGCCTAGCCTCAAATATCTTCAAATCTCATCCAATCTGCAATGAAACCTGCCTCCTCACTAATGTTTTCCTCTTTGGCTAACCCTTGAATGCCTTCAACTGTTCGGACTGCCACAACCTCGCCCCTTGGCATAAGCATCTGCCTCAACCCTAGTGGTGCAGTGCATCTTCCCAAATCTAGATTTGGTTCGACTAGCAAAGCATCACCAATAGCCTTGCAATCAAATAGAAGTGGTAGGAGCCCATGTAGAATTGCTTCTGATTTTGCACTACCCTAAGTTGCAACTCTAAATTCTCGCTAATGATCCTAGCCCAATCAAACTTTCATTTTCCATTCTCAATTCTTTCAATAAAATAATACATCCAAGGATCAAACTGTGTACCTTGAGCAGAGCCCATGACTCGGTTGAGTAGCACAATAAGATCGCCATACTCTGATTTGAAATCTGACCTAGTGAGCCTTGATGACTTGGTAACTCCCTTCTTGCCTTCGTGCAACCAATTCTCAACTGTACCATATCCACTGTGCCAATGTTGGTGTCACCCACTCGCTTCAATTTTGAGAAGAAGGTGGTCTTGGGCATCATGTCTTCCCTGTCTTTCTTGGCATTCATTCCCTTCGGGTTCTTGCTTACACTAGCATCCGCCATCCTAGCCCTTATTTTTGCCCCTTCTTTCTACAGTGAGGTGGGACTACACTTATCTTTGCCCCTCCAATCCTAGGGATGGACTAGCATATTTCTGCCTCTCCAATGCCTATCACACTACACTTATCTCTGCCTCTCCGCCTAGGGATGGGACTACCACTTATTTCCGCCTCTTCGAAAACTTACGAGATGGACTACACTTATATCTCCCAACTTCGTTCCTAGGGGTGGAACTACCACTTATATCTCCTTTCTCCAAATCCTAGACGAAAACTACACTTATATCTCCCAACTTCAAGCCCAAAAATTTTGCAAATCTGCCCTCAAATAACAGCCTTTGACAAATCTGTAGCTCCTATGATTTTCATAAGCCCTCTAGACAAATTCGCAAGTCTCTTATGTTGGCAGCCTCCTCTTACTATTATTTTCGCAAGTGCTTTGCCCAGATTTTGCAAGGCTGCTGCCCAGCATGCAGACTCCCTGCTCTAATTTTCACTCCTCCTTGCTGCCAAGAGAAAGGGAGAGAAGTGAATGAGATGGTGAAATGAAGTGGGGGAGAGCTCCCCTTATATACCAAATTTTGCCTCCAAAAAAGCAAGGTCGATTTTGTAGGAGGGAAAAAAAATAAATTAAAATTACCAAGTTTAACATGAATTAAATGAAATAAATTGCACAGCCTTAGGGGATTTAATTTTAATTTAAAATTGGGCCAGCCTAGTGCAAAATTATGGGTTTAAATTAGCCACATCCGAAATTATCATAGGCCCTAAAATTGAAATTTTGAAAAAAGGTCATTTAGGCCTCTAATATAGCTTTAAACCTTCCCCATTGTGGACCCAATAACCTGCCTTGAATTTCACACCTCTTTGACCTTAAAATACATCGAATTTAACACACAAAGGGGCCCAATTTAAATTTCTAAATTACAAACACTTAGCCCAAAAAATATGATTTTAATGCATTTAATCATGACAACCAAAATTAATTTTTATTATTTTGCAACCCAAAAATCATTTTGCAATTTAACTTCTATTTGGCAATTTAATTTCCATTTGGCAATTAATTTTGAAATATTTTGCAATTTATTATCTCCATTTGGCAATTAATTTCAAATTTGGCCATTTAATTTTTTCATTTAATCTCCATTTTCACCACCCAAAAATTTACAAGGTTTCCCCCAAAAATACACAAATTCACAATTAAATTTTGGAAAATGTTCAAGTTATGCAATTATATCAATTTTCCAAAATTCATCCAAGTCTAAAAAATATTGCAAATTTATCGTCTCAAAACCCCTGGGTTACTCCAAAACTCGCTAAGGCATCCGAATGCCTGGATCTACGAAAATTGCCAAGGCCCGCTCAAAAATTGGGGGGTCCCCAAATTCTTTGGGGCGATGGTGTGAAAACCTCACAACAAAAACCAAAAGTTTTTTTCCAAAAGGAAGCAATCCCTGAGAAAAAATTGATGCTATAACATTAGTTTTTGCATTCAATTGAAAATTTATTAAGTCACTATTTTTTGGCAGAATTTTTTCTAATGAATCTTCCACCCAGGTTTCCAGAAATGTGTGTGATAAGTATCCCCTTCAAGAAACATGTCATGTCCCCCCACCCTTTTCAAGCCCTAATTGGAAAACAAATATAGGGAATAATATAAAAACGGTACAGAAGAAATAATCACCCTGATAATATTAAATGATGAAAGATTCAATCAATATGTTGTTTCACAATCAATGATAACATCACACGGGAGTGAAACAAAGATATTGGCAGCCACTGAGATCAAACAGCAGTCGCTGAAGTCAAGGGGACTCAGCAGAACAAGAAAAAATATTAAGCAGGATATAGTCATCGCATAAAAGACAAGCAGATCAAATCTCAGCATCACCCAATTGATAACATCCAAGCACAGGCGTAAGTTATATCCACTTAGGCGTTCATATGATTGCAAACAGTTATTACATACGGCTCACCGTACTGGTATGAACATATATTTATAATGGAATGATGTGTTATATTTAGACGTCTCTAAACACCAATAGACGTCATATATATAAACTGTTGTTCTAGATCTGCAGATAATTACACACTAACTGATATGTGTGTGTGTGGAACTTGTAATATTACAAGTTCCACACACACACATATCAGTTAGTGTGTAATTATCTGCAGATCTAGAACAACAGTTTATAATATATATTACAAGTTCCACACACACACATATCAGTTAGTGTGTAATTATCTATATATTACAAGTTCCACACACACACATATCAGTTAGTGGGTAATTATCTGCAGATCTAGAACAACAGTTTATAATATATATTACAAGTTCCACACACACACATATCAGTTAGTGTGTAATTATCTGCAGATCTAGAGCAACAGTTTATAATGATATGTGTTTCGTTAATCATACTGATTACATGTTATTTCTATATGGATGGTTACGTATCATTGTAATACAAATAAATAACATCATCGTAATCAGGCTCTATATATTTCAATTGCAATATATATTTGTATGTTGTAAGGCACATTCATCAGTCTGCAATAATTAGCCATATAAGAATGTGCGATATAGATAGGATACTATGTGTATCTCTGCCTTAACTGCATTAAGATTATTACCTCTCGAGATATGTAAGGCCTGGGGTGGAATGGGCATAGGTTACATCATACAAAGGCACTATTTGTGAGGGGATAGTTCATATAGAGAAATTATTGTGAGGGCAATCCCAAAAAGGAGACATTACAAGTGCTATCAAAGCATGTTCCTACCAGTCTGAGGGACATTATGATGAATTGATTACTCCATAGTTACCGGATTCGCATATCTAGGCCACGAATCGGATTCGGATTCCAATCAGATTCCGATTCGCGAACCGATTTATGCCGGATTCGCACAAGGTTTGGATTTTACCTTGTAATTCAATGTGATGATTTTCTTTTGAATCATAATGTTTATTTTTGACATTTGGCATTGATCAATGATCAAGCATCATAGATTCATACTATGAAATGATTTAGTTTTACAATTATGTATCTTTCTCTTATTTTTTGAATATATAATGCATATATATTTTTATATATATATATATATATACACACACGAATCCATACGAATCATAATGGAAAAAAAAAATTCATGAATCCACAAATCGGAGTCTCGTACCCAAACCCGTCCCCGAATCCAAGTCGGCAATTTAGGATTACTGTAATGTCCCCATTTTGAGTGTGCATTGGAGTTAGTGGATTTAGCCTATCATTGGGTCCTTGTAGGCTAATACTGGTGATTAGATGACCCTGTTGTGGGTTTTGGCCCCTTTTTGAGGGACTTACTATTTATAGTAAGTCAACTTATGGTTCTACCGAGCTCAGAGGATTTAGAGGAGTTATATGATGCTTTCAGATTTTATTTCCGACTTCTGATTTGGACTCCAAGATTCTTGGGGGGAGCGTCTACTTTTAGTAAGTCACCCCATCAAGTTCATTCATCATCTTTCATCATCGGGATCACTCTTGTGCTGTCAAATTTTGATTTTGATGCTTCCTCAGTTGTTTTCGCAAAATGGGTGAATTATGATTATTATTTAATTAAATCGGCTAAGGTTGCCATTTTTATTGGGAATGTATTATGGGCATCTTAGTGTTATAGCTCGTTGGAGCCGGGTTGAGAAGTTTTAAATCCTGGGCTAATAAAACAGGGACCCTTTGTGTCAGAATGTAATGACCCTCACTAGTAGGATCACTAAAAACCCCAAATCTGATCCTTGTCAATTCGTCAAACAGTTGGCATGCACTGAACTGTTTTGCTTGTGATGATGTGTTTCAATGTGTATATTGTTTTGGGCATCAACTATGCAATTGAAATAACAGTACCAATATAGAATGTAATACAATGAGCAACAATGAATCAAGAACTACTCTAATTCTAATTGCAATTTCCAAAATGTAAATGACTGTGACAAGTAATATTCAGACTTCAATGCAATGATCTAGGACCACACTAAGATAATGTGAATAATGCCCTTGCTATGCTCCTTTCTGTTATGTCAGTCCAATACAATAATATATGGCAATGTCTAAAAAAGATGGACTGATTATATGACTGTCACTACTACTGAAAATATGGCAAATATATGGACTGTTTATAAACAGAGTTTTCCCCTTAACCAAATACAAAAACTTGTAACTCTTTCACAACTTATCACAATGCTAATGACAGTGACAATTCTGGACTGTTATGACAGAGATCAATTTCTGAATATTGCATTGACAGTTATTGACCAAAGACAAATAAAATTGGAACCTGAATTTGATGCACTTTTAGTGTTGGAGATTGCTGATGAATATACACAGGCTGCACCTCGAACTGGACCCCCAAACTGCCTCCACAAACCACCCCAATTTGCTGTTGTACAACCTGCAAGTACAGGGCCGTACTAGGCCGTACTGTACGGCTAGGATATAAAAAACTGGGCCAAGTCTTGGGTGCTGAAAATGATAGTAAAAGGGGCGCCTAGGGTTTAGGGACCCTTCCACAAAAGCATAAATTTATCCGCCAAGTAGATAGGAAGTTATCAACAAAACTCTGATTCCAGGCACTAGTATGGAAAGTCTGAAAATGTGCCAAATTGTCTTCAATCTATCACCAAAATGATTCACCAATGCAATGATGAACTCAAACTCTTATTCCATCAATTTCAAGCCCTCAAATCAATCCTCAGATGAATTTTTTGAGTCTGCTTTTTCAGACTGCTTTTTCGGACTTGCTTTTTCGGATCTGCTTTTTCGGACTGCTTTTTCAGATCCGCTTTTTCATTTTGCTTTTTCGGATTGCTTTTTCGGACCTGCTAAAAATTGCCTCCTATAATTTCGGCCCTACTAAAAATGCCTCTTAAAATGCTGTTCCAATCACAAACAAACCCTTACAACAAATTCTCAATGAAGTACCAATGAGATGGCTGAGTACCAACTCCAAACTTGCAACCCTTCAGTAGATATTTCACTACCTCAGTTATGCGAATCTAGGGGAGTGATTCGTTCCCAAAGATCGAATAGTATTTGCAGACCCAAAGACTACAAATTGCTCCACAATGGAAGAAGTAGAAGAAATCTAAAATCCAAGCTTGTTCAAATGAGAGGCCCAGCCCTCTATTTAGTCACTTTTTCTAAGAAGTTGCTAGAACTTCTAGAAACATCCTTTATAAAATCTCATTATAATGCACTTTATAATAAAGTAACTTTATAATATAAAAAAGTGCAATCTCAACTTAAAATTATAACAAGTGAGCCCCGCTAACACATAATAATAAAATATAATCTCTAAATCACTTCTCCAAGAGCAAATATGACCATCTGATCTGCAAAATGACTCTCTCTCCACACCATTTGCCTATGAGAGTTGATGATAGGCAAATCCGGCACGCTAAACGAGGTCAGCAAAAATGGGGACATGACACAGAATATCATTATTTTAATAAAAGGGTCATTTTCAGCATTAAAGTAAAGTGAAATATAATAGTTTATTATATTTCAAATGTGCACATAAAGGAAAGTCTTTTGTAACTGAAAAGTGTGTGAGAGAAGATATCTTTTATTATAAAAGCAATGCTTTGGGCAAAAATGAATTCATTCGTGACTTGAGCATTTTTTATGAAGTTTTGGAAGTGGAGAAGTTTGGCTAGGGTTTGAGGACTGATTCCTCTCTTTTGCAATTTGAATCATCACTTGTTGGTGGTGAATTTTGCTATTGAATTCTAGAAATTCAATTTTGATTCTGTAGATGCAAATTTGGTGTTGTTGTATACCAAATTTGTTGAGTATTGAGCATCTATAATTTATACTCTGTTATCCATCTGCTGGTTTGATTTTATTCTTATGACTATCAATTATACAGAAGGCCGTTGTATCTTTCTTGCTACAAAATACATCTGGAAGCCACGAACTTTCACCTGGAGGCTGTGAATTTATTTAGAGAAGCTGTGTTTTTTCTTTGGCAGCCTGCGACTTCTTCCTAGAAGGCTCCATTTGGAGGACTTTGTTGATTGTTATTGGCTGGTGCCAAATCCCATAAGCTGTGTTTCCTTCTGCAGCAGTCCTGTTTAGAATATAAGGTGATGTTTCCTTATTTTCATGCAATAATTTAAAATGCTAGTTAAGCATGTAATGACTTTGATTCATGAATAATTGAACCACAAGTATTTTCTATTGTTGTTTAATTGAAAAAATCTGAAAAGAATCATTGAATTTCATATTTGTTGTTCATAAACTTCTATATATTCTAAAAGCAATTTAAAAGTGCAATTTAATTTGAGAAAAGAGCTAGTTTGTAAATGAGAGCCAGCTGGGCTCATCACAATTACTCCAAGAGATGAATATGGTCTTGGTTGGACGTTCTCACCTCTTGTGGGCTAAGTAGTGAATATTACCCGAGGAGAAGAATATGGTCCTAATTAGTTATTCTTGCCTCTTGTAGGCCAAGTTAAATATGTCTACACATATTCATGGGTATGCTCTATTTCTCAAATGCATGCCACCTATTTCATCTGGAGTTCAAGAATAAAAACAAATGTGGAATTGATGTAGGGAGAGATGTAGGTAAGAGGATTAAGGTTGCCATCTAAGTAGATCACCTTGATGGATGCCAAAGTACTGCCATCAAGCCCAAGAGGGTCAAAGACCTGCTCTTGGACTTAGATTGGACAAGCCGAGAATCCCACTACATTCCCCATTCTTACCATTAGATGTGTAGCTAAGAGGATTAAGGTTGCCATCTAAGTAGACCACCTTGATGGATGTCAAAGTTCTGTCATCAAGGCCAAGACAGTCAAAGCCTTGCTCTTGGGCTTAGATTGAATAAGTTAAGAACCCCACTACGATCTAAGATGATAAGATATAAATAAGAGGGTATAAGACTGCCATTGAAGTAGACCACCTTGGTGCATGCCAAAGTTCTTCCACCAAGACCAAGGGGGCCAAAGTTTCGCTTGTGGTCTTAGATTGGTCAAGTTGAGGACCCCACTATGATTCCCTACCATTCCTACCATGTTGAGCTAATTAAATATGAGAGATGAGGCATGGATAAGGAAGCAGGACAAGCATCCTACTAAGTTGACCACCTCGCGTGGATGTCTATGTCCTACCATCAGGGCCAAGGGGGCCAAAGTTTCACTCTTGGGCTTAGTATAGGATTGGCTTGGACAACCTTATCATAACTCGATCTCTATGAATCAATTTGTTTAAGAATGATAATAGTATACTCACATTTTGGAATTGATATATATGCTAATTTGTGTTCCCTTTGTTGTAGGATTCTAGTCAAGAGCATAGTGATGAAATAAATTTTCCTAACCTCGCTTAATGAATTGTAGAGTTTGGACAATAAGAAGGAATGTAACGATGCTTGCATTATGTGTATAAATCATGTATGCTTCATGTCTTCATGCATTCATGTGTCTACTTCATGTATGCTTCACGTCTTCATGTGTATACTTTGCGCATACTCCTTGTGTGGCCCTATTTTTGAATAAATCAAATGGAGCAAAAGATATGTTACACTAAAGGTATGTATTTGAATTCACCAGCCTTATTAGATGTTACCATCGGAACAACTTACATATGAATTAAGGAAAAATTATGTCCTGACTATAGAAAGGTGGACTAGCAAATTTGGGAGGGGAGGACTGTTATGTTTGTTGGGATATTGTGCAAATATGTGCTTCAAAGACCAATATCACATATTTGAGAGATGTTTTATCATTGATGTCAACATATTTCTTTGTTGTGATAGTGTTACAAAGATGTTGCAGGAATGTTCAATGGAATGATTCGATTGGTATGACTACTGTATTGAAAATTTGATGATGCGAAGCTACAGATGTGTTGAGATGTGTCTATACTTGATCTATGTCAAGTTACAAAGGCTCGCAATGAGAGTTGAGTCAATTATGGTTGATTTATCAGAGACTGGTATTTTGGTGTTCAGGAAGTGTTCAGGAAGAGACAGTGTGACAATATTTGGATTAGTGAGGATCGGTGTGACAGTATTTCAAGATGCGAAAGCTATGACATGTTTAGGACTTGGATTTGTGTCCTTGACATGTTTGGTTCGTCGATTTGAGGATCGCAAGCTATATTTGTGGAGTGACAATGTTTACTATTTATTGTTCCTAGTATACAATACAGAGATGATTACGAAATCTGAGTCAGAGGTGTTGTTGGTGTTGTTGAGCTACTCAATGTTGTTTGTTGATGTCTTATGATCATATTCCATTCGTGTTGTTGGATCGCATTCATTGGTGTGATCGATTTGGATAGTTTTCTTGTGGCATGTTGGTGTTCTTATTGTTCTTAGCTGACATGGTTGGTGTAACATGTTGTGAAGGATAGTGGCTTGATTTATGGAGTTGTTGTGTGTTTGAGGATGTTCTTATAGATCATGTCTATGTCTTAGACGGCATTCAATGGACCGCATTGTAATTTGAGTTGTAATGATCAAATATTTTGTTATTAGGTGTTTAGGTTGAGCCGACCTTGTTTATTTTCACAAGGTTGATGAAATGTATAAAAAGATATAATCATTTGTAAGTGTGAAGGTATGAGAGTGTCTGGATGATGTATTGATGACTGTGTGAAGAGGTAAGAGTGGAATCTACAATTGAGGAAAAGATTTTGTTGTGCTTCATTGGAGCTGTATTGGCATATTGGAGATGCTATCCGTCAATTCATAAATCAGTGGATTGTTGTCCAAAGTGGATTGTTGTCCATTTAGGGTTGTAGCCCTTGTTGTAATTCTCAGGGTTGTTGCCTTAAGTTGTATTTAGGCAGTGAGCTCTAAGCAGTGTGCCTAAATGCATGCACATTCCCCTTTGTAATACTCCTAATCATAGTTCAAAATATAGTTATCGGCAACTTATCGCCGAGGGCAAAAAAAAAATATCGGGATATATCGGAGATAAGTCGGGAACTTATCGGCGAACTTCTCAGGAACTTAAAAAATGGCTTAAATTTAATTAGAAATGCATTTTTTTTGCAAAATTCAATAAGGAGAGTCATCTAATGAGTTAGTAAATGAGTAAACAAACCAAACAAGCTGATCTAGATATATATAAATGCAAATATGTATCAAAATTGCATCCTCATGTGGAATGCTGATAGCTGGTAGCCATAGTCTGATAGTCTGAAGACCTTGAACTCTAAAGAAAACTAAAAACAACAAATTGTCTTTGTAAAACTATAAGCAAATACATATGCCAAGTTGGCAAGTACAATATCAAACTAGTCTACATCTTCCTCTTCCCCTTCCCAGTAGCTCTACTAAAAACTATGGGAGTGGGAGGGGGTCTAGCCCTAGTAGTCCGCTGTGGTTGTGCCACCTCCCTCTGTACAACTGGTTGTGACTGGACCTCCCTCTGTTATGTATGTGGAGCCTAATCAGACCCAGGTTCTTTCGGCGCGGTTTCCCCCCAGACTTATCTATGGGGGATTGGGGGTGCTGCCCCCAAGCTCGGAGTCAAGGGGCAGAGCCCCTTGCAGGGTCCTGGGGCAACGCCCCAGGCAAGGTCAAGGGGTCAAGGGGGTCAATAGATAATATTGTAAACATCAATTTTTCTATTAGTCGGAGTATTTTTTTGCCCTAATTAGGTTAAGTCAAAAATAATTGTAAAAAGTCCAAAATGCCTCAAATGCTGATGTTTCTACTCCAAAACCCTTCTTACTATTTTTTCTCTCCAAAAATATCACTGCCAGTCAAAAAAATAACAATACTAGCCCTTTTTACTGCCCTTTATCCAGCCGCGGGCGCAAGAAATCGCGATTAGTATACTTATCGCCGATAAGTACAACTTATCAGAGATAAGTTTGCCAGGCAATAACTATACAAGTTTTATCGCCTGGCCAAACTTATCGCGATAAGTTGACTTATCATCGATAAGTCGGCGATATTTTGAACTATGCTCCAAGTACATCTTGTGGGTTTGATCCCCACCATGGTTTTTCCCCTAACAGGATTTCCAAACAAAAACTATTGGTGTTATGTGTTCATGTGTTTTGTTGATCAGTGCTTTCATGCTTTAACTTTCAAATCTAAGATTAAGGGATTAAGTTTGCCTAAGGTTTTGGTTTTCGGACACAACTGATTCACCCCCCTTCCCTCTTAGTTGTGTGTTGTCTTGATTCTAACAATGTCCCCCTCCCCCGTGTGAAGCCCTAATTGCAAAGTGATAAGCAAATAAAGAATGCCAATTAAGACTTTATCGAGAAAAAAAAAAGATTTAATAATAAATAATAATAATAAAATCAAATGTAAAATGTAATTAAATAAATAAATAGCTAATAATAAATTAGAATATAAAATAATAATAAATAAAAGATATAATATAAACCAATATAATAAATGATAATAAAAAATTATCATTATTATAAATATAATATAATACATAATACAATATAATATATTTAAATATACAATATATATAACATAAAATAATATATATCAAATATAATATATAAATATCAATATAATATATCAAATGATATAAATTATTCCCCCAAACGATTACTTTCTAGACACAATAATCTAATCGGCCAAACGCAACAAAGAAGAGTCGCCTCCTTCATTCCATCCCATATTAAGGGTTGATAACATCCAATCGAAGGAAAAAGAAATATAGGGAATAATATAAAAACAGTACAAAAGAAATAATCACCCTGGTAGTATTAAACAATGAAAGATTCATTCAATATGTTGTTTCACAATCAACAATAACATCACACGGGAGTGAAACAAAGATATTGGCAGCCACTGAGATCAAACGGCAGTCGCTTAAGTCAAGGAAAGTCAGCAGAACAAGAAAGTATATTAAGCAGGATATAGTCATCACATAAAAGACAAGCAAATCAAATTTCAGCATCAGCCAGCCGATAACGTCCAAGCATAGGGGTAAGTTATATCCACTTAGGCATTCATATGATTGCAATCAGTTATTACATACGGCTCACCGTACTGGTATGAATATATATTTATAATGGAATGATGTATTATATTTAGACGCCTCTGAACACCAATAGACGTCATATATATAAATTGTTTATCTAGATCTACAGATAATTATACACTAATTGATATGTGTGTGTGTGGCACTTGTAATACATATGTGTGTGTGTGTGTGTGTATTTGCAAATGATATACGTTTCATTGATCATACTGATTACATGTTATTTCTATGATGGATGGTTATGTATCATAGTAATACAAAATAAATGCCATCTTAATCAGGCTTTGTATATTTCAATTGCAATGTATATTTGTATGTTGTAAGGCATATTTATCTGTTTGCAATAATTAGCCATATAAGAATGTGCAACATAGATAGTGTTGGTGTAATTAAGTATTTACTAATTACACTTTACTTAAGTTTACTTAGGATGATGCATTTGCATAGTAGTTGTCATTGAGACACTTAGGAGTTTGCATTTCATTTTAGTGCATGGTGTAGGAGAATATCCACTTTAGGTGTGAGATCCACCTTTAGTACTCTTATCACATTATCATCCTCTCATTGATGTACAATGGAGGATGATCCAACTTTGGTAGACATGTGATTCCACCTAGTGTGGTTGATAGCTTATCATCTCCTTATCATGTAGTCTTATTGCATTGCCTATATATTCAGGCACTCCTAGATTGTACCTGATTGATTGAATCTATTATCATTTGATTATTGATCATCATTATATCCAGTCATTTGAGGATCAGATCATTGTCTCTCTTGTTGTGCTATATATTGAGCTTCTAGATCTTGGCATTTCATTCTTTGCCTTAGGAAAATTCTTACATGGTATCAAAGTCATAGAAGATTTCATTGCATAGCCATTGGAGAGACATTGTTGCTTCAACTTTTGGAGGGCCACGATTCAAATCCGAAGGTGCAGCTTGTGGGAACATCTAGAGCAAGATCTGACCTCACCATTGTGTCTGAGTGGCCATTCCGGTGAATTTTGACTATGAATTTGCCTACTTTAGGCAAACGTCAAATTTGAGACAAAAAAAAATTTGCAAACCGAACTTGTGAAGCCCAATTTGCACAGTGACGGTATGCAATTCTCAGATCTGGGTTATTTTAATTTTCTGTAATTTTTTTTAGTCAAATCTGAAATTATTTTGGCAATTTCAGGCATATATATTTGTTTGCACAAAATTTTAGCCCGATCAACCTTTGTATTTCTCTGTTCGGGTTTGCAAGCAAGGTCGCACAACCAGATCAGTCATTGTAGAGCAACCGGGCGGTCAATCCCCGGTCATCCACGTGACCACTCAACATCAAGCTACGCAGGCAAGCAATCAAACCCCACCCACGATCGTAGGCATCCGTGGAGAATATTCCACCTAACCCCTACCACACACCTGCGACCAAATATGGCAATCAACACTGCCCACGACACTCAAGCCATTTTGCATTTTGCGGACAACACTATATAAACAAAGAAGAAACCATCCTCATTGTAAATGTGGGACTAATCAGGGCTAGCCGAGCCCGTAACTTGGCTTTGAGCTCACTGAGCTAAGCCTAGCCGAGCTCGGCCTCCTCTCCTCCCAACTCGCCACCCAACTCAATCAATCCAGTCCAAGCGCGGTCAAACTTGGTCCCACTACCAGCCAGCTCAACAACAAACCCACCAACAACATGTGGTACATGCCAGTCACCACGACACATCAGCAAGGCCGTACACCTAATCAGCATTACCACGTCAGCTTGGAGGTCTGTTTTTTTTGCACATCACTATTTTCAGTGGTTTAAATTTGACGGTCGTCCAAACATCAAATCTGGGCACTTTTTGTTTTGCATTGACGGTCATTTGGATGTCAAATTTAACCTTGTAGTTTTGTTGACATCATCATCTTTGAAAATTAAGCAGCCCTCACCATTTGCAGTCCAATTTCAAGAGGCCATAACTTGGTCATCCAGGCTCCAAATTGAGTGCAATTTTTTTTTTTGGCTAGAATTTCCTGAACTTTATAGTGGTAGTGTTATTTTCTAGTTTTGGTTCACGGATTTTGCAGAAATTGCAGTTTTTGGTGATTGTATCTGCCTGATCCTCAATTTTGCAACTTCAAAGACTTCGTTCGGGCTCATACGAACACATTTTCATGTGTCGTTTTTTTTTAAAGTGTATAATTTTTCGAGTACTTTCTAGATTTTCTATCAAATTGTAGCCTTATTTGGGCAAAAATATCACTTTCAGAAATGGGTCTTTTTTGGCCTTGTATGGTCATTGTAATGCTTGGATCTTGATTTGATTATGAGCAATATTGATTTGAGACTCTTTTGGCCTCATTGAGGTGGTTGTAAACATCAAAATCAAAAGTCCACTTTGGCCCATTTTGGCAAGTGGCAATTGTACACGCACTATATATAAAGTGCCAAAAGCATCATTTTGGGGGGTTCTTTGATTGAGCGAATTTGGGACGGTGTCTTGTGTGCTTGTGTCTCTTTCTCTCTTGTGCTCTTTCATTTTTGCATCAGGGGTTCACCTAGATGTCCATTGTTAACTTCACATAACTATGCTACATGGAAAGATTAAGTGTGGAGTAAACTAATGGAAAAGGGTTTAAATCTTTATGTAAATGGCACAATTAAAGAACCCACTGGTCTTAATGTGGATGATAATGTAAAAAATGATTGGAAAATCAAAGACAATATGGCTTTAGGAATTATAAGGTGTGTTCATGAAGATGTCTTCTTCCACATTTCAATCTTTAAGGATGCCAAGGGTGCTTGGGACAAACTTGAAGATTTGTATGGTAAAGTGGATGAGGAAAAGGGATTTGCAATTGAGGATGATCTACTTCTCTTGGATCCTACGAATTTTGACACAATTCAAGACTATGTCAACAAAGCCAATGAGTTGAGAGCACTACTTAAGGATTGTGGTAATCCCATGAAGGATGATAGGTTGATTCATCACATCTTGAAGAGACTACCTTCAAAATATGCAGCTTTTGCTTCAAGTTACAATACTCACAAGTTGACCATGGGAAGTGCCTTCACTAAGCCTTCATTTGATGCATTTGCAGAAATATTGATGTTGGAACATTCAAAATTGATGGATATGGGTATTCTCAAGTCTTCAAAGTCTATGGCATTGGTGGCTAATAATGAGAACCAAAGAAATCAAGGTGGCCAAGTTTCAACAACAACAAAAAGAAGTGGAAGCCAAAAGCACAATCAGAGACGCAACAATCTTCCTCCTCACAACAAGGCAATTCTTCTTTCAATAAGAAGGGAAACAACAACAAGAAGGATAAACTATTTTGTGCATATTGCAAGAAACCAAATCATGATGAGCATCATTGCAAGACTAAGAGGATTGATGAGTTGGAAAACTTACTTAAGAAAAACAAAATCAATGTGCCAAATGCTTCCAACGATTCATCTCCATCTACTTCAAAGGGAAAAGGGAAAGCACTTATGGCAAGTTCAAGTTCTTCAGAGGAATGGATTCTTGACTCGGGTGCCACACATCATATGGTTCTTCAAAGGGGCAATTTTCTTCATTGGAGCTATCTAAGGTACCTCACATCTTTGTAGGGAATGATACACAAGTGGAAGTTGAAGGGAAAGGACAAGTTGAGATGGATAATGGAGAGTTCAAAGATGTTCTCTATGTTCCTAACCTTAGCACCAATTTCCTTTCAATTTACCAAATCACTCACTATGGAGGTGGAAATAAAGTTGACTTCCTTCCTGATTCAGTCATGGTGTGAAATCTTAAGGATGATTCATTGGTTGCAGTGGGTAAAGCTAATCATGACACGAGGCTTTATTCTTTCGCCCACTTTGTGCCTAAGTCTCCTTCACATGCCTTGTTGACTCATACTCAATCACAAAGTAAATTATGGCATGAGTGGTATGGACATCTTGATTTTCGCTATCTTCAGCGGCTTAGCTCAAAACACATGGTCGAAGGTCTATCCACCATCAACTTTTCTAAGGGTGAATGTTCAACTTGTTCAATGGATATGCATCTAGAAGAGAAGTTTGAAAAGGGGAAGTCTTGGAAAGCAACAATTATTCTTGAGATAGTTCATAGTGTTCTAGTAGGCCCCTTTCCAGTGACATCAGTCAACAAGGGTCGCTATGTCCTCAATTTCATTGATGACTTTTTCCGCCGCACATGGGTCTACTTTCTTGGTCACAAGAATGAAGTGTTTGATAAGTTTCTAACCTTCAAGAGTCATGTTGAGAAGCAATCAAGTAAAGCCATCAAGGTTCTTCATGTAAACAATGAAAGTAGATATGTGAACTCAAGACTTAGAGACTTTTGTGAACTTGAGGGTATTGATCTTCAAAATCTAGTTGCATTTAGTCCATAGCAGACAAGAGTTGTAGAAATGAAGATTAGAACTCTTAAGGAAATGGCAAGTTGCATGATTGAAGCCAAGTCTCTTGATCCATCACTTGTGGTAGAAGTTATAAGTTAAACCAATCACATCCTTAATAGATCTCCTCATAATGCCTTAGATGGAATGACTCCTTTTGAGATATGTTGTAGAAGAAAACCGGTTGTGAAACACTTCAGAGTATTTGGTTGTCCAGCATGGACACACGTATCTTCACAGAAATGCAAGGCACCTCCACCAAGGCCTTGTACATTCATTGGATATGAAGAAGGTGTTAAGGCAATATAAACTTATGGATCTTGAGACTCATGAGATCTTCATAGAGAGGAATGTTCACTTTGGGGAAAGTTCATGTAGCTTATCCTCTACTCCTCTCCATACTTCAGATATTGTGGAAACTGATAGTGACAACAGTGGCAGTGATTCAAATGGCTCATCTACCTCAACTCCAACACGCAGGATTACACCTTTGCTTGGTAAACTTAAGGTTGAGGATACTCCATCATCATCTTCCACTAGACCTCGTTGGGTTAGACAGACTCTTAATTTAGCAGGTTCACTTGTGGAAGATCCTTCAGATAGTCGAAGGACAAGGTCACAGCATCAGCATATTCCACATGCATACATTGCTACAGTGATAGGTCCATATGATTCAGCACAGCAGGGTACACCTTGTCTTCCAGTTACAACATCAGGGGAGGACTCCTTGACAGACATTGCAGGTTTGTTTGTGGAGTCCTCCATTGCAGATATGGGAGACATCATTGATGATATACATCTTCTTTTTTATGAGGAAGATCATTCTTTAGTTGTTGTGAGGGAACACTCTAACCCTCTTGTTCATTCTCTACATGATTAGTCTTTCAAGGTTGATGTGATTGTGGATCCTTATGTACAGTAGTTGCAGGTCTCTTTATCATTAGGGGAGACACTTGGTTCTTTGGGGCATGTTCTACATCCATCCTTGTTTGATCCTAACTTGTTCTTTTCAGCAATTTTGGAAGGGGCGGCCTTCAATATTGACACAAGGACAGTTGAGTGATTTTCAGAGACATCATTGATCTTGAGGTTTCTTCCTATAGATTGAGGAGACATCTCATATACACCTATGGCATTGTTTCTTCCTAAGGGGAGGAACTTTGTTCGACATTCATGGACCAGCTTCTACATTTATCTTGGAGCAGCCATCACTGATGGGCATTCTACATTGAGGGGGGGCTACCATGTCTCTCTTCTTCTACTAATCTCTTATGGGGGGGACTTTTTCCTCTTATGGGGTTTTGTCCATCTCATACTTCTCTATTGTATATACATGATGTATGTTGTAATGGGGGCGTCCTGATTACTCCATCCATCCATGCATCTTGTTTTTCATCTCTCTTTTTGGGGGAGGGTTTTTCCCATGAGGTTTTCCCTCTTTCTCCGCTTTATGAGAGATTGCATTGCTCTTGCATATTGTACATGGGTACCTAACATGGCCTAGTAGCTGAGACCCATCATGCATTGTCATCTAGCATTGTAAGCTTAAGTGCATTCCCCTAAGTTGCACTTAAGGGGGGGTGTTGGTGTAATTAATTAAGTATTCACTAATTACACTTTACTTAAGTTTGTTTAGGATAATGCATTTGCATATTAGTTGTTATTGAGACACCTAGGAGTTTTTATTTCATTTTAACACACGGTGTAGAAGAGTTTCAACTTTAGGTGTGAGATCCACCTTTAGTGGTCTTATCACATTATCATCCTCTCATTGTTGCACATACTTTGATGTACAATAGAGGATGATCCACCTTTGGTGGACATGTGATTCCACCTAGTGTGGTTGATAGTTTATCATCTCCTTATCATGTAGTCTTATTGCATAGTCTATATATTCCGGCACTCCTACATTGTACTTGATTGATTGAATCTATTATCATTTGATTATTGATCATCATTGAATCCAGTCATTTGAGGATCATATCATTTTGTCTCTCTTGTTGTGCTATCTATTGAGCTTCTAAATCTTGGCATTTTATTCTTTGTCTTAGGCAAATTCTTATAGATAGGATACTATGTGTATCTATATCTTAACTGCATTAAGATTATTACCTCATGAGATAGGTAAGGCCTGCAGTGGAATGGGCATAGGCTACATCATACAAAGGCACTAGATAAGGTCTGTGGTGGAATTGTAATAGGTTACATCATACAGAGGCACTATTTGTGACAGGATAGTCTATACAAAGAAATTTTTGTGAGGAAAATCCCAAAAAGGGGACATTACAAAACAAGAAAAATCTTTTGTGAAATGGAACTCATTTAAACATACTATAACTATTTCTAGATTTATTTTTTTAGGATTTTACATTTGTTTTTGGTATTCTGCATTTTAAAGGTCCTTGGAAGCTACATGAAGGAGAATGAGTCTGTAATGACCCTACTTCTTCTACTTTAATAAAATCCTGCAAAACCGACGTTAGTACATGATATCATAAAACTATATATATATAATTTCTACTTTAAGTTAGTAAGGGGAAATTGGCCCTTAAGGCTAGTTGCTTTCCAACTAATTCTTAAGGTCCTCTTGGAAGTAGCTAGTTGCTTTCCAACTAGTTGCATTCCAAGCCTACGCATATGCATATGACTGGGCTATCCAACAATTGTGGAAATATGATGTCCATCATCTAATGGCTTTCCCATTATGATGTCTCATATCAGGTATTACACGTAATTTCATAATGGCTTTCCCATTATAAGTATTACACATAATTTCATAATGGCTTTCCCATTATGAAGGCTTATAATTTCCATCAAATGGCTTTCCCATTATGATGGCTTGTATCATAATTTCCATCAAATGGCTTTCCCATTATGATGGCTTATATCATAATTTCCATCAAATGACTTTCCCATTATGATGGCTTATATCATCAAGCATAAATTAATTCTTTATATTGTGGAAACTTCTTTCATTAATTACGATATCATAAAATAATGTAAATGAACATCAATTAAATTTATTTTAGAAATTACATTATAATGTCCATGATCTATCCATACATTTTAGAACTATGACATCATCCTAGTTTTATATATATATATATATATATATATATATATATATATATATATATATATATATATATATATATAATGTAACTAAATTTCATACCTCTTAAACTTTGCCGACCTCACTGCTATTGCCGACTGCAGAATTTTAGACTGTTCGAATTCCCTTCTTTCTTGTATTTCCCCCACGGTGGTTACTCCCCACTGCATATATCTTATACTTATCCACTGCTGTGCATTGGATATATATATATGAGTGTGGGTGGGTGTGATCACTGTAAGCATATACATATGATTGCTGAAGGTATGTATCAATTTTCAATGTATATTCTTCTCTTCTCCTTTAGAAATGATTTGTGAACCACTTTATATATCTTCCTTCATGACAGAGATGTCACTTTGGACAGGATGTGTCTTATGCAATATGGAGATCGCACCCTTCCAAGTCGTGACTGATGGTTATCAACTCACACCTCTTTGTTATGTTAACCGCTGGCTGTAGTTTATGTTTCTTCAACGGTAATCACATATTTGTTATTAAGATTGTGCCTCTTCAAGTTTTGATCAATGGTTATTAATATTCTATAATTGGTGGTGATAATTAATAGTCTGAATCTATCGTGTTTGCATTGGTTTCCATACCGATTCATTATCATCGATTTAACTTGTTGTTCTTAGTAATCGTATCATTTAGCAAGCATGTTAACAGAGATTCTTTATTGTATAGTGATAATATTAGGATCGAAATGCAATGATCTTCATAGTTACTTACTATACTTACTGGCATTGTTGTTCTCTGTGGTTTATTCTATTATTGTTGAGATGAATGATGATCACTGGGAATAATTATTAGTTATTATTTATTTATAATTTATTCAATTTATCATTTTCAATGATTATTATTTATTATTTGTTATATGTTAATATTATTATCAATCTATTTTTATTAGGTTTGAGATTGATAATTGAACTCTATATATATATATTATGTATTATTATTAACTTATTATTAAATAATAATATTTATTATTTAATAATATTGATTATAGATATTATTAAAATTAATATTAATTAATATTAATTGTAATCAATATTTCATTGATACCATCAATTGATAGTTATTAAATATTAAATAATTTATATTATTAATTATATTGAGTGGAGATATTAAAATAATATGAATTAATATTAATTGTATATTAATTTGATAAAAGATCAATTATGGATATCAAAAATGATTTAATAAATTCTTCTTAATGTATAGATCAGCTATCAATTTTATTAATTGTTAATATTACTATGATTATATTTGTTTGCAACGTTATATCAATTTAATGATAATTATATTTATCATGTTCGTCTATTAATTCGTTATTAATTTTTGGGTCAAGGAAGGGGACATTACAGAGTCAGAGAGAAAATCTTAAACTTTTGGATGCTTATTACAGTTACATATTCTAAGCACTACCAAAGAAACTGTAAGCTTGGCAAGATGACCATGATAAGGAGAGGTGACTGTCTTTGGTGGATTTGACCCCAAATCACCACCTAGATCAACTACATTTATTCTTTCAATCACTCATTTCCATACTTCAAAAACAAATTCTAATCTGCACTTGTATTTATAACAATTAGAACAAAATCTAACTAGCTACTTGTTGAAGAGAAATTTAGTCTAGGTACAAGAAGGCAATGACTGAATTATATCATGAACATACTAGACAACAAAAAATGCTGTACTCTAACTATAGACAGCAAATTTGTTCAACAAAGAATATTAGCCCAACCCTATATTAGCAAGGGGGCCTATAATATCCCCTTTTTAGGTTTTTTTTCTAGTTTCCTTTTTTTTGTATTTTTCTGATTTTGCAACAAAATATAACTGTAGATGGAAACAAGTAACTGGAAATTCTTTTAAACCCTCAATGGCTGGTATACAACCCCAAATGCAGCAAACACAGCAAATCCAACTTGTAAATATTAAATTACCATAAATATGCTAGCTGATTTATGACTGATATGTAATATACAGCCAATATGAGCACCCTAACCTATTATAGGCTAATGGGGTGAAGTAAGGAAATAATTTGAAAATCTAACTTAAATTGTCCTAAGTAACTTTATGAGTCTATCTATAAAAAGGTAACTGGCGTTTTACTTTTTAGAAAAAATGTGTTTAGAAAAGAGGGTCAATATAATGTTATTTTATAAAAAGGTATTTTCTAGCCACTTCCAAAATAAAATGGAAAATGATTTTTAAAATTAAAGAGGGTTATAAAAGTAGAGGTTGGGAGTAGAAGAAGACATCCATTTTATAAATCAATACCTGTTGTTTTCAAAGACCGAATGTTTGTTCATCTTCTGGCTTCAAGACAAAATCGCTCCAATTATTTAAGTTTTAAATTAGAGGATGAAAACCCTCCGATCCTTCATGGTGATTTTACTCTGACAACAATTGTGCTGAAAGTTCGTAGATGTATTTATTTCAGTGGTTTCGTTTATTTCCGAATTTTCGGTGTTTGAAAAAAGTTGCAGTATACTTTCAACTTGATTACAAAATTATCTATGTTATCAAATTCTTCCTTGGCAACCCCAAAGTCTGGTCCGGTTCTTACAAAAGTCTGATCCTTATCATATTCTTGCAACAGTCTGCCACGGACCTTCAAAGTCTGTCCAAATTTTGTCAGACAAACCTGGCAGGGATTTTGCCGTTTTTATGGCGAATTTGCAAATCTGCAGCAGGACCCAGGCCGAATTTGATCAATAAATGGATTTTTTTGACTTTTTAAAAGTTTTTTTTGGTCTATTTTAGTCAATCCATACCTCCAACCCTAAAATAGACCACTAAAAAGGCCAAAAAGGTCAAACATATGTAATTTAGACTAAAACATTAATATATATGGTGGTGTATGAACTTATTTGCTGCTGCATATATATATATATATAAACATATGTTTTTGTACAGACGAACCCAAAACGAATTCAAACCCACCCCAAAAAAATTTGAACAAATTTTGAACCTGCATCCAACCTGGCAACTTAGAAAATTATTAATGCTTATTTGCTGATTCTCAACAAACCCAATTATTTACATTGAGATATTTTTAAAGATCAGAATTTGACAGGGTTGTACAAGTTAATGCCTATCATAACCCCTTTGTGTTTGGAACGTAGCTTGTTATAGGATAGTGTACAAGTTTTTGGAGCCTTGAAGGCTAAAAAGGCATCCAAAATTCAATTCATGATTCCTTTCTCCCATACCACTTCTTCATAGTAGCCATACAAATTATTTTCTGCCATGGTAGCTATCGTACCAACTTGGCCTTTCTTCCTTGATAGGTTTTGGACCAACTTGTAAGCATATCCCAGCCTTTGGAAAATATAATTTATTATTCTTTGGTGGCACTATAACCATTGCGTTGTTTTCTTGGCTTCCGTACACTTCCAAAAAGAGATTCCTAAATTATTAATTGGTGAGTAATATTTGTTTAGGTAACCATACCATGTGAAGAGGGGATCCCTTCATTACTAAACCTTGGGACCTAAATTATTTGTTGAAATACTATTCTTCTTGAGTGACTATACAGCCAAACTCAAGATTGGGTTTTCATTAGCAATTTTCCTACCATCTACAACATTATTCCTAGTATTCTATCCAACTTTCAAATCTACTCAGCTAATATTGAGGCTATATTCATGAGATTTAATTTCAATAAATGCACGTTTCAAACATTATTAATCTCTAATTTGGTGATATAATTGTGTAATTCTCTGCCAGAGCTTTTACAAATATGCAATATTTAATTCTCTGCCAAAGATTTTATAAATATGCAATTTTTTTTGGAAGGCTTTCCTTCAAAACCCGTTTCCAATCATTTTCAGATTGTGTAAATGCAATATTGAGTTGTGCAACTTGCTGCCAACGAGCATAATAATGTAACTCACCCTGCCCATTTCAGGATCCTGACGATCAAAAAGTGTCATTGTTTCATGCATAATCATTGTGTAATTGGTCAAACATCAAAACATATTGGCAACACTGCACCCACAAGCCTCCTTCGCAACCCCAATAGATGGTGTTAAGGTTTTAGGATCATTGCAAATGTAATAGCACTATCTCATGTTATGTGTTTTCCAAATGCAACAATCTCTTGCATTTATATTGAGAATGAGCCAAGAAGAGACATGTCCCTTCATGAGATATGTCTATTCATTAATATGTAATTAATATAATGACAATTATGATTATATATATATATATATATATATATATATATAGACATACATACATATATATATATATAATATCTCTTGAGTGTTATATTAATTTCTCTAATATTTAATAATAATAATATTTATATATATATATTTAAGTATATATATACATCTCATATATACTAAATATATATATATACATATCTTCACTAGTATTGACTAATAGTGTTTATTCGACTAAAGCTACAAAACATCAACACTCCCTCTTAGCTAGGGAGGATAAATCAATCCAATGTCAAAACTTAAGACACTTGACAACATCAATCATATGATGTAAGAAATAAAGGCATCATCCTCAAGATGTAATCAATAGAAACATAGTCTCAATATGTAGATTGCCTCCATCGGCAATTCTATCCACACATTCTCAGGTGGATTGCCTCCATCGGCGATTCTATCCATAATTTCTCAAGTGGATTGCCTCCATCGGTGATTCTATCCATTTGATATCATGAGTATTGGCCTATCAGAATGTCAACACATGACATTCACCAAATACTCTGAGTATTGGCCTATCCGAACATCAACATATGATATTCACCAAGTACTCAATAAGGTACTGGCCTGCAGAATATCAACACATGATATTCACCAAATACCTATCATATATCTATACAAACAACTCATAGACCGTCAATGACATCTAACACTTAGTTGTTGATTTACAAGATATATCTATGCAAACAACTTATAGACCGTCAATTTAATGACATCTAACACTTAGTTGTTGCTTTACCAGATATATTTATGCAAACAACTCATAGACCGTCAACTTAATGACATCTAACACTTAGTTGTTGCATTAATTCATCATGATTTGTTTCAACATTATAAATAATGTATATCATGATTTAAGTTATTGTAAGATCGTCACCTTCCAATAACTTCTACAAATACAAGTGATAATCATTTGGAAGTCGTCACTTCCTCATGATTTACACAGGGGGCAGGCCCATTAAAAACATTCATGATTCATTAATATAATAATCAATTTTATCAAGTTTACCTCAGAAGTGTTTCACCTTCAATAGTGAACTCCCTCTCAATCAATATGATCAAGATTGTCACAAGTTGACTGAACCATTTGCTCCCTCTGAAGCTCAAGTTTATCAACTTCTTGACCTCTTTTGAAATTCCAGACTCCCTTTAGTCTCAATCATCAATTCGTTTGGAAGCATCAAGTTCTTTCTCCCTTGAATGCAATTTTCTTGTGCTACTATCCTAAAGGTATGTCAAAGAGAGATTACAAATAGCTCACTAAACTATCTCGACTGGAAATACCAATGATAGAAGCATACAATATTTTAATAACCAATAGTATAGCATGAATTAAAAAAATCAAAAATTATGTGCATTAATAAAACATGAAATACTTATCTTTTATAAATTTCAAGTATTTCATTTTGTAAGGTGAGCCCATATAGAAAATATCATGCAAATTCATAGAATGATGTCATCGTTCTCAAACATTACTATAACTCTTCACATGAACTATATCTAATATCCAAAGGTTCTATACACTATCACAACCTTCAATCTTATTAGATCTCCCTTCAAGTGGTTAGGCTTTTAAAGAAGGAACCTCACTCTTTTTCAGATTTTTTTTTATTATAGACCCGTACAAAGTCAGTCATAACTTTTGAACCTGGCATTTTCTCTTCAATCGCTCCGATGAGATTCTTGTAAATTGGTTTATCACAAACATATCCGAAATTTAGCAAAATCCAACGGTGCATTTGGGAGATATGGTGTTCGTACTGAGACTGTATTTTCTGAGACAGTCACACATTCACCATCAACAAACTACTCTCTTACATTTGCAACTTGGCTCTGATACCATGTTAAGGTTTTAGGATCATTGCAAATGTAATAGCACTATCTCATGTTATGTGTTTTTCAAATGCAACAATCTCTTGCATTTATATTGAGAATGAGCCAAGAAGAGACATGTCCCTTCATGAGACATGTCTATTCATTAATATAATGACAATTATGATTATACATACATACATACATACATACATACATACATATATATATATATATATATATATATATATATATATCTCTTGAGTGTTATATTAATTTCTCTAATATTTAATAATAATACTATTTATATATATATTTAAGTATATATATACATCTCAAATATACTAAATATATATATACATATCTTCACTAGTATTGACTCATAGTGTTTATTCGACTGAAGCTACAAAACATCAACAAATGGCAAACAAATTAATGCCAAAGATGTAAATTTAATAAATATCTAAAATCGTTGCATCATGTGCCATCTTTACCACTAACTTCAAGATCATCCCAAGCACATGAGGTCACATTGTGAAGTCCTAACTCTCAATATTTTATGCCACATATCTTTGATATAGTTAGCCTTGATCAGTGTGGTTCCACATGACACAAGGAAAAAGATCAAAATATACAATAGAAATCAGCAGAAGGTGAGCAATTGAGATTCTTCTAGCTATTACAACTCCCCTTCATCTCCACGTGTGTACCAATATAACATAGCTACTCATCAAAAGCATGATAGCAGATCTCATAGAAGAGTGTTTTGATCGATGCATCTAACCCCTCAGAACTTTGTAAAGAATTTTGCAAAATACAATCTGATAATTACAGTTTCAGCATAGTGTTTAATAGTTCTTCAATTTTCATTGCCACAAAACTTAAATCATCGTAACTTGTAATTGTCGCATTCTATCACTCAATATCTTCCTTTTATAACCTATTAGAATCTATTTTAGCATGTTGTTCCAAAATAACCCCCAGTCCCCAGATCACCAGTGTTTGCATGTAGGAAAAGTAATATAGGTGATTTGTTAACGTTGATTCCAGTTTTTCATCTACCCATCAAGGACAGACTCATCTATAGTCCTATGGCTATTACACACAGCTCATGGTAGGTAATATATGGGGCATATGTGCAGTCTACGACTATTAGTCTCAGCCCCAGCAATACAAGCTCTATCAAAGATATAAAAACTATGTATTTCCTAAATGCCTTCAGACCTCAAATACCAACGAGTCTTGCCCACTATGATGCAAAATATGTCAAGGAGATACACACAAAATGCATGCCAAAGACCATATATCACTCTGATATCTCTAAGAAGGGAGCTCCAAATATGGGAGATATTCATCCTATTTATAGTCCATGATAATTCCACACAAACCATTGGTGGTTGTTGCTTTTAAGGTCAGCTTTTTTGAATTATAACAGTGCCAAATTAAAAAAATTGCAGTATTTTTATTTTTTAATAGATAATGCTCAATACAACCATTGATAAGCGAACATGTATCATTGTGTGCATGTATTTTTGCCCCAAATTATAAATAACCTTGGCAAAAATGTTTCACCTGAGCTCCAATTGTGTGGAGCAATGTCCATGTTGCCCGCCCTAACTCTTCTTTTGATATTAGCTTTCCTGGCTTGCCCTGTCAACTCGTAAAGAAACAATTATATTGAATGTGATACAGGTAAAAAGCCCTTCATTTTTTGCATCATCCATTGCTCTTACATGACTGGAATACTATATAGAAGAGAAATAGTGCATAACATAGCAAGGTATACATCAGTTTAAAGAGAGATTGAAAAGTAAACTACAAATCGCTTTTTGGTATTTTATAGCTTGCGTTAATCTTAAGTTTTCTTTTCCTGAAAAAAGAAAAATGAATTTCCTTCAAAAATTTTCATCAGATGAATATATGTACATATATTTAAGGTAAAGAGGTTTTCTAAATATTCCAATGTTTTGGAAAATATATAATTAATAACTGTAATGCCAAAAATTTCTCCCCATTTTTTTGATAGAAAATGTACCATAGACTGCTTGAAGCTGAAATAACTAGATTGATAGTTCTATTGGACAAAATAATATTCAACAAAAAAAGCTCTCTAGTTTGCAGGTAGGTCGCCTAATGCAGCAGTCCATCTATTTTTTCTTAATTCCTGATTTCTGTTAGATATACTCACACATCATGTGAAGCCAAAAAAAATGGAATTGCTTTTTAATATCTCAGAGGAAAATACAAATTTTTATAGCAGTACATCTAAGAAACTAAGCACTTACTCTGATAAGGCTTAGCTACTAGCATGTGTAATCTAACTTATACCTTTGAAATTTCTTGTTTTCCTGTGCAAATTGTTATAAAAACTGAGCTCCTCTGCAGTTTTATATTCATGTATGCCAAAAACAATTCATGGATTTTCAGTCATAAGAAGCCAACTTAAGTTTAGGGAAACTTTCACCTGTGAGCACTTTTCATTTCTATAAAGCAAAGAATTTTGCTTGCTGTTTTTCAATCAAAACCATTCCTTGACAAGTTTTACACAGTTCTCTCTTATAGTGAGCTCAATGACTCAAGCAATCTGTAAAAGTCAAACAATAACAAACACCGCACGATAAATAGGTGCATACATTCATTAATGCTGCACTTCCTGAGGGAGTTATTGCATCGTTTCCTCTCAGAAAAAGGGAAATGGGCATTGCAAATGGAAGTACAATGGATGTAAACACATCAGTTCCTGAGACAAGATCAAAGTACATCCATTGACGATAACCAAAATAAACTACAATATAGTTTTGTTGCTAAGAAAACAACAAGATAAAAGAGAGCCACTACAAAGCCCAATGTTAACCCCTTAAATAAAGTTTATTAATTAAATATTGTGCTAGAAAATACAATGAGTGAGAACCATATGAGGAAATCCAAAAGAAAGTTGAAACTTCGCAATTTCCATCTTGTTACTCTATGTTACCGGGTTCTCCTCCCAGGGAACCCATGCCCACTCTGAAACGGTGTAGTAGTGAGGGCGACAACAAGAGTGCCCTAGCTACCCAAAGTTCCTTGTGGATACACGTGACCAAGTCCCCCTCTTGGTACACAACATGCATACCCACAGGGATCCCAGGGCAGCCAAGGCGCTCCCTAGGCACTCCCAAATGCCCCCACAAACGCCAATGCGTCACAAGCACGAAAAACCAAAAAATGCTTTTTTAAATGAAAAAGGTGTTTTTAAATTACTTAATACACCACATAAACCTAAATCTCACCCCTTCCCAACTTCCCTTCTCTTCAACACTCCTTTGATCAACATATTTGCATTTTTAAAGGAAGTTGGTTTTTTCAATTTAGATCAATCACAAAGTGACAAAGGGGTGAAGCTAACTTGCATAAAAGAGATACAATCATCTAAGGTAATCATTTTGACTGATTCTATATTTTTTCAACAAAAAGTTAAGTTTTTGATGAATTTTTTATTTTAAATTTATAAAAAAAAAAGAAACAAACTTCAATAATTTTTATAAGGTTTTTCGGTGTTCATTTTGAACTTTCATAAGTTTATACATATTGTAAAGTTGCATTTATTTATATATTTTTTAATTTAAAATTTTCATAATTTCTTATAACAGAAAAATCAAATTGCAATCTATTTGAAATGTCCACTAATTCAAGTTCAGTGGGTATTGACAGAAACCAAAAAACTAAAATTGATCAAGCATCTCCTTTATGGAATTATGTTAGGATGTTGAACAACATTCAAGAGCTGGGGCACAATTTTAGAGCTCATATGGTCGAATGAAAGCTCACTTATGTGCTATAAGTGGGAAAGGCATTAGAATATGTTGAAGGCAAACTAGCAAGGGGTTGCCAAAATAAAAAACATATGGCTTTCATTAAAGAAAAAGAAGAATTTGAAGTTGTGAATGAAAGAGATGAATTAATAGCTCATCCTTTAGCAAAGAAAACATCAATGAGAACACCTACAGATTCGGTAATGGCCTCCCCAAAATCCTGTCTTGGAGACACCCTCTATCCAAGAAGAAGATCCCTCTCCTTCTCACAAAAGAGGCCCATTGGATAAGGGAATTTCAAAATGAAGGATGAGACGTTGCAAAGGAAAAAGTTGTACATTTTATACCAGAGGTCTTCCTTTCAACTTGATGAGATCACTATTTTGGCAGGAAATGGTTATGGCAATCAATAGTGCACCTTCTGGTTTCATAGGTCTTGGGTATGAAAAGGTACACACCATCATATTGGCAAAAGAAAAAAAATTGTAAAGACATCAATCAAACCAAGTAGGGATTCTTGGATTGAAACAGGAGTGTCTATTGTTTCTAATGAATGGAAAGATTGTCTTTTATTCTCCTCGATGCTGCTGTATATTTTCAGACTGTTTTAAAGATAACTATTATCTGTGTTTCCTTTCCTTGATTTCGTTTGATGTCTTTGTACAAATGATGGTCTGTCCATATACATCCCTCAAGAGGAACAGAGGGATATGTCTTTTGCTGCAATATCCAAGTGAGGCAGCTCTTCCAATGGATCGCTACCTTTCATAGCACGTGGCTCTTTGGAATCAGCAGTTTAGTGTTTGAGATAATTATTCTTTAGCAATGTCTGTCCTTTTTCCCTTGATAACAACTGATAATGTTGTGCGTTTGATTAATACTTCTTCAAGGATCATAAGCAATCTTCAATCCAAAATAGGTATTACTTTATATTATTCTTGTTTCATCGAGTGGGGGGTCATGACAGGGTGAAAGGTTGTGAAGCGATAACTCCAACTAACAAAATTGAGGCAACTAGATTGCATCTAGAGGGGATAACAAAAAAGCAAGGAATTCCATTGGAGAGTTCACAACCTAGTGTGTCATTACCTACAAGATCCATGGATGTTGGATTTCATGGAGGAGAAAATCCTACTTCTACTAGAAGAAAGAAGAAAATGCTACTGTTGCAGCTAAGTTCTAACACAATTACAAGATGCGGTTGATTTTTCTATTGCTAAGTTTTTTTATGATCATGCCATATCATTTCATATGGCACATTCACAAATTTCAAACAAATGTTCAAAGATGTGATAGTTGTTGTTCCTTCATTTGTTCCACTTGGAGAACATTAAGTTATCCACCACTCTTCTTGATAGAGAATATTCCAAAGTGAAGGTGTTGATGATACATATGAGACAAACTTGGATAAGGGATGGATGCTCTATCACCATGGATGAGTGGACCAATATCAAACATTGGCCACTTGTCAAAATCTGAAAGATGCCTTAGAAGAGGTTGGAGTCTCTAATGTTGTACAAGTAGTGACCAATTCAGCCCATCTATGTAAGTTAGTTGGCTTGAAGGTAGAGGGTGCTCATAAGCACAATTTTTGGACCCCATGTTATGTTCATGCATTGAATTATACCTTGAAGGGCACTAGGAAGATAGAAAGACTGAAGGCAATGGTGATAGACACTAGAGATGTGGAGATGCTCATTTGCAACCATCATACTTCACTTTCTTTGTTCAAAACATTTTCGAGGAAGGAATTCCTCAAGCGCATGAGCAATAGGATGCTTGAGGGCTACGAGACTTTACAATTAATGGTGATTAATGCAAAGTTGGGTAGATGGTCAAAGGCAAGCACACCGAAAGGAAGAAGAGTGAAACAAAATATCCTTGATGATGATTGATGGTTCACAATGAGGTAACAAAATTGTTGATTTTAATATTTAATTATTCAAAATGTCAATTTGATAAATTATTAATTGTAGTGTCGTAAATTGTACACACTTCCTAAGGTGTCCAATTCCACGCTTACTTAGCACCCTTTTTAGTGTGTGTTCATTCTTCCATGCATCATTGGACTTTTCTATGCATTTAATTAATAAATATTTAAATATGAGTCCTCTCGTAATTTAATTTATATGAGGGCCCTTAATTATAGGTGTGCCCCTCTAATTATTTCATTTATTCATCACCACTTGCATACATAGGCCCTATTTTATTATAGGTGGCCTTTTGTATTTATTCCAATATCAAACCTTGATTTCGAACACATTTTGGGTATCCCCGTATCCAAATTGACCCCCAACTCAAATCTGAGCCCGAATTTGCTAGTACAAGGCGATTGGGAGGATATCAAGCAAGTCAACTCACTCCAAACCTTGGGAGTCGCTCCGTTCCCTGCAATTCGGGGCCAAATTTAAATGGTGTAACGGTCATTTAATTTTAGCGAGATGTTCAAAGTTCAAACCCATGTGGGCCTCCTTTGAGTTTAGAGCCCCAAAATGGCTTGTTGAGGTATAAAAGCATGTTATTAATTTACCGGTTACTGAGAGGGGAGGGGTGAATCAATAACACAATTCTTCACCTATTTAAAACTAGCAAACAGATTTTTGCAATAAAGAATAGAAAGTTAATCAACCATTTACTAGCATAAGCAGAACTACTCAGATCAACACAAGTGTTTATACATGGAAACCCTTGGTTAGAAGGAAAAAACCACGGTGAGACAAAGCTCACAACTCCACTACTGTAGAATGAAGGTGCCCTGTTAGGCGCTTACAAAGCATTGATCATAGTGCTACCCGGTTAAGGGATTTCACAGAGATCGGTTAAAATCTGAACCCTATTAAAGGTTGCCTAGTTACAGGACTTTGAACATCACCAAAGATGTTACCCTGTTAGGGGATTTTTACAATGAACCAATTAGGTCCACCCTAATATAGGGATTTGAATATACTTTCACTACTGATAAACGTAATGATCTATTGTGACACTGAATGTCTGATTAGATCATACCTCTTTTTCTTCTATTAGCCTGGCTGTTGAACTCTGCTACCTCTGTGCAGTGTTTCTCAAAAGATATCTCTCCTCTGCTCTATGCAATCATCTGATTTCAACAACAACTATCTTGCATCCTATGATCTGCTTTTAAACAAGAGTTCTCCGTAAAGAAACCCTTAACTCATAGAACCGCCAGGGTGTAAACTCACCAAAACATCATGCAACTAGCAAAAAGCTATGTGTTCTGATCTTGAGTTTACCTTGCGAAACAGTCGAAGAAATAAAGCTAACTCCTGTTAAAAAGCTAACTCCACTTCAGAGCAGTGGATGTCCCATATAATCCGGTGTTAACTCTAAACTGCTCTGCATAATCCGGTGCGGATCTATAGGCAGTTTGGACCGGTGTCACCTTATACCCGGTTTAACTTTGTATGCACACAAAGACCGGTACTGTGTACCTAGATCGGTCTACTGGTGTGTAATTGGTCTACCGGTGTGTTCAGTTTTCTTTGTCTATTAGTGCATACAAACTGTTCCTTGTCTACCAGTGTCTTTTAAGCAATGTGAGTGACCGGTGAGCCCTTACCGATGAATGGTGTTTGTGACTGTACACTAATGACAACTTAAATTGCTAACAAAGCAAAGCTACCTCCCTCATTTTGAGATCTCAAAATTCATATCAATCAGGCATCTCTCTCTCAAACATTCAAGGAGCAAGAAGAAGCATTCAATCATTCAAGGCATTTCATTCCTTCATTGTGGCAAGCTTTGACAACCTTCATGCAAGCATGTCCTTATGATTTCCTTTTGGGTTTTTGTGGAGTCATGCTATTGCATCAACACTTGTAACTCTATTCCAAGAGCATTTGCATCATCAAGGTATAAGACATTTGTTTCTTAGATCTAGCCTCTGCTTCCTACAAGCACCCCTTCCTTTCAAGCATTTTCATTTTAATTTCATTGTTAATTTCAAATCAAGGGTTTGACTTAGGCAAACCCCTTTCCACAACATTGTTCCCCTTTTTCTATGTGCAGGTGACAAGGGGTACAATTACAGAAAAAAGGTAAAGGCTTGACAAAGAGCTACAATTGACTGAATTTTCATTAGAATTTGTTGAGTCTAAGGCGAATCCACAGGTCTAAGGCAAGTCCAATCGTCTCATACCCCCAAGTCACCCCGTACCTGGCATTCTAAAGTGAAAGACTCTTTCTCTCTTTACCTAGCTCTAGATCTTGCATTTCCATTTCCATTTCCCTCTTGCATTTCTAAATTACATTTACATAGTCATAGTCCATTTAGCAAAGGATCACTGCATCCACCTAACACTTGATTCTTCTCGAGCCTACTGGATCATCTTCCTTTCAATGTAAAAGGAGATAGGCCTAAGCTTCCTAGTTTGTTCATGCATCCTAGTGAAGACTATTTCCTTCATTACATTTTGGTGAGCCCATCACATCTTACATTTCCTTTAATTCTGATTTGGATGTCTAGATCTCATTTGTATACATTGCATTAATCTATATTCACACCATATCATTGCTACATTTTATGCATTTAGAAATCTAGGATTGCCTTGATTACATTTTGGTAAACCCAACTCCTTACATTTTAATTCTGATTTGGATGTCTAGATTTGATTTGTATGCGTTGTATTATTTCTTTTCAAGTTGCAAAATTTTTTGGGGGCATTATCCTGAATCCGTTAAGTCAATTTTGAGATAAAACATCAACCTTTGATCAACTTGTCTTTGTATTATGACTTTCCTAATAGATTAAAAAGAAAAAACTTTATGCATATGATGTTTCTTTGGCTTCTCTTATATCACCATACACCTCTCCCAAAATTCTCTTTCTAATAAGGACATATTGGTACAAGAAGATGTTTTTAACAATTCTCTCAATGATCTCTCTCTTTGGGACGAAGCATTGAGGATTCATGTTAACTATTCTCTTAATATGTACCCCTCCCCCATGAGAATACCTTGGTGAAAGATGATGATATTGTGGTAGACACGATTGGTATGATTGACAAAACTTCCGTCTTTTCATTTCAATGAACTTCTTTCTAGGAATGAAGCTTTAGTGAGTTATGATTGCCCCTCTCCTAAATTTTGTTCTACTAATATGCACAAAGATATTTCTTCTCTTAGTGATCTCCCTATTTGAGATGAACCATTGGACGATGATGTTGATTATTCTCTCCCCCTTGAAAGAACCTTAATGAAAGAGGATGATATAGTGGTAGAGGAGATTAGTATGATTGGCAATTCCCTTGATGACACTTTATCTTATATTCCTCTCAATGACCTTCCTTCTAGGAATGAAGCATTAATGAGTTATGTTTGTCCCTCTCCTAAAGTTTTTTCTACTTAAGAAGATGCTTTTGAGAAAGAGGATAATACCCTTGATGCTCTCCCATCCACAAATGAAACCTTTGAGAACAAAGAGCCTAATCAAGTTAATACTATCCATGTTTTGAATAGTGAGAAGCCTAAGATTGTTGTCCACCTTCGTCAAGTTGTACCTCAAAAAAAACCAGTGATTGTGGTGAAAGGTGCTCAACAACCCAATTATCATGTAGTAGCTCACACATCTAACACTCAAAACAAGAAAAATTCCAATGTTCTTCCCCCTTCTCAACCTTTTCTTCTACCCCCCTTGCATCCTTCACAACAAGTTGGTAAGGAGTATAATCTTATTGAAAAACTTTGTGCTACTCTTGCTAAGATATTTGTTTGGGACTTGATTCAATTTTCACCAACACACCATACAATGCTTCAAGATGCTTTACATAATATTGTTGGTCCTTCTCCTATTGGACCTAATAATGTGACAGCCTTGTTGGAGTCCCAGGATGAATTGCCTTCTTTAGAAGTTCAAAATAAATGTGATCCTCTTATGATTGTGTCCTTATTAATGACAATGCTATTAGAAGAACCTTGATTTATAATGGATCCGATCTCAATGTTTGTTGCATTGATTTATTGCATTAAATTAATATGGATATTCTCTTATTCAACCTGATTCCCTTCGCATTTGTGGCTTTGACAATGTTGCTAAAAGATCATTAAATACAATCTCCTTACATGTTACTATAAGTCCGATTATTTTACCTACGCTTATTTGTGTCATGCCCAATACAATTACTTATAATCTTCTTCTAGGAAGACCTTGTTTGCATGCTATGCACGTTGACCCTTCAACACTTCATCATAGTGTCAAGTTCATCTATAACAATATAATGTATACCATTGAAGCCAATCATAAATTACAAAGTTGCTTATAATTGGAACACTCTTTGATTCCTTCACCAATACAAGTTGATACACCATCTCTTACTCCTCAAGAGAAACTCCTAGGAGATGATTAGGGGTCATTAAACTTTACACCATCTTTTATGAAAGAATATAAAGTTCATAAATTTAACATTAGAGCCTCAAAAGGACCTACTGTGTCACTTATTCAACCCTCTTCCTCTAACATTTCAACCCCTAATCTTGGACATGGTTTAGGATGTGTGCCACAAAGCATTGAAACTCGTGAGAAACCTACATCACACTTTCCTATGGAAGGGTTAGGTTTCCAACCTCCTCCATCGTCTACTACTTCTATATCTTTTATGCCTCACTTTAATCACGATATTATTTTGTCCAATCTTCTTCATGCCAGGTTGATTACCCAACCCAGACAAAAGAAGAAATATAGACAAGCTCTTGAGAACCTTCCCTTTTGTATGTATCATCAATATCATGACCACTCTACTAATGAATGTCAAGCTTTGCATTATAAAATTCAGAAACTCATTGATTATGATATCATTTATGTACATGTAACAATGAGTTGTATTTCAATTATGATTTCTTTAAATAACATTTAAGTTCCTATTATTTTACTCCACACTATGTGACACTATCAGCTTACTCCTTTATAGGCTCATTGTCATTCATGGTGGTACAATTTCAAGTGCAATCATACTTTTTGAGCAACATAATAGCTTTTCTTATCATAGTCTCTATGCCTAGGGGCAAGAGTGGTGTTTCTATTTCCTATCCTTTCTAAGGATCCAATTTCCCTTGATTAAGTGGTATTTGTTTATCATGTGATGTCCTTTCTTGCATGGAGTTGTTTGTTTTGAGTAGGGATTCTCTCTTTCACAAGAGGTGTGTATCCTTGATCACAACCTCTTCCTCTCTTGACAATGTATGTCTATCACAAACAAATCCCTTACTTGGTGACTAAGAGTGTGTTATCCTTCATAAAAAATCCCTTTGCCTAGCAATGGGGAACGTGTGCATTCTTGTTCTTCTTCCCCTCTTATGATCAATGATGTTATTTTTGTTCAAGATCTCCTCTTGGAAGTAGAAGTCTTTGCGCAAAGATCTCTTCCTCCTCTTATGCACCCCTCAAACATCCCTTTACACTTGTTGCACGATAACTCTTTACAACCATCTCTTCCTTGCCTCGTAAGAATCGTGAGCTCTTTGGCTTGGACAGAGTGTTGTTTAAAAGATATCCCCTTGGTGTTGAAGGTGTTTGTCTTTGTTCTTTTCCTTAAGATGTCAACATAGTCCTATTTTTCCATCATATATGACCTCCTTGTTACAAATATGTTGGTTATTTTTATCTTCATTTCAGGTTGAGTACACTAGCATAATACAATTTCCTAGGGCTAGATGACTCTTTTGTACCGTTTTTAGCGAATTTCCTTGGATATAATGCTTTCCTTGGTTATCCTTGGGATTGGTTGAATAGCATAACACAACCTGCTAGCCCATTTGACCTCTCATTTGTGCAGGTTTTCCAGATAAGTTGACTAGCATAATACAACTTTCTAGTCCATCAACTCTCTTTGTACCAAGTCCTCTTTTAGGATGAGTTGACTAGCATAATAAAACTTGCTTTCGACTCTTCTTCCTCTCTTTCCATGGATGACTTAGCATAACACAATTTGCTAGCATGTGTAATTCATGGTTTTCTTTTTCTCTCCTCCATGATCTCATAGCATAACACACTTTGCTAGTTAAATAGGACATGGAGCCTTGTCTCATCTTTGATGTATTCTCTCGCTCTTTCCATGTGATCACTTGTGCTCTTGCAATAGCATTTCGAGAATGATATTAGCAGTTGTGACATTTTGATTATCGAGGTCTCTTCAACTAGTTGAATTGGAGCCTTAGTAAGTTTTTGTCTTTGCTTTGTTTTGTGTGCCCTTGCACATGGTTGTACAAGTTAAGATTCTTGGTTTGGGGCTGGATCCCTTGAACATAGTGGTGTATTCTCTCTTTGAAGTCTTGTTCGTGATCATTTCTCTCTTCATCTCTTCTACTTTACCGTGAGTATGCATGTAGGCTCATACTCCCACTAAAGTGGGGTCTAAATGTAGCATCGTAAATTGTGCACACTTCCTAAGGTGTCTAATTCCACGCTTACTTAGCACCCATTTTATTGTGTGTTCACTCTTCCATGCATTGTAGGACTTTTCTATGCATTTAATTAATAAATATTTAAATGAGTCCTCTCTTAATTTAATTTATATGATGACCCTTAATTATAGGTGTCCCCCTTTAATTATTTCATCCATCCAATTACCACTTACATATATAGGCCCTATTTTATTATGGGTGGCATTTCATATTTATTCCAATATCAAACCTCGATTCCATGCAACTCAAATCTGAGCCTGAATTTGCCTATACAAGGCGCCTGGGAGTCAATTCGCCCCAAACCTTGGGAGTTGCCCCATTCTCCACAAATCGAGCCCAAATTTGAATGGTGTAATGGTCCTTTATTTTGAGCAAGGTGTTCAAACCCACGCCAGCCTCCTTCAAGTTTAGAGACCCGAAATGGCTTCGTGAGGTATAAAAGAAAAGCTACCTCCCTCATTTTGAGATCTCATATCTCATATCAATCAAGTATCTATCTCTCAAGCATTCAAAGAGAGAAGAAGAATTTAACCATTCAACCATTCAAGGCATTTCAACCCTTCATTGTAGCAAGTTTTAAAAACCTTCAAGCAAGCATGTCCTTATGATTTCCTTTTGGGTTTTTATGGAGTCATGCTATTCATCAACACATGTAATTCCATTCCAAGAGCATTTGCATCATCAAGGTATAAGACATTTTGTTTCTCAAATCTAGCCTCCACTTCCTACAAGCACGCTTTCCTTTCAAGCATTTTTATTCTAATTTCATGGTTAATTCCAAATCAGAGTTTTACTTAGGCAAACCGTTTTCCACAATATTTTCCCCTTATCTATGTGCAAGTGACAGGTGGCACAATTACGGAAAAAGCTATAGGAAGGCCTGATAGAGAGCTAAACTTGACTGAATTTTTATCAAAATTTGTTGGGTTAAAGGTGACTCCACAAGTGTAAGGCGAGTCCAATCACCCCGTACCCTCCAGGTCACCTTGTACCTACCATTCCAGATTGAAATTTGGATCATAGGCAGTCGTCCAAATTTCCAAATCTAGTATCAAAATTGGGTTCTCAATCTATTAGATATCTCTGCATGCAGAAAGATTCTTTCTTTCTTTACCTAGCCCTAGATCTTGCATTTCTCAATTACATTTGCAGTCATAGTCCATTTAGCGAAAGATCATTGCATCTACCTAACGCTTGAGCCTTCTCGAACCTAGTGGATCATCTTCCTTCCAATGCAAGAGGAGATAGGCCTAAGCTTCCTAGTTTGTTCATGCATCCTAATGAACACTATTTCCTTTATTACATTAATATTTCAAACTTATAAAATGTTTTCATTTTTTCTAAAAAAAAATATTTTTGTAGCTTGTTTGCACTTGCAAATATGTTTGCCCCTTCATTGAACTTATCGTGCAAGTAATTAGATATGCTAATACTGACTCTCTTGTCCTTGGAGATATTTATGAGACCTTTGATAGCATGCATAGGAAAATGATTCAAGCAATTCAGAGCGGGGACCCTACTTTGGAATTTTTTGAAGAGCATCTTAGGCCCTTTGTAACATTATAGTGGAACACTATGAACACCCCACTTCATATGGCAACCTATGCTCTAAATCCCAAATTGTGTGCAATTAATCCTAGGAGAGTGCCTCCCACTCATGATGAGGAGGTGAAAGAAAGGCTCATGAAGGTCTTGTTGTGAGGTTTTCACACCATCGCCCCATTGCAAACAGGGACCTCCTCTTTTTGCTTTGGCAGTAGGAGTAGTGGTCTTAGATAGCATTAGTTGGTGGCGATCTTTAAGTCTCCAAGTTTGAGAGATGAGCTTGAGCAACTTTGGCTCATTGGGTAGTCAAGTCAATCAGGGATATGAGCGAGAGCTAAGCTGAGCTAGCCAAAGAGGTGAAGTTGAAATCAAGGGATTTGTGATCAAATGAGTTAGAACCATTTGAAAATCCTTGTTCCAATGTCAATTTGATATTAGAAAGTCAGGAAAGGTTGTGGAGGTAACACTGTTGGAGGCATGTTGAATCCTGAAATTTGGCTAAGTCAAAAAAAAATTAGAAACTCCCAAAATCTAAAATATTTATTATAACTCCTATGAACCTGAAACCACTCTTAAACATCTTAACAGTATTTATATAAATAAGAAAGGAAATAAATGTAACTTATACTTAAATATATTTTATATAAATCATTTCACCCTTCGAGCTAAAGAAACTCATTGCAAAATTGGGAGTTAACTTGCAAAATGAAGAATCTTGAGAGTAAGTCAAAATCCAACCACCTCTCAAGATTCCCAATCTCCACAACCCTCAAAATTCCGCCCAAGTCTAGTGTAATGGCCCTTGCCAATAGGCCACTAAAAAAACCCTCAAAAATGCAACTCAAATGTAGATAGAAAATTATTTTGCAATATATGAGTTTGCTGTCCCAAAATTTCAGAATAATAGATAGCAACCAAATACCATCTAAAACACTATCAATGATGTAGGAAATTGCTCAAAACCATATGCCATTCATATATCAACAATTTGCAACAATGCCATACATATTTCAGCCAATAATATGATCATAAAACCCTAGGTTTGCAATATAGATAGACTAAAAATTACAATGCCCTTTCACTTGCAAAATCCTAGCCTTCCTTTGATACCAATAATGCCAAATGGCAAACAAAGACAAGTACAATGTAAAATAGTAAAGTGCTGAAGCTATATTTTGTACTCAGCTGAAAACATACATTTCTCAAAAAATATGCCAAATGCCAAATGAGAAGTGAGGAACCTGATTGTAGATGGCTGCAATAATTTTTCGGACTGCTTTTTCGGACTGTTTTTTTCGGATTGCTTTTTTCCTCTTGCAACCAAAACTCAAACCCTCAGGTAAGTCTGAGGACTCCAAATAAGCTCAACTTGAAATGGCTGAATACCACTTCCAAAGTGCAACCCTTCAAAGGATATTTCACCTCCTCAGTTATGCAAATCCTTAAGAAACTTCGTTCCTAAAGATCAAATGACAATCTGTAGACCAAGATGGCGCCACAAATGCTCAAAGAGAAAAGTAGTGTAAACTCAAGTCATGGAATGTCCAAATGAGAGGCCAAGCACTCTATTTATTCACTTTTCTAAGAAGCCACTAGAACTTTTAGAAGTATCCATAAAATATTCTTATAAAATCCCTTTATAATGCACTTTTATATAAAAAGTAACTTTATAAAATAAAAAGTGCAACTCAACTCAAAATTATAACATTTTGGCCCCCACATAACACATTATAATAAAAATATGATAAACACAATCTCTCCAAGAGCAAATAAGACCATCCAATCCCCAAATAATCATCAGAATGACTCTCTCACCAAACCCATCTGCCTACGAGAGTCCATGATAGGCAAATCCACTGAAAAATGACATGTCACTAAAGAGGGGACATGACATCTAGATGGCTTCCAAGTGATTACAAGCCGAGTTTCAAGTGTGAAATGATGAAAAGAATGAGTGAAGAGCAATAAAAAGATGATTTTGGGAAGTGAATATGCAAAAGTAAGGCAATCCTGAGAAAAAGTCAGATTTTGACCTGGTCTCAAGATTCAAAATCCTAAACACCCCAAGATTTCCGCCTCTTTGGAAAATCCTAACTCCCACCTCATTTTTGCCCAAGTGTAGAAACTGGCTAAGGCATGATTTCAACTCTAAATGATGTGGGAAGATCAAACTTGAAGGATAAAAGTGAAAATCAGTCAAAACTTGAAGAGAAATAGACAAATCTTGGAAGTAAAACAAGGATGATGTTAGACTTCAATCAACCAAGGCATAAAACAGATTGAGCAAAGCATGAAAATCGGCCTTGAGAGTCATATTGAAGTATGGAATGCAAAGTTGGGAGAGTGAATTGGCAAAATAGGAAACTAAGTGAAGGTGGGAAAATCTTGAATTAGGGGCAGAATCCGCCCCCTAGTCAGGATTCCCAAATCCTAACTCACCCCAAAATTCCGCCCTATAGTTTGGGCGAGATCCAAGCAGCTAAGGGGGGTAACACAAATGTAGGTTGAGTTGATGTTGATTCAAGGCGAATGAGGATTCCAAATCCATGGCAAAGTCAGATCAAAACCAAGTGGAGTGATGGAGTTGAGAGTCTAAAAAGAGCCCAATGGACTTGTGGAAGTAAGTGGAATGAAGGGATAATCCCAAGAGAGGGGTGGAATCTGACCACCTCTTGGGATTCCTAATCCTAAGACATGTCAAATCTCCACCCCAATATCTTGGCAAAATCCTGACTCACCTCAGAATTCTGCCTTAAATCAGGTGATGTTTGAGGTGTATTTTAAGCTCCAAACTGATCAAAATAGCAGAAAATGAAATCTAAACTAAATGGTGGTGAAGTTTGATGAACACGGATGAAATCTTGATACAAATGATGAACAAAAATCAGATTAAAATGGCCTCTAGAATGTCTCCAAACTAGATTACAATTGACGCATTTCAACCAACAAACAAAGAATGAGGTTTGGAGAAGCAATAAGAAGTGGAAATTTGAATCCAAGCAATAATAGTGAGTTAATACCGACTAAGGGGCGGAATCCGCCCCCTAGTCAGGATTCTTAATCCTGAAACCTTCCTAACTTCTGCCATCGTAAGACAAGATAACGATTTGGGGGTGAGGAGGTTATGTATCGCCTTTATTACAAATGGGCATTTTATAGCAAAATTGGAGAAGTTTGAATTCACCAAAAGTCAAGATTATAGTCTCGACTAAGAGGCGGAATCCACCTCCTTGTCGAGATTCTCAATCTCAACTCATATGGAAATTCCACCCAGATTCAATTGGGCCCAAAATCAGATTGATGGGGGGTAAGGAAGGGTGCATGACTAATGATTTAATTGGGTAAAAAAACTTGCATTTCATCCTCAACTAAGTCGCATATTCACGAGTATAAAATGATCACTTTAAAATGATTTCATTGGCCAAACTAAAGGCAAGTCAGCACAAATAGGATACATGCTCTATCATTTTGAAGGTCACCTATATAAGAAGGGAAAAGCATTTCATTTTCCATCAAAACTTAAGCAAATCCATCTCTTCTCTAGGCAGCAACTTCTTACTAAGCGGCAGCAATTTTGTGATCAAGAGGGGCGATTTTAGGAGGACTTAGAAGGCAAAGTCCATTGATTTCAGAGGTGAAGGATGCTGAAGATAGGCCAAATCTGGGCAGAATATACAAGCATCGGGCCTAGTTAGACCCAAAACTTAGAGAAAAATCATTTCAAATCAGAAGTTGAGGCCATTCTATATCAAAATCAGAGCTTAGAAGTTGCAAAAAGAAAGAAATCTGGGCTAGAGAAACAAAGAAAATCAGAAATGAAGAGGACGAAATCTGAATAGTGAATTCACAATAGAAGTGCATTTTGCCTCCATATTGGATGTGACTTCTTGATCAAGCTGGTTTAGTAGGAGAAAAGGTTGACTTAAGGTTGATCTAAATGTAATTTCATATCATGCAAGCTTTCAGATTTCCTTCCTTTTGTTTATACTTATCAACTTTGTGAGCTTAATGCAATTTCCCTTTTCTTTTTGCAGGGTAACTATGAGGGAGGGAAGGCTGAATCAAGGTTCACTCATTGGAGCAATTTGGAAGATTAGACGATGGATGGTATGCAAATCCTCAATCACTACGCCAACAAAAATGGATGCTACAAGATCAAGATCAAGCTTGAGGACTTCAAATGAGGAGGTTCAAAATCAGATTATCAAAGTGCAAATTCAAGGCAAGATCAAGATGGAGTTCAAGAAAGCAAAGAACAAGGAGAAGGAAAAATCAGAGTTTACAGGTGAAAGAAATTTATCACCAACTTGAATTTCCTCTGGAAATCCAAGTTTACTTTGCAAGATCCAAGTGCATGAAGACTTTATCACTTCAAGGATGTCAAGGTCAAGGCATCGAAAGAGACATCAATTTTGCAAGTACAAGCAAGTTCAAAATCGTGGCAATGAGAAGATTTTCAGAAGACGGAGAAAATTTGTGAAGATGAAGCAATTTGAGAATATGTCATCACAATTGAAGGCTTGATAATATTGAGTATCAAGAGATATTTTCTCATCATCAAAGAATTGATCAAATCTATAAGATGAGGATGTTGAGGTAGCGCCCACTTGTCTTCTACCAATCAGAGTGATCTAGTTACACGTGCTCAAGCACATTCAATCATATTATGCCAAGTGCTCCTCTACCTTATCTATTTTCTTATTGGCTCTCAAAGCATTGTAATTTTCTTATTGGCCCATGGGTGATGTCTTCATGTAATTGGATTATCGTGTGGCAACCCTATTAGGGTTTGTAATGGATCCACCTTGGCCCATGATCTTGAATCGATCTTGGCCCTTCATTGTAATTGAGCAACTATAAAAGGCCAAGGCCTTCTCTCATTTGTAAGTGATAAGATTAGAGAGTAGGGTAGGAGGAGACTTGTTGAAATTGTTGCCATAATGTTATCAAAGTAATTGTTGAGTCATTGTTGGTCTTCATGGTGGATTACTTGTGTTGCTTTGGAGTATTACATGGTTTCTACATTTCTTCACTTAGAGTAAATTTTGTTTCATGTTGATTAGAAATAGTGTTTAGTTGAATGGACATGATTTTGGATGCATCATTGGTGAACTCGCTTAGACCAAATCACTAGCTACTTGTTGATTGTAAGTTTGTTTTGCATGGTCAAATGGCATTTATATGAACTTAACTTCAATTATTGCTTGCACATTGATATGCATTGATGGATGGTGTTAATGGAATGGTGGTAGTTTGAACATCTTACATTTACCTTAGGAGATTGCACTAGCTTGGTTGATGTCAATGGCTAACCCAAGTCCAGTAGAGTCACAAAGACATCCATCGTCTCTTGCATTCTAGGATTAGATTAGATTCTCTAAACCCTTTCCCTTGTAGTCATTTGGTGAGAAGAAGTTAAAGTCAAGTTGATATCCATTGAATGAACAGCGCAAGTCCCTTTGTGATAACCAACTCATTAAAACTGAGTGAAAGTCCACAATAAGGAAGGAACCTTGAGGTTGTCTCATTTGATCACACAATCCATGTACATTGTTTAACATATGAGCATCCTTATTCAAGAGAGAGTTGGAGATTTGGTGTTTCACCTCGAAATACTAAGTATTCAATTTTCTATGTTGTAGTGAAACAAAACTCACATCAACAGGTCCTTTGAAAAATGTATATTGAAGAGGAATCTTCTTTACTTGGAACATAACGGCTTGCATTTATCAATCTTTGTGGTCCAACCTTCAACAAACCAAAGGCAAGGTCAAATAGAATTACATTAGCCCACAGGACCCTACTGGATGGTAGATATGGCATGCCAAGAATGCATCAGAGTTGAAGTTACCTATCCTTCATCTTCTTTCAAAAGTTATCAGATCCTCTACTACAAAAAGGAAGTGGTTCTTATTTTCTCATAGCTATAGATTGTTCCAGGAAGTGTAAGGATGCAAACTTCCAATTTACCATTTTGAGAGATGCCATAGAGGAGGTGAAGCCCTCAAATGTTGTACAAATGATCACTGATTCAGCATGTGTGTGCAAATCAGTTGGTTTGATGGTGGAGGGTGCTTACAAGCACATCTTTTGGGCGCCATGTTGTGTTCATGCATTGAAAGATATAAGAAAAATAGATTGGGTGAAGCAAGTGGTGGTAGAAGATAGAGAAATTCAAATGTTCATTTGCAATCACTACATCTCACTTCCTCTCTTCAAGACATTTTCAAAGGAGTTCTTGACACAGTCAAAGATCAGAGGATCCAGTAAAGGACTGTCCAAACTTGCAGCCAAACACCAACAATGCGGAATAACACAACAAGATAATGCTTCAACAGAATTTCATTCAACGTGCCTGGGTGTAAGGCCTTTCGGGTTAGGGCCAAATAAAATTACTTACAAAAGTATTTCTGCAATCTCCTAGCTAGTCCAGTTCTGAAAGACATCAGCAACTGATGGAAACCCTAAGGCAGATCTAAACTTGAGCTCGCAAGCCTCCAAGCAATCTCCTTGTCCCCAAGCATGCAAACCACTAGCTCTGCTATTACAACTATCAGACAATCAATATGATCTTCAAGATCTCGCTGTTAGCATCAAATGATGGTAACCAGTAAGCTCTCTACTGGTCCAAGTATCGTCATTGATTGGCAAAAGAGGATAGAGATTTGTCATCTCTATACAAGCTGAAGCTCTAAGAAAATCTACATCAAGAGAGGCTGGTTTGGCAAGAAATCGCTACACTAAGCATCAGTTACCGAGCAATACACTCAATTAGGGAAGAGAGTATTCCAGTATCAACCAAGAACCAAACTACAACTGGTATAGACAAGTACAGCTAAAAGCAATATCCAACTAGTGTCTATAACACAACTGAAACAATGTAACCAATCATCCACTCAAGAGGAAGTACACCGAGGACAATGCAACCGGTAAGACAAAAGAAACTACAAACACATCGAAGGACGAATATATTGTAAGACTCCAGTATGAACCGAGGAAGTCATAGTCAACTGTCAACTATCTGTTCCATCCATCTCTTTCTACCGGGATTTATTGCAGTACATCCGGGTGATCTTGAGTTGTCTTGGTGATCAGTTTGAGGCGCAGGAAAAGAAACTTGAGGCGCGACTGAAGGATTTAAAGCCGGATTCAGTGGCTTTAAATCAAGGTGTTATCTCCTATGAAGGAAGGTTGCCTGACACGCAACTGTTGTTTTCTTCATGAAGCGGATAAAGCTAGAGCATGCATCGGATGTTTGCTCAGTGAACCATTACTTCACTGAGTGATGTAATCGTAAGATCTCAGGATTAGGTCATTCATTTGAGGCACGATTAGGGCAACAAAATTGTATATATTCTTATGCTTGTTGTGAAGAAGAGTTGCCTTCATTCTGCCATGAAAAAGAGTGAACCTATATGCTACAGAAGTAGGGGTAAAAGAAAATAGAGAAAGAGAGATAGCAGATTATGCAAAACAGCACAACAATAGATGAGAATACACCTGCGGCGACCGGTGTTGATTCTCAATTGAGCATAAATAGAGATCTTATCAGGCTAAGCAAAGCCATCTGTAAAGATCACACTTCTATTGTTTTCTAGCAAACTACAGTAGCCAAATCTCAATATTTGGGTGGACTATAACAGGTCCCTTGTATCAAAATCCCTTAACCGGGTGACATCTTTCAAGGTGTTTAAAGTCCTTTAACCAGGCAAGTCCTAGCAGACCTTATTGTAACAAATCCCTTGACCGGGTCGCATCTAGCAAGTGCGCTTTTATCCTTTAACCGGGAAAGCTCTTAACAGGGCGTACACCAGGAGAGTACAAAATTTGTGAGGTCTCCTCACACCGTGATTTTTACCCTAACCAGGTTTCCACGTGATAAATTTGGTGTCACTTTGTGATTGTTTACTTATTGTTATTATTTTCTTAAATCTGTTTGCCTTTTGTGCTATAAGTTTACTTCACTGGATTTAGTGAGAAAAAGTTTTTAGAAGTGTTGATTCACCCCTCCTCTCTCAGCACCGGTTGGGACTGTCAATTGGTATCAGAGCCAAGTATTGTTTTCTTTGTTGCTTACCCACACAAAGAAAAAGTCAAAATGATGAGGAAGGAAGGACCAAAGTTTTCAAAAGAAAACTTCACCTTATGGTGCAGCAGAATGAAGCTGTATATGAAGACCATCGGTGACCAGTACTGGAATCACGTTACCACCGATTACAGTGAGCCCATTGGCACCTTGACACCTAATCAAGAAAAGATCAAGACTGAGCACACGGCATCTATGGATATGATAGCTAGCACGCTACCTGATTATGTCTATGCTGAGATTGAACACCTTGAATCTGCCTTCAAGATGTGGAGCAAGCTGCAAACAGTTTATGGAGGGGATCCTAATGTTCAAAGAGCCAAGGTTGAAAGCCTCAGAGGAAAGTATGACGATATGAGGATGAATGAAGGAGAAGACATCGAACAATGTAGCAAACGGATCAAAGAAGTGATCAATTCCATCAGATGCGCCGGAGGAAAGCTCAGTGAAGAGGAAGTAATCAGCAAAATGCTAAGAACTCTCAGACCTCAGTATGCTATCAAGATCTCTGTCATTTAAGAGCTCAGATCGGTGACCAAAGATCAAGTCACTCTAGACTCCCTTATCGGTAAGCTGGCTGCCTTTGAATTAAGTAATTTTGATAATAGCTTATCTATTCAGGAAGCAGCTTTCAAGTCCTCTGCCAATATCTCTTCCACTAAAAAGGGAAGAGAAACCGGTAACTGCTCTACCGGAAAGATTGGCAACCTTGCTGAGAATCTGCTCTCAGAAGAGATGGAGCAAGAAGAGTTTGAAGCACTCATTGCAAGAAGATTCCCCAGAGGGAAAGGGAAGTACAAGGGAAAGCTCCTTTTGAAATGCTTCTCTTGCAATAAAATAGGGGTCATATTGCTACAAGATGTCCTGATAATGAACATAAAGATAAAAGAGACTGGTTCAAGAATAAAGCAAAGGAGTGCTATCTTGCAGAAGGAGTCACAGATAACGAATCTAAAGACTCGGAGGATCCAGAAATTGCATTTGTTGCAATAAAGGAGAGCCCAGTAATAGAAGTTGCACTCATATCAAGATCTCATCAGTATGATGACTGGATCATTGACAGTGGATGCACTCACCACATGACTGGTGACAAGAGCAAGTTTATCAACCTCGAGCTCAATGACAGCGGATCAGTTACCTTTGGGAACAATGCTCCCTGTGGCATCAAAGGTAAAGGTTCTATTGCTCTCTGCAACAATGTCGTCTGTGAAGATGTGTACTGGGTTGAAGGACTCAAGTACAACTTGATGAGCGTTGCACAACTGAACAACAAAGGATTCCTGCTGGAATTCGGATAAGGTTCCTGTATAGTAAAGAATCAATCTGGAACTCATGTTGCGATCGGTAGACAGAGGAAAGGTAATCTTTTCTATCTTGACTCAGTGGAAGGAGCCTGTCTCATAACCTCGGTCAAAGGAGAATCAAGCAAAATCTGTCTTATGACCAAAGAAGACAACGGCTGGTTATGGCACAGGAGGCTCTGCCACATAAACTTTGACAGCATTGTCAAAGTGAGCAAAAAGAAAATGGTAAGAGGATTTCCTGAGATTACAAAGCCCATCAAAGGCGTTTGTAAAGATTGTCAATTGGGAAAGCTGACCGGAACATCCTTCAACAGTAAGTCCTTCTCTGCTGAGAATGTTCTAGATTTGGTGCACACTGACTTGTGTGGACCAATGAGAACAAAGAGCTACCATGGAGACTAATACTTTATGCTTTTTGTGGACGACTTCTCCAGAATGATGTGGACACTCTTTCTTAAGGAGAAATCAAAAGCTTTCCACATGTTCAAAATCTACAAAGCTAGAGTGGAAAGAGAGACCGGTAAAAGCTTGAAGTGTCTGAGATCGAACAGAGGAGGTGAATTTACCTCTCAAGAGTTCACTCACTGCTATGAGGAACATGAAATAAAAAGACAGCTATCTGCACCAAGGACTCCTCAGCAAAATGGAGTAGCAGAAAGAAGAAATAGAACATTGATTGATTGTGCTAGAACATTGTTGATTCAAAAAGATCTGCCTCATCACTTCTGGAGGGAAGCTGTCAATACTACAATCTATACACTCAACCGTGTTCAAGTCAAAAAGGAAACCGGTAAGACTCCTTATGAACTTTGGTTCAAACATAATCCCAGTGTAGGCTACTTCAAAATCTTTGGTAGTAAGTGCTATGTTAAAAGAGATATGTATTCTAGGAAGTTTGATCCCAAGAGCGATGAGGGAACATTCTTGGGTTACTCTACCAAAAGTAAGGCCTATCGATGTTTGAACAAAAGAACAAGGAAGATAGTTGAAAGCATCAATGTAAAAGTTGATGAAACTTCAGAACAAGAAATAAAGACCGATCATGATAATCATAAGTCTTCAAGGCCTAAACGAAGGGAATGCCTTTGAATTCAACAAATCTATGACTGAAGATGACGGAGAAATACACATGGACAGACATCTGGAGAAAGAGAATGTACCTGAACCCAACAGGTTGATACAGGAAGGCGAACAAGTTGATGTCACAAACCATGATGAAAACAATGCTCAACCGAAAGAACCAGACCGGGAACAGAGACCTGTTCTTCCAAGGTATGTCACATATCATCCTACCGACAATATAATTGGTGACAAACATGGGAACGTCTTGACCAGGAAGAAGGCCAAAGAGAACATCTGTCTACTTTCATGTATTGAGCCCAAATCGACCAGAGAAGCCCTGGAAGATGAGAATTGGGTCAAGGCCATGGATGAAGAAATCGAACAAATAGAGAAGAATGATACATGGGAACTTGTGCCTAGACCTCAGGACAAAAATGTCATTGGGACAAAATGGGTCTACAAGAACAAACTGAATGTGGACGGTAAAGTCATCAGGAATAAAGCAAGACTGGTTTGCAAAGGATATGCTCAGGAAGCTGGACTAGACTATGGAGAAACTTTTGCACCAGTGGCTAGATTGGAAGGGGTAAGAATTCTTCTTGCCTATGCAGCTCACAAAAGGTTTAAAGTCTATCAGATGGATGTGAAGTCTGCGTTCCTCAATGGAATACTGGAAGAGGAAGTCTACATTGAGCAACCGGAAGGGTTTATATCTGCTCAAAAGACTAATATGGTCTGCGAACTAAAAAAAGCTCTCTATGGGCTTAAGCAAGCTCCAAGGGCTTGGTATGAAAGGTTGCATTCATACCTTCTGACCATTGGATTCACAAGAACTGGTGAAAATAGCAATATGTATCTCAAAACCGGAAAAGATGGAAATCTAATTGCTGAAATCTTTGTTGATGACATCATTTTTGGAGGGGATGACAGGATCAGTAAAGCCTTTGCTGAAGAAATGAAGAAAGAATTTGAGATGTCTATGATTGAGCCCATAAAATTATTTATTGGACTATAGGTCCATCAGCTGAAAGAAGGTATAATCATCTCTCAATCCAAGTACATAAAAGAAATTCTTAAGACTTTTGGACTAGAATAATCTGAACCGGTTGGAACTCCAATGATAACTAATCTTAAGTTATCAAAAGAGGATGATGCCAAAGAAGTAAATGAAACAATGTATTAGTCCATGATAGGAAAATTGCAGTATGTTGTTCACAGCAGACCGGACATTGCTCATGCAATTGGCATACTAGCAAGATTCTCAGCTAATCCCAAAGAAACACATCTGGTGGTAGTAAAGAGAATCTTCAAATATCTAAAAGGAACCGAGGAATATGGCTTCCACACTAGGGAGGATTCCAAATAAAAGTCTACACTGATGCAGATTGGGTTGGCAACATTGATGACAGAAAGAGCACAAGCGGTGGTGCATTCTTTCTAGGTGGGAGGATTGTATCGTGGACAAGTAAGAAGCAGAACTACATATCACAATCCACTGCTGAAGCTGAATATGTTGTTGCTGCAATCAACTGCACACAAGTGATTTGGATCAAACAACTGCTAGAAGGTATTCAGGAACAAGTACCTGAACCAATCGCAATTCACTGTGACAGTACCAATGCCATCAACATATCCAAAAATCCTATTATGCACTCCAAGACCAAGCACATTGCCATCAAGTATCACTATCTGAGAGAACTAGTATAGGATAAAGAAGTAAGATTGGAGTATGTTCCCACCAAAGAACAGATTGCTGATATATTTACAAAGCCATTACCAAAGAGTATTTTTGAGTATCTCAGAGGTAGACTAGGGGTTGTACCCCTCTCAGATCATCGGTAATCATCAGTCGGGAGTCATCAGTTCATTATGATTCAACAGAAGGTTACACCTTATCTTTTATGAACTGATGAAAAGGACTGCTGCTCGTAGGGGGAGCAGAGTAGAGAATGAAAATCTTTCTGATTAGCCTTTTGGCATTATTGTCAAAAAGGGGGAGAGATTGTGGCAATTGGCAATAGGCAATCAAACCGATTGGTAAACCGGGGAAGTAATGCAAGACTCCAATTGCCCTTCATAGTTTTTCCATCAATGCCAAAGGGGGAGATTGTTAGCATCAAATGATGGTAACCAATAAGCTCTCTACCAGTCCAAGTATTTTCATTGATTGGCAAAAGAGGATAGAGATTTGTCATCTCTATACAGGCTGAAGCTCTAAGAAAATCTACATCAAGAGAGGCTGGTTTGGCAAGAAATCGCTACACTAAGCATCAGTTACCAGGCAATACACTCAATTAGGGAAGAGAGTATTCCAGTATCAACCAAGAACCGAACTACAACCAATATAGACAAGTACAGCTAAAAGCAATATCCAACTAGTGTCTATAACACAACCGAAACAATGTAACCAATAATCCACTCAAGAGGAAGTACACCGAGGACAATGCAAGCAGTAAGACAAAAGAAACTGCAAACAGATCGAAGGACGAATATATTGTAAGACTCTGGTATGAACCGAGGAAGTCATAGTCACTGTCAACTATCTGTTCCATCCAGCTCTTTCTACCGGGATTTATTGCAGTACATCCAGGTGATCTTGAGTTGTCTTGGTGATCGGTTTGAGACGTAGGAAAAGGAACTTGAGGCGCGACTAAAGGATTTAAAGCCGGATTCGGTGGCTTTAAATCAAGGTGTTATCTCCTATGAAGGAAGTTTGCCTGACACGCAACTGTTGTTTTCTTCATGAAGCGGATAAAGCTAGAGCATGCATCGGATGTTTGCTCAGTGAACCATTACTTCACTAAGTGATGTAAACGTAAGATCTCAGGATTAGGTCATGCATTTGAGGCGCAGTTAGGGCAACAAAATTGTATATATTCATTTGCCTGTTGTGAAGAAGAGTTGCCTTCATTCTGCCATGAAAAAGAGTGAACCTATATGCTACAGAAGCAAGGGTTAAAGAAAATAGAGAAAGAGAGATAGCAGATTGTGCAAAACAGCACAACAGTAGATGAGAATACACCTGCGGCAACCGGTGTTGATTCTCAGTTGAGCATAAATAGAGATCTTATCAGGCTAAGCAAAGTCATCTGTAAAGATCACACTTCTATTGTTTTCTAGCAAACTACAGTAGACAAATCTCAGTATTTGGGTGGACTCTAACAAGTCCCTTGTATCAAAATCCCTTAACCGGGTGACATCTTTCAAGGTGTTTAAAGTCCTTTAACCAGGCAGGTCCTAGCAAACCTTATTGTAACAAATCCCTTGACCGGGTCGCATCTAGCAAGTGCGCTTTTATCCTTTAACCAGGAAATCTCTTAACAGGGCGTACTCCAGGAGAGTACAAAATTTGTGAGGTCTCCTCACACCGTGGTTTTTACCCTAACCGGGTTTCCACGTGATAAATCTGGTGTCACTTTGTGATTGTTTACTTACTGTTATTATTTTCTTAAATCTGTTTGCCTTTTGTGCTATAAGTTTACTTCACTGGATTTAGTGAGAAAAAGTTTTTAGAAGTGTTGATTCACCCCTCCCCTCTCAGCACCGATTGGGACTGTCACTCGCAGGATCCAATTGCTATCCTTCTCCTTCACTGACTTTGACTCCCTCAATTTGCTAACTAAACAACTACCCAAATACTCCTTAAATATATTTCCTCAACCACAAGTCGGCTGGAAGAAATAATTAACTCCTAAGCCAAGTCGACTTCTACTACAAACAAATATCAAATGCAACAACAGTCAGCTCACAAATAGCCTTACACACAATTAATTCTCCATGTCGGCCTCTAGATCCACATAGGAGAATACAACAAAAGCTACCAACATTAAATACACCAAGTCGGCCAACCAAAACTTCAAGAACTCCAGTCGATAAACCAGAACTACCAAGCACCAGTAAAACAACCGAGCACACCAAGCATCGCCGAGCAAGAACGTCGAGCACTACAAGCATCGCCGAGTACATGTTCCACCGAGTGCCAGAGGTTTCACCGAGTTCCTTCAGCGACCGAGCTTCTTCAATAACCGAGACTGTTGGTTAAAGCATCAACCGAGTAACACAGAACCACTTCAACACACCACCATGCAGATTTGTTGAATACCCAAGAATGCCCCTGCATCGGACACCCCAGGTTCGAAAAGATGTTCTCATAGGCTGGAAGAACATCTTCCGGGATTCAGCACATAAACCCCGAACTGGTTCTTCACATACAAGCCCTTCAACTCTTCACCTTGCATATTCTTCCACTTTTGCTTCCTCTGTCTTTTCAAGTCTTTCCTTGACAACACACGGGTTTGTTCTCCATACTAATCAGTCCTTTCAAAATTCTTCAACTCATCTCGGCTACCAAAGCTCAGGTTTCTCCTACCGAGCATTGTATCTAGCAAAGGCATCAAGGACAACTTCTTGTTATTCTTCTTAGCAGTAAATACATTCTTGACACAGTCATACATAGCTCTGCAATCATACTGTCAAGGTCTACCGAGCAATATGTGACAACTACTCATATCCACAATATCACACAACACTTGATCCTTATACTAGCCAATCTGAAAATCAACAAGACATTGCTCCCTCACTTCCAGAGCATGAACATCTTGTAACCAACCAATCCTATAAGGATAAGTATGTCTCATTCTCTTCAAACCAAGTTTCTGAAGCATCTCCTCAGCTACAAGGTTATCAGTACTACCACTGTCCACAATCACATCACAAAGTTTACCTCTTGACTTGCACCGAGTTCTGAACAGATTACTCCTCTAACAAGGTTCCACCTTTGCACCAAGCAATGTTCTCTGAAACAGCAAGTTCTCTGATTTAGGTTCATTCTGAATGTTCTCATTCACCATAGCATTCCTTCGATCACCAAACTTCTTCTGTGTACACTCAAAGATCTATGTCCTTCTTCACCACAATTATAGCAAGCACCCTTAACGATAACCCTACCTGTCTTCTTCTTCGGCTCCACAGGTTTCAATTCATCTTCAACAGTCAATTTATCCTTCACCGAGTGATCAAGCTTCTCCTTCCCTCGGGAATTACCATGTTGTCTCCTCTTCAACTTATCTTTTGCCCTCAAAGCATACTAATAAGCATCCTCAACCGAATCAATCTTCAGCATACCAAGCTCATCCTGAATATTGAATCTCAAGCCATTCACATACCGAGCTAGCTTTTCTTTACCAAGTTCTTTGTGTCCAGACCGAATAGTCAACTTATAGAAGTCCTCGGTATAGTCCTCCACAGTCAAATCTTTTTGCTTCAGATTTTGCAACTTCTTAAACAAGTCAAGCTCATAGTCGACAGGTATGAACTTAGCTTTCAATTTAGTCATCATCAACCTCCACCGATTGATCTTCATTTCACCTTCATCTTCTCTATCTCTTTCCAATTATTTCCACCAAAGAGCAGCCTGTCCTTTCAACTTAGTCTGTGCCAATCTTACTCTAAGAGGATCTTCAATTTCTTCAAGCTCAAAGAAATCTTCTAATTCACCAATCCAATCAATCAGATCCTCAGGTCTCAAAGTACCAGAGAAAGTAGAAACTTCCATTCGGTAACTAGTACTTAACCAAGCTCCAAATCTATGCAACTAACCAGTTCTGTCTTCACCAGATCTATCCCTCCAATCATCTCCACTAGATCCAACAGCTTCAAAGTCTTCCGCAGCTTCCTCATAACCATCTTCAGTACCAAGATTCCTCGGCATACCAGCAATAGCTCTCATGATCTCAGCAATCATGTCATTCTTCATCAATTCCATCTCAGATCTGAAATCTATTTTAACTTTTTTAGTAATCCTCGATTCCACAGCATTACAGAGATCTGCAATCGCTCTGGGGTCCAATCTTCTCGGAGGCATCCTTCAAGATCTTCAAAAACCCAAGGCAACAAATCACCAACCAAGGTCTTGGTGCAAACTGCCTCAACTCGGAGATCGGTTTACACACTCAAGAACTTCAAGCTCTGATACCATTTGACGCAATCAAAGGTCGAAGGATCCAATAAAGGACTGTCCAAACTTGCAGCCAAACACCAACAATGTAACACAACAAGATAATACTTCAACAGAATTTCATTCAACATGCCCGACTGTAAGGCCTTCCGAGTTAGGGCCAAATACAATTACTTACAAAAGTATTTATGCAATCTCCTAGCTAGTCCAGTTCTGAAACACATCAGCAACTGATGGAAACCCTAAGGAAGATCTAAACTTGAGCTTGCAAGCCTCCAAGCAATCTCCTTGTCCCCAAGCATGTAAACCACTAGCTCTGCTATTACAACTATCAGACAATTAATCTGATCTTCAAGATCTCGCAGGATCCAATTGCTATCCTTCTCCTTCACTGACTCTGACTCCCTCAATCTGCTGCCTAAACAACTACCCAAACACTCCTTAAATATATTTCCTCTTTCCTCAACCATAAGTCGGCTGGAAGAAATAATTAACTCCTAAGCCAAGTCGGCTTCTACTACAAACAAATATTAAATGCAACAACAGTCGGCTCACAAATAGCCTTACAAACAATTAATTCTCCATGTCGGCCTCTAGATCCACATAGGAGAATACAACAAAAGCTACCAACATTAAATACACCAAGTCGGCCAACCAAAACTTCAAGAACTCCAGTCGGTAAACTAGAACTACCGAGCACGCCAGGCATTGCCAAGCAAGCACGTTGATCGAGCACCACAAGCATCGTCGAGTACATGTTCCACCAAGGCCAACGGTTTTACCGAGTTCCTTTAGCGACCGAGCTTCTTCAATAACTGAGACTGTTGGTTGAAGCGTCAACCGAGTAACACAGAACCACTTCAACACACCACCATGCAGATTTGTTGAATACCCAAGAATGCCCCTGCATCAGTTCCTCAAACTTGTTGAGGCAAGGTATGCCACTTCATTTTCTTTCAATATATGGAAACATTGGAAATTTTTGAAACTTCAAACATTTGTATTCCAATTACATTGAGCGTTATATTGCTTTTAATGAATATAGGTATGCCACTTACTTCATCTTGTTGGAGAGGATGCATGAGGTGCATGAGGCTTTATAATTGATGATGGTGAATTAAGAGTGGACTAGATGGCCTAACTCGAGCTCTACTCAAGGAAAATTCATCAACCAAAAGATCCTTGATGATGATTGGTGGTCCACTATGAGGTAAGACATTGCTGATTTTACTCAAAATTCAATATTAGATTGCTGATTTTCATATTAAATTTCTGATTTTAATATTCAAATTTTATTGTCCAATTTTACAACTTTTGAAGTTTCTAAGATTTCAATTAACTTGTCAAAATATTATTTTGAACTTTTTGTTTGCATTTTGTAGACATGTTTGGTCTTTCATCTCATCTATTGTAAATGTCATTAGCTATGTTGATACAGACTCTCTAGTCTTGAAGAGAAATATGAGACATTTGAGAGTAAGCTTGGGAAGCTAAAACAAACAATTTTGACTAAGCATCCTAATTTGGGATTATATGAGCAACATATTCAAACTGACCCTATTAGATGGTGGATATGGCTTGGGAGGGATACACCACAATTGAAGATTATTGCCACTCACTTCCTTGCACAGGTTGCATGTTCCTCTATTGCACAGAGGAATTGGTTCACATATAGCTTTATCCACTCCATCAAGAGGAATAAACTCACGAGTGGAGAAGCTAGGAGCCATGTATAGTGCTCTTCGTTCAAGATTGTGAGACTCCAGAGTATTGGCAGATTCCAGCTTTATGGTGGGATGTTGATCCTGAAGACATTGCCTAGGTTGATGAGGAGACACCAAGGGGATTGGTTGGGACCCTGTTGAATGATGTGGACTATGATAGTGGCAATGACTCAGAAGACTCTGATTTTGATCTAGTGTTGGGAGATGCAGATAAGGGACAGCAATGTACTTTTTTGTATTTTTGTATCATAATTGAAAATGAAAGTATATGGCAGCAGTGTAGCCTTTGGGCATTTTGTATAAGTTTAAAACTTGTACGCTATTTTTTTATATCACATGCATATTGACAATGAATTCTGAGTTCTGAATGCATATTGAGTATTGACAATGAATTTCAAACACAAATGTTATATGTTAAGGTTCTATGATCTATATGTGCATGCTTTATCTGTGATTTCATATAAATATAATGTATATATGCCTGCTTTATCCATGTTTTCATATGAATATTTAATTTTTTTAAATTTTCCCTATATATTTTATATTTTTCTTATATTTATATATGTCGTCCCCAAAATTGGCTTGAAAAATCGAGGATACAGAAACACGTCCTCTCATCCCCCCATCCTGGAAACTCAGGGTAACCTCACAAATCATCCCAAACTTCTTTCTTAAGAGTTTTACATTCAGCATGAAGAGCTAAAAAATCTTCTATTAGCTCAGTTGTCACTTCTTCTGGTGGATCTGCTCTTCTTTGAAAGAATTTGGGTTGGAAGAGATTGGATAAAGAACCAAAAATTCAGTTAACCCTTGATGAACTTCCCTTTTGGTACATGTTTCCAGAGTTCCAAGAGCTTGCTGACCTTGCATGACTTACACCATCATTGCCGTCATGTCTTTTGAGTGTTTTAGTTATTTCTCTCTAACCCATATTGAAATTGATCAATGCTTCAAATGCTGTTTGAGTCTTTTTCTACTCTATCAAATCGTCTCCCTCTTTCTAACATCTTGTGTTCCTCTGAAACATATTATCTACTTTTCACCAAATTTTGTCAACCCTTGTTCCCCAAGTTGGCAGGATCAAACCTCTAAGACCAATATGATATCCCGAAATGGGATATTGTGTAATATCATATCAAAATGCTCACTTCACAAACTTCAACACTTTCTAATTAAGTTCTTCTGTCACAAATCCAAATTACTAATTGTATATGTATTTCCAAAAATTAAATGTATATCAGCAATAAATGTTAACCCTTTTCCTGCAGCCCACACAATTTATTACTTTTCCTTACTCAATGAATTATCCAAGAACAATTTTGAAATTGCAAATCACCACCGACATGCATAGAAATAACAGCAATAATGAATGGCATTATCCTAGCCGCCAACAACCGGCACATATAGTGCTGTAAAAGCTGCCCAAAACCTTCACAAATTGGCAAAATGATAGCTGCCACAAAAAAAAAATTGCCACGAGTACACTTTATTTCAATCAGCAACTTTGAAGCTCAAACACCATTATTTCATAAGTGGACAGATCGGAGGTTGAGTCATATACTATTCACTTACCAGTTTTACTATGTAAGTTGGCCTTAAAAAATCCTTTAACAACATCATTGAAACAAGAAGAAATAGTGAAAATTGAGAGTTTCAAGCCTTAAACCCAAGTTCTCGATTTTAAAAGGCTCTTTGAAACATATGAATATGTGAAACTAAACCCAAACCTGCCTTACCTGCCTTATACTAAGTTAATAGTGCATTACCGTGCACTTACATTGACGGCAGGATAATGTTAAAGATTAATTCAATAAAATAAATAACAATAACAGCAGAAAAAGATTTCCTATTCCAAATTCAATGGGATATGTAGAAAGCGCAATCAGTTTGAAACCCATTACTGAAACGATCAAGCTTAACTGCGTGTTTCAAGCCTTATACCCAAGTTCTCGATTCTAAAAGGCTCTTTGAAACCTAGGAATATGTGAAACTAATCCCAAACCTGCCTTATACTAAGCTTAATTGTGCAATACCGTGAATTTACATTGATGGCAGGATAAATGTTAAAAATTAATTCAATCAAATAAATAACAATAACAGCAGAAAAAGTTTTCCTATTCCAAATTCAATGCGATAAGTAGGAAGCGCAATCAGTTTGAAACCCATTACTGCAACGCTCAAGCTTAACTGCGTGCCTTGCCTTATAACTGGTTAAGATCATAAAACAAACTATTTACCAAAAATCAAACACCAATAAATAAATTAACTACCTGTGTGAAAGATTCAGTGTTATCCATACCAACTGCAGCTGTGCCATCAAAATCTCCTCTAAAATCAGCCCTATCCAAATGATACGGAATCCTTTTCCCACCCACTAAGAAAGACCCGCGTTTAGTTGCTCTTTGATCGAACTGCCAAGCATCTCCAATTTTATTATTGCCTAATGTTGCAGAGCTGCTTCCTCTTTTTGGAGAATTGGATTCGTTCTTCTGCAGGTTTTGGATGAAATTGGACACTTGAGTATGCACGCACCGTGAAATAAATTCTAAGTTATGTAAGACTTGTTCCATAGGATTTTTTGCCATGTCGATCATGCATGAATGAGCCTCCCTTTTGAAACTAAATTGTGAGAAAGAATGCCAGAGATGAAAGAACTGTATGTTAAAGAATTGAAGATATATTGAGAACTTTCAAAAACGGTGACAAAGGACTGCTTTTTAAAAAATACAAGAGCGGAAAACTAATGCCTGTTGTATTAGCACACCAAATTCAGTGTCCATGTTTTGAAAGATGTAGAACTTATATTCTTGGAGAGCTCATAAGTAGAACTTATACTCTTGAAATAGAGGTCTTAAATTGGAATAGATGGGAGGTAGGATATGTATGTTTCATTTGTAGTACAATTAGGTGTTTATTACATGGAGCTAGGGTATGTATGTCTAATTTGTAGTACAATTAGGTGTTTCTTACATGGAAGTAGGGTATGCGTGTCTAATTTGTAGTACAATAAGATGTCTCTTACACTGAGTTTGGGGTAGTCCAACATTATTACTAATCACTTAAATCACCTCATATAGTGGACTATAAAAAGATCAAATTTCCATCTATTTCCATATGTTGGATTTAGTCTTTTTAATTATTGTCGTCTAATTTCAAGCTTTTTCATTCTTAGTGGTTAAATATAATTGGTAATGATAATTGTAGGTTTCTTAATTTTATTTTATTTTATTGAGATGGGAATCATGTTCCAAGAAATTTTGACAAAATGAATTATCTTGTCCATGAGTGAGTGATTTGGGTTTGACATAAAATCTACATAAAAAAAATTTAAAAAAAATGTTCTTCTCTACAATCTACTTAGAGTAACAAAAGCTTGAAATTTGATTAGTTAATTCATAATTTAGAGTTATTGAAATTAAATGTGAAAAATAAATAAATTAAATATGATATTCAATTTGAAATTAATGTTTCAAATTGATTCATTAAATTCTTAAACTTTTATGGCTTGCTCAAATGAAGTCTATAATTTTTCAAAATGATTATTTCTACTTAGGTTCATCTATGCAAGAGTGGACTTGATCTCTACAAGTGTGTATGTGAGCTAATGTATGAACCTAAATTGTAATTGGAAAAATATGATTTGTTATAATTTTCTTGCCTTGATCTTTTATGTAATGTTCCCACGTACTGAGGGTATCACGAGTGCTTCTTGGGGTCGTCGGAGTAAACAATGGAGGATGTACAGAACATAGGAGAAGTTGTACGGAATAGGCTGAGGACGTACGGAAGCACAAGAGGGGTCATACGGTGGCTGGATGGAGCCATATGATGCAGCAATCAATGTCGTACGGTGCTAGAGTGCAGGGTCGTACGATGAAGCAAAGTGGTCGTACAGTACAAGCAGGAGGTCATACGGTGAAACAACAGAAGGTCGTACGATGAAATAGTAGATGGTCATACGGTAGTAGGTCGTACAGTGTGAGGGATATGCAGGTCGTACGGATGGAAAGATGGAGTGGTCGTACAGTATGAGGTACAGGTCGTACGGTGGGTTTGATGGTTGCACGGTAGTTTGTGAAGTCTCGAGATGATAATATGATATCCTTTTGTATTCGTCTCTTAAGTGAATATGACTTCTGCTGAATACGTACACCAAAATATTGACAGAAATATCTTTATTGAATTGATTGAAGGAAACCTCAGATTTTCCAGATCCGACACAAGCAGACAAGCAGAGTAGGGTGAGGGTTGAATCCCACCAAAACTGCACAAACCAAGTAGGGAGGATCTTTCACCTCCGAAATAGCGAACAACAGAATCCCAATAGGAATTCGTAAAATAAATCAAATATAAAACTCAACATATCAAATCTAACCTCACGCTGAGCATAAATACCCATCGGGGAAAACTCCCAAGAGTGCACAAAAGAGCCGACGGTGACAACTAAACTACGCCAACAAAAAGAAAGAATGGGCCCGAGATAAACTAAACCAATCGCGACCCCTAATACAATAGTTTTAATAGTCATTTAATGACGGGGATATTATAGTCCTCTCGTCCCAAAGATTGCTTGTCCTCAAGCAATTTTAGGTTGGGGTGTTCTAGAATCTCTTCTCCTTCCCAGGTGGCATCTTCAAGGGGAAGGTCCTTCTAGCACACAATAAATTCCTTAATAGTGCGTGTCCTCAATCTTCTCTCCCGGTTGTCGATGATTTCCGCAGGTTCCAACACTAACTTACCTCCATCGTCAAGGGGTTGCAGGTCTGTGGAGACTGTCACTTGCTGGCCCACGGCTTTCTTCAGGAAAGAAATATGGAAGACGTTGTGGATTCGGCTTCCCTCAGGCAAGTCCAATTCATATGCAACTTCACCCACTCTCCTCGTCATACGGTAGGGTCCATAGAAGTGCAATCTCAACTTCTCCTTTCTGGAAGCCTTCAGAGATGATTGTCTGTAAGTTTGAAGTCGGAGGTATACCAGATCCCCTACTTCAAAACTCCTCTCAATTTGGTGCTTATCAATGTACATTTTCTGTTGATTCTGAGCGTGCTAGAGATTTTCCTTTAGGGACTTTAAAATATCTATTCCTTCCAGCAGCCAGTCTTTGGCCTTCGACGTGTGACTATCACTGAAAGCCAAATCCACAAATGAAGGAGGTTCATACTCGTACAAAGCTTTGAAAGGTTTCATTCCAATGGACATGTGGAAAGTGGTATTATAGCAATACTCTCCTAGGTGTAGCCATTTTACCCATTCCCTCTGTTGCGCTAAAACATAATTTCTGAGGTAACCTTCCAGTCATTTGTTTACAATCTCTCTTTGTCCGTCGGTCTGCGGGTGGTAACTAGTGCTTGGTGACAACTCTGTCCCTGCTAGTCAAAACAATTCTTTCCAGAAATTACTGAGGAAGCGGCTATCTCTGTCGCTCACTATGTTTCGAGGGAGTCCATGCAAATGGAATACCTCTCGGAAGAATAAGTCTGCTACCTGTGAAGCGGAAAACTCTATTGGAATAGAAAAGAAATGTGCATACTTGGTTAGTTCGTCGACTACCACAAAGATGCAGTCCTTCCACTGTGCCTTAGGGAGCCTGGAGATGAAATCCATTGATATACTATCCCACTTCTTCTCTGGAATTGGTAATGGCTGCAGCAAACCCGTCGATAGAGTGTGTTCGGATTTATTTTGTTGGCAGATGGAACATTCCCAGACGTACTGTAATATATCACTTTTTAGGCCCTTCCAAGAAAATATTTCCCTAATCTATCGGTAGGTCTTCAAGTAACCTTAATGCCTGGCTAGAGGTGAATCGTGCATTTATTTCAAAACCTTTTTCTTCAACTTGGATTCAAGCACCAGGTAAATTCTATCCTTGTAGGAAATAATATCATCAACCACCTTATACCTATCGTCCTATATTTCTTTATCTAAGATTTGGCATGCAAACGTGTCCTTGGAGTATTCGACCAACAAATGTTCTTTCCAATCCACTAATATCTGAGATAAGGAACATATGGCCGATTTTCTTGACAAGGCGTCAGCCACTACATTATTTTTCCCTTTCACATATTCAATGTCAAAGTCAAAAGCCTAGACTTTACTTACCCATTTTTGTTGTCGCTCATTCAACTCTCGTTGTTCCAAAAAATGCTTGAGACTATTGTGATCTGCACAGACAACGAACTTGGCTCCGATGAGGTACTATCAAAACTTTGTCAAGCCATGCATGATGGCCAGCATTTCTTTATCATATATAGAATACAACCTCTCAGCTCCTGAGAGCTTTTGACTTTTGAAAGCAATAGGGTAGTGGTCTTGCATTAAGACGACCCTGATACCCTCTCTGGAGGCATCACACTCCCAAATGAAAGGTTGACTAAAGTCTGGCAGTGCAAGGACTAGACAAGAACTCATAGTCTCCTTGAGTTTCTCAAAAGTTTGATGTGCACATTCATTCCACTAAAAAGATCCCTTCTTCGTCAGGTCGGTGAGAGGTGTGCTAAGCTGAGAGAACCCCTTCATGAACCATCTATAGTAACTACACAAACCAAAGAATCCACGTAGTTTTGAAAGAGTCTTCAGAGGTGGCCAATCCAGGATAGCTTGAATCTTTTCTTAATGCACTTGAACTCCTCGGCTACTGACAATGTGCCCCAAATATAATATCTTTGTCATCCCAAATTCACATTTGGATTATTTGGTGAACAACAGTTGTGACTTCATAATCTCGAGCACTTCTTCCAAATGCCTTAAGTGCTCCTCCCATATCTTGTTGTAGATCAGTATATCATCAAAGAATACCAGTAGAAACTTACGTAGCTATTTGTTAAAAATGTGATTCATGCAAGATTGGAATGTAGCAGGAGCATTGGTCAATCTGAATGGCATGACTAGAAATTTGCAATGCCCATAATGGCAATAGAATGATGTCTTCTCCACATCCTGCTCCCTCATGCGAATTTGGTGATACCCCGAATGGAGGTCTATTTTGGAGAAATAAACAACACCATGTAACTCATCCAGCTATTCATCGATCCTAGGAATCAGATACCTGTTCTTGATGGTCTTTTTGTTCAGTGTGCGGTAGTCTACACACATTCGCATTGTTCTATCCTTCTTTTTATTCAGCACTAATGATGATGCAAAGGGACTGGTGCTGGGTCTGATCCAACCTTTGTCAAGGAGTTCCTGAATTATTTTTTCAATTTCATCTTTTAGCCTCCTAGGGTGGTAGTATGGCATAGTGATTACCAGTTTGGCACCAGCTTCCATCTCAATGGTGTGTTTGAATCCTCAATGTGGTGGTATGTCTGGCGATATGTCAGCGAAGACTTGGTGGTATCTATCCAAAACCCTTTGAAGTTCTTCCTCCTGGTGGTTCGTTCTTTGTCTCTATATGGATTTTGTTGAGGCAACACAGTGTGCGACCCAAACTACATTGTCGTGTTTGAAGATAGCTTCCATCTATTGGGCTAAAATTTCCTTCAATCCTCCATTCAACATCCCACTCAGCACAACCTTTTTGTCATTTACCTCGAAGGAGAACTCCATTTGCTTGAAACTCTGTGTGTATTCATCCAATGTTTCTATCCATTGAATACCAAGAATGACTTCCATGTTGTCTAGATCCACCACAAAGAAATCATCTGTCACTGTGTGGTTGCCCATGGTGATGCTCAGTTGCGGAACCAGATGAGTGCATTTTAACAGATTTCCTCCTACTACTTTGACATCAAATCCCTGGTGTGCCTCTATACACAGACTTCGTCGGCTCACTAGTGATGAGTTAATAAAGTTGAGTGCGGCTCCACTGTCAAGCATGACCACGACCCGTTGTCCTTGGAGGGTGCCCTGGACTTGGAACATAGTGCATCTTGAAGTTCCCACCATAGTAGAAATGGCACCTCCTCTTTTGAAGAGTGTGGCCAATCTTTCTGCGTGATTGATGTTTACCTCCCCCGAAGTTTGTTGTTTAGTTGCTTCAGCTTCGGGTGTTTATTCTTCCTCTCCATCAAATGAAACCTCAATGTAATGGATTTTTCCTTTGCCAAGGCATCAATGTCCCAGTACCCATGGCTCCTTACAGTTGAAATAGAGTTTCTTCCTTCTGAGTTCCTGTCTAGTTTCCTCATCCAACAAAGGCCTCCTAGGTGGAGGTCTATTGTCTCTTTCCCATGGAGTGAGAGGTGGTTTGGACTGCGAGTGATATTTGGTGGATGAAGATGAAGATGTCACCATGTTGCATGCCTTCTTAATCACTTTTGTGAGTGTGATGGGGTTGAATCCTTTCACCCACCCTTTCAAGGGTTCCGCAGTCCATCCATGAATAGTACCACCAATCGTCTTTCTAAAATATCAGTCACCAAGATAGATAATCTCTGAAATTCTATTATGTAATCATCGACTATGCCAGATTGCTTTAACTGAGCCAATTCTTTGAAATTTAGTTCTGGATCTTTTCCATCGAAATGGTCTATCAACCTCTCGGTGAATTCAGCGAGGAATTTATTTGGTCATGGCCGAGAGTAACCATGCCATGATGCCACCATTCGTGGGCTATTCCTTCGAGATGTAGTGCTACAAATTTGATGGCCTCATCTTTCAGCATAGGGTTGAGCTGGAAATATGTGTATGCTTTTTGCACCCATGCTCAAGATGTGATAGTTCTAGACCCATCAAAGGAGGATAGATTAACTTTGCCCATCTTTCATCTTAGATCGTCATTATAATAGCCATGCTTGTTTCCACTAGAGTACCTCATTCTCAACTCAACATAATCTTTGTAGGATATATCTCCTTCCATATTTACGTTCCTCCAATCTTCTTGAAGGTGATCTTGTATTTCCTAGAAGGTTGGTTGCTCTCCTTGCCGTTCTTCCAACCATAGAGGGAAAGTTGGCATTGACAGTCGAGAGAGTATGGGTTGGGGATTTGCTCGTCTTGAGACAGAATTGTTGCTTTGTTCTACAGATATCTTATTTTCGGCCAATTTTTGCAGAGTCTCTTCCGTGAGGCATTGAGTTTCATTTATCTGTACCTGGTGCTTAGTGAGTTCTCTCAGAAGAGTCATGACTTCGGCCATAGGGTCTTGGGGATCGCCCATTCTACTAACTGAGTGAGATCTACTTCTTTTACTTGAATAAAATCTCATTCAATACCCACAAGTTGGCAGAATCACCAGCTCTGATACCACTGTAATGTTCCCACGTACTGAGGGCATCATGAGTGCTTCCTAGGGTCCTCAGAGTAAATAATGGAGGATGTACAAAACATAGGAGAAGCTATATGAAATAGGTTGAGGATGTACGGAAGCACAAGAGGGACTATATGGTGGCTGGGTGGAGCCGTACAGTGCAACAATCAATGTCATATGGTGCTGGAGTGCAGGGTCGTATGATGAAGCAGAGTGATCGTACAGTACAAGCAGGAGGTCGTATGGTGAAACAATAGATGGTCGTACCTAAAGGTTGTATGATGAAACAACAGATGGACATATGGTAGCAGGTCGTACAGTGAAGCAGATGGTCGTATGATGTGAGGGATATGCATGCCATATAGATGGAAAGATGGAGTGGTCATACGGTATGATGTACAGGCCATACAGTGGGTTTGATGGTTGCACGATGGTTTGTGAAGTCTCGAGATGATAATATGATATCCTTTTGTATTCGTCTCTTAAGTAAATATGACTTTCGCTAAATACATACACCAAAATATTGACAAAAATATCTTTATTGAATTGATTGAAGGAAACCTCAGATTTGCTAGATCTGATACAAGAAGACAAGCAGAGTAGGGTGAGAGTTGAATCCCACTGAAACTACACAAACCAAGTAGGGAGGGTCTTTCACCTCCAAAATGGCGAACAACAGAATCCCAACAGGAATTTGCAAATATAAATCAAATATAAAACTCAACATATCAAATCTAACCTACACGTCGAGCATAAATACCCGTCGGGGAAAACTCCCAAGAGTGTACAAAAGAGTCAACGGCGACAACTAAACTACGCCAACAAAAAGAAAGAATGGGCCCAAGATAAACTAAATCAATCGCGACCCCTAATACAATAGTTTTAATAGTCATTTAATGATGGGGAAATTACATTTTATATATAAATTGTTTCAAGAACTAGTGGTATTCAAAATTTGTTGAATCATACGATTCATGTTCTCCTTAATTAAGTCCCTATATGGAATAATTCAATAGTGATAGACCAATAATTCTCTAAGAATTATCTATATCTTATATAAATTATTTCAAGAACTAGTGGTATTCAAAATTTGTTGAATCATACAATTCATGTTCTCCTTAATTAAGTCCCTATATGGAATAATTCAATAGTGATAGACCAATAATTCTCTAAGAATTATCTATATCGTATATTCTTGTTGTCTATTAAACTCTAGATGTGATTTTTGATAAGTCCTAGATGATTTTAAATGGAATGAATAAGTATCTTCAAAGACAACATCATAGCATTCAAATAAACACAAATGCTTGGTAAGGTATTTAAATTTGAAGCTTAAATCCATAATTGTAGAAATTAGCTAAGTCAAGTCCTATAATGCCCCACCAAGGTACCCTCAAGGACACAAGCTAAATGAAAATAAGATAGCATGGAAATTTTTTGCAACAATAAGGTTAATCACATGCACCATACAAATTTATTAAGCTCTGTATACACTTAAAAATGGCTTCATTAATTAATTAAATATTTATTATTTAATTGATATTGACTTGATAAATTAATTAAATAGTTATTATTTAATTAATTATTATTCCTCTATTTGTTAAATAAATTATTCAATTTATTTAGTAAATTCACTATAGTCTATTCCTCTATCCTAAATCTTCTAATTAGTCTTATTAAAGTGATTTAATTAAATACACAATCACCTAAATATGACTAAGTTTCCTAGTCCACCTCACCTACCTAGTCACCTGACACATCACTTTGGCTAAAATAAATAATTATTATTAATTATTTATTAGTAATTATCCTCACCCACACATGTCCTATTCTTAAGGGCTATGTGGCCTCATAGGACTTAGTCTCATGACCACATGTCCTCTCAACAACCAAGTCAAGAGACATTCCCTATTCCTAAGGGGCTTCTCAAGCCACCTCTAAGGGTCAAAGGTGACTAGGTGACTCACAGGACACTTGTGCAAAGAGTCCTCATGAGGAAAAGGTCTCTCCCTCTTTCTCTCTTTGGTCTTTGTGAGACACTTGACATGTGTCTTTCCCTTCCACCTTCTTCTCCTCCATGTCAATGTGAGAGCAACATCATCCCTATTCTTCCTCTCACATTCCAACTACATCCCCCTTTCTCTCAACTCCTTCAACCAAGTCAATCCTAGCCCTAGGATCTTCCACCTTTCATTCTCAACCATAGGATTGTGCCACCTAGGCCTAGATCCTCCAAAAAATCTATAAAAGGAGCCTCATTTCCCCTTTGTGAGCTAATAGGTATTTTGTAATAGGCATTCAAACATTCAAGCAATCAAGCATCCAAGCATTCTAAGAGAAATCAATCCATGTTATCATCATTTCATTTGCATTCCATCCATTAGATTGCATAAGCTATTGTGCACTCATTTCATAAAATCTCCAAACTTTGGTAGCATCTTAGGAGAAGGCTTCATTTGGAAATCTGAGAGCTCAACCTCTTCAAGAAATCAAGGCTAGGAGGACAATAGAGACAAGTTGCATGGTAGGTGAAGGTAATTGATTTAGTTTCATCACTTTATAGCTACTTTGTATTCTTCATTGTGTTGCATTAGATTGATTTATTGCCTTTAAATAGTTAATTTATCATCTCTAGTTATTAGACATCTAATTTTCATACATTTTTGGCGCTAGAAGGAGGGTCAGCCTCCATTTTTAACATTCTATTTTTTTAGTTTTCCATGTGCAGATGTTTCCAGGTTTTTACTACGCATTCATTCACGAATCCTACGCATTCATTCATTTGTTCTGCGCATGCATTGCTGATCAAATCTGTCATTTTTTGTCTTTTTCATTTTCAGTTTTTAATTAACATTTGCACATCCGTTACGTTTTCCTGCACATACATTAATATTTTTTACGCATCCATCATTAGGTTCTACACATATGTTTAATTAGTTTGCGCATTTATCCACTATTATTGCGCATCTATTATTTACAGTAGTTAGGTTTAAATTTCTGATTTATTTTGATTTTAGCTAACCTTTGACAAGTTTATGTTTGCTCTGGTAGCTTTTAGGTTGTTTTGTAGGATGTTGTTTTTGAAGAACCCATTGTTAAAAAAAATTTCTAACGGTTTGATTGCAAATTGCCAAGGGGTTTGCAAAATAAACCATAATCTCGTTTGGGCTTAAAAAAAGACATGTCTTTGCTTTGTGTGTTTTCTTTAGAATAGCTCAAGTGTTTGTTGTGTCTTGCTTAATAGCATATATGTAATCCTAAAATTATAACAACGTATCCTCTCCCCTAACCATTCGTGGACCTTGGGTGTAAGAGAAACTGTTATAATTTTTAGAGGGCGATCTTTGGTGGGAAAAGAGGTACTCACCCCAAAGAACGACCCAACCAATAACAGGCTAAAGCCAAGCCCTTCCAAACCGGTATATAAAAAATGCTAGTGTGATTAGTCTCACATTAGACAAGTGTGAATTCGTTGTGGCAGCCAAAATCTCCTCTAGTACCCTAGTGGTGCGTTAAAGTCTTACTTAGTAGAGGTGAAAGCCTTGCTTTGAAAAGATTGGGAGAGCCCCCTTAATTGGGAAAATGACTTGATCACAACCACCTGAATGGATGTCCTTACTAAAAGCTTTTGTTTAGTGGCCAAAAACCTTCTATCTGCTAGCTCAAGGAGTCACCCAAGCTCGTGAAGACACCCCACAATACTCAGTTCATAATAGAGATAGCAGTTCTTTGGGAAGTAATGACCCATTGAATTCAGAACTTGGTGTGCCTGAGAAGTGAGTGCACTGTAAGGAGGAGCCTGTGCCTCCAAGTTCCTAGGCTATCCACTATGAATTTGCATGGCTGGATTTTATTATCCTAGTGGGGATTCAACAAATATTGCCCTTGCCTACCATAAGATTGTAAGTGTGTTTGTGCATTCATATTAGCATAGTTAGATTAAAATCATTTATGTCTTGCGTGTGTGTGTTTATGCATTTTTCTCTTTGCCAAAAAATAGAAAACATCAAAAACATCCAAAATTTTCAATTCAGATCAAAACTTTAGAACCTGCGCATATATCAAATCTTGTTGCACATTTGATCCAATTTGTTGCGCATGTGTTCAGACTGTCTGTGCTTTTGATTTTACCAGTTTGCATTTGTCACATCTTGCTACACATCTATTTCATTTTATACGCATTTATCAATTTGTCCTACGCATTTACAACAGTGAGCATTTCCACAAACTTTTCAATTTTCCAAATCACTTTTTCAGATACCCATTTTCGTCTTTAGTAAGATTCTGGAAAAACAGTCAAGTTACATGGACCTATGATCTTTAGTTTGACCATTTTCATCACTTTTCACCATTCCTTCATCAAGACTCGTCAAATCTTTGAAATTCTCAATTTAGTGTTGAAACATTACCTTATCTATTAGATTCTGATCTTTGTGAGTTTACCATATCAGGATATATCATGCTTAACCACCAAACTTACTTAGATTATTATCTCTTGATTTCCCTTTGTCATATCATAGTGAGATCTATACCTCCTATTGACTTAGAGTTTATCAAGTTGTCTTATCATTTTTCAACACGTCTCAATATCTTTTCTTTCAATCACTTTCCATATCGTCTCATCAAAAATCTTTCATCCCACAATCAATTTTCTCAATTTTATGGTTCAAACTCGATTTCAGAAACTCAAACAAGCCATTAATCTAGAATCCCTAGACAAGATGGAAGGAAATACTAGCAATGAAGAAAACCCTTGGCTAAAAGAAGCTCCTAAGAAAACTTCATTTTTTACATCCAATGACGAACCCAGCAATGACGAACTTAGGGAAGCTTCACAAGATCCTCAATTTTATCATGTCATGGAAAGACTCTTAGGCTTCAATAGAGAGATGTATTTCCTCATGCTTTCTCAACAAGGAGCTAAGTTACCAAGTGATTTTGATGTTTCCTATCTTAGAGAACCAACTCACACAAATAATCAAGAAATCCCTAAAGGTTCTCAAGATACTCATGGAGCAAAGGAAACCAATCAACAATCCAATGCTTCTCATAGTCATGAACAACACACTATTTCTCAAAATGATCAGCAAAACCATGCTTCCCAAAATCATGCTTCACAAAACAATGCTTCCCACAACAATGTTTCCCAAAACTCTCAAGGAAACATGTTATCTTTGGATCCCATTCTACAACAAATCTAGATGCTTCAACAACAAATCTCTGACATCCAAACTGGATCATCAATAAAGAAGTATTCCTTGGATGATATATGTCCTTATCCTTTTGATAAGAACTTAGCAATGATTCCATTCCCTCCTCATTTTGAGGTACCAAAATTTGACAAATACAAAGGGAATTCGGATCCACAAGACCACATTCCTGAGTTTTGTGCTGCTTGTATTGAAGTCGCTCACAATGACACTTATCTTATGCAACTATTTCCACGAAGTTTAGGAGGACAAGCCATGGAATGGTTCTCCAAACTACCCCCAGGCATCAAATCTTTCAATGAGCTTCTTGACAAATTTGTGACTCATTATTCATATAACATCAAACATGAAGTCACTATGCTTGATCTTTGCAATGCACATCAAAAGAATGGAGAACCCTTCCTTACTTTTTTGCAAAGATGGCGTCAATTTTTTGCCAAATATCCATGAATGATTCTTGAACAAGAAAAGATGGATATCTTTGTGCATAACCTTACACCAGAAATGATTTATAGGTTACAATTGCAATGTCCACCAAATTTTAATAAGCTCATAGAAAATGGTATCAAGATTGAGGAAGCCATGGTCAGAAAAGGTGAGATAAAACTTTATTCCAAGGACAATGTTGGATCCTCAAATCCCAATCCCAACAACTATAACAATGACAAATCAAAATTCTGGAATAAAAACAAAAACATTGTCAATGATGGGATTGTTGATAATCGTAATGTCAAACCAACACAACCCCTTCTCAATCTCACAAGTCAAGCCAATGCTACTCAAGGTACTTACAACAATCAATCATCAAATCAAAATACCAACAAAGATTCATCTAAACCAAGATTGCCTTTCATGTCACCTCGAAGAAACTTTAGTCCTTTAGGGGAATCTCTTGAATCGGCCTTACAGAAGTTAATCACAAAGAAGCTCATTACACTTCCTGACATGAAATATTTTGAACCTAGAGTGAAGCCTTCTTGGTGGGATGAGCATGATTATTGCAAATTTCACAGAGGCAAAGGACATAAAACCAATGATTGCAAAAGGCTCAAAAATGTAATTCAAGATCTAATTGAAAGCGATGAGATTAGTGTTGATGGACATACCTCAAATGAATCACATACAGCTTTCAAAGATCCACTTCCTGAGCATGAAAAAGGAGGTTCTTCCAATACTAAGAGTGACAATCAAGCCAATTATAATTCCACTCCCTATCGATATGTTGGTAACATTTCTGAATGTCATCCTTCTAAGTATTATGCAAATGTCATTACCATCAAAGGAAAATCAGAGAGTCAACCAATCCATGTTACTACTTGTGCTCAATCCAAATTTACTCTCCAAGGAGTCCAGTCTAAACCAAATGCACCTCACAACAAGTTTGTTTATGTCCCAAAGACTACAACAAATATTTCCAACCAATACAACCTTTTGGAACAACTCAAGAAAATACCTGCCCAGATATCCATCTTAGAGCTTTTGTGTCTATCCCCATCTCACAAAGATATCCTTGAAAAAGCTCTTTTAGAAACCCAAGTACCCACAAATCTAGATCATGATCAATTTCAAGCTATGGTGGGCCATTTAACAACCCCGCATTACCTATCCTTCACTGAGAATGATGACTTAGCTATTACCCAACCTCATAATTCTCCCCTACATATTGAAGTCCTTGTCCAGAGTCACATGATCAAATGAGTACTAATAGATGGAGGAGCTCGCTTAAATATATGCATGAACCCACAATAGTGGGTTACACTTTTTTGCCTGAACAGACACTGAACTCTATATTTTGAAAAAAACTTTCATATTCGAATGCATATTGTCATTAAACCGTTTGAAATCAAAAGATGAAGTAAGTTAGAGTCTTTTAAGATTTTCTGTCTAGATTCTAAATATATATATATTTTTTAATTTTTTAGTTGATTTGAATATTTGTTTCTTTCTCCCATGAAAACTGGTATGTTGTTAAAAATGTCATTTTCAAAGAGTTACATTGTTTTCATAGAGCATAACTTTTTTTCTAAAATAGATATCAATGTGATTCTTTCGAAATTAGTTTGGTAACATCCATACAAAGGGCATGCAATTGGTTTGATGATATTATCATGATTATTTCATATTTTATTAATGTTTGAAGTTGACTAAACCGTAATTTTGACATACCTTAACTACATAGCTTATAACTTGTTGTGTATTTGTCCAATTTCATTTTATTTTTTTTGGATAGAAAGAGAATTTAAATACCTAGGGCATAGATATTTTTTAGAATTTTTTTCCTCTCATTTACTATTTTTCCATAAGCGTCAAACATAGAGGTAGACATATGATGAAATATCTATGTTTAGTAAAACTAAAAATACAAAGTCATAATAAACTTAATATATATTAACATTATAATCATTAGAAATATGTTTCTTAGTAGTACCTTACTACATAGATAGGTTTGTCAAATGGATTCATTTGATCTCCCAAAAGATAAAGTCAAAGTGATTTTTTATCAGCATTTTAATAAGTGCGAAGGAGACTCCATTACTATTATGAATGAGGAGTATAGATATTATATCAATGTTTTTTCTATCTAAGAGGGTTTGAGCTAACCTTTGTTATTAATTCCTTCAAGTGGAACCTCTCAAGGCTTAAATAATCATATTTTATTAAAAAATTGTTATTTCAGCAAAAATTAGCATGTCTAAAAAAGTGTAACCCACTATTGTGGGATCACCCATATGTACATTGAAACTAGTCCTTGTATTGGGATTTTCTGAAAATGTTGTTGATCCCAAGAAGAAAATCATGATAAAAGCTTATGATGAGGAAGAGCAGTCATCCAAGGGGTTTGTTGTTTTACCAATCAGAGTAGGTCCTATAATCAAAGATGTACCTTGCCAAGTCCTAGACATGGATCTTTCTTATAATATTCTCTTGGGATGACCATGGATTCATTCCATGCAAGCGGTACCATCAACCTATCATCAATGCTTGAAATTCCCTCATAATGGTCAGGAAGTCACTATCAAGGGAGACACTAATCCATTCTAGTATTGTAGTTCTATGAAGACATCTAATTCTTTGATACCTTATAATCGTACTGGATCTTCTACAACTACACCCATTGATCCTAGTAATATAGCATCAACATCAAAATCAAATGGGATCAAGATAGACATCAAAGAAAGAAGTATGGGAGAGTACACTTTAGGTCAATCTCTTTGCATCATAGAGTTACCTTTATCTCCTAGATCATATGGTAGATCTTTGATCACTAAACAACAATCAGAACCCCCTTCCACACTTGTTTATGACACATTTATAAGTGGGGGCACAATATCCAAAGAGGTAGCTGAGCGTAATGCTGATCATTTGCTTAAGTCATAGAAGAATGAAGAGGATATCAAACATGAATATATATCACCTGATGTCTATGGTAAAGGGTATACTTTGTTACAAAAGATGGGATACCAAGGTGCTGGACCTATAGGGTTACAAAGAGAAGGTGTTATCAAACATCTTGCAAAATCCAAACTATCAAAGAGACACTACAAGATTAGGATACAAAGGAGAAGGACCTAAAGAACCAAAAGGAAAAGAAAAGATCACACCTTTTCATGAGATATCTAAAGCTCCTACTTTGCAATTCAGAAAGAATGGTATGTATGTGGATCCAGAGAAACAAAGGATAACACAGGGAATCATTGATAGACTTGGGGATAATGATGATTCTGACTCAAATGATTATGAATGGGATTCATTATCTGATTGTACTACAGAAATAGGAGTTGATGTTGTCCATCACTATAGTAATGATTACCATGAGGGAGAGAGTTCAAGGAGTGACTCACTAGGATTGGTCCCATGTAATACTACTCTTGTCGATTGTGAGGGAAGTGAGCGTTATTTTGTGATAGATGAATCAGATGAGAGTATGGAAATAGACCTTGTTGATACCATCATAAATCTTGACAACTTTTCTATCAATACCATCTCTAACTTTGAAACTGACCTAAATGATCCGATGTCCCCTGTACATCTTGAACTTATCGATTGGGATTCTCCTGATCATCCAGAACTTGATGTATTCCATAACGATGATGCAATCATTGACTATCTTGGAATCAGAGATCATTTACCACTAGGAGATCACAAATTAAGATTTCTAATAGAACTCAATGACATGGCCTACTTTGGTGAGAGTGCCAATCCTTTCAGTCATAAAAATATAAAAATAATCAACAGATCTAATGGTGAAAACCACTCAGTGGCAGTATTAGATCCAAAAATAGTAAAAAGAAATGACGCATCTGATGGTGAAAACCTCTCTAAGGTGCTTGACGATGGAAGGATTGACACTCTTCCCAACAATTTGTATCGAGAGCAATCTGCTATTCTTATAGAACCAACAGTACCTCTTAACATTGGCACATAAGAGTCTCCGTGCATCCTCAAAGTAGCAGCATCCTTGATAGAATCAGAGAAAGAAGCTTTTGCAAAAATTTTCAGAGAGAGACAAATCAACTTTGCTTGGTCCTATGCTGATATGCCTGGCCTGGATCCAAATCTCATTATGCATCATTTATCTATCAGACTAGGTGTAAAACCAGTTAAGCAGAAGCTCCACAAGATGCATCCACATATTGCACTAATGGTTAAAGTGGAATTGAAGAAGCTCCTAGATGTTGGATTCATTCAGGCTATTGATTATGCTGAGTGGATTTCAAATATTGTCCCCATCTCAAAACTAGACAAATCTATCAGGATTTGTCTTGATTTTCAAGATCTTAATAAGGCTTGTCTGAAAGATGACTTTCCTCTACCAAATATTGACATTATTGTTGACCTGACAGCTCGGCATGAGATGTTATCATTAATGGATGGATTTTCTAGCTATAACCAAATCAAGATTGCACCAGAAGACCAAGAAAAGACTACTTTTACTTGTCCATGGGGTACATACTGCTGGAATGTGATGTCTTTTGGCCTCAAAAATGCTAGAGCAACTTACCAAAGAGTAATGACCACAATCTTTCATGATATGATGCACACCATTATAGAAGATTATGTTGACGACATTTTAGCAAAATCCAAATATAGAGCTGGTCATTTGAGAGTGTTGGATAGAATATTCACTCGGATGGAAAAGTATCAGATTTGACTCAATCCAAAGAAATGTGCATTTGGAGTTACATCCGGTAAACTGTTAGGGTACATTGTCTTAGCCAAAGGAATCGAAGTGGATCCAAAAAAAGTTAAAGCAATATTGGAGATGGCTTCCCCCACTAACATCACTCAGTTAAGATCCTTGCAGGGATGTCTCCAATCCATCCAAAGATTTTTTTCTCAACTAGCAGATCAAAGTCATCCCTTTCAACATTTGTTGCATAAAAATATCTTATTCCAATCGGATGATCAGTGTGAAGCAGCTTTCAATAAAATCAAGCAATATCTGGCGAATCCTCCAACTCTAATGTCACCAATTCTGGGCAAGCCACTCTTGCTCTATATTTCAGCTATGACAGTTTCACTAGGTGCTCTACTGGCTCAGCAAGATCATGAAGGAAAAGAAAATCCATCTATTATATCAGTCGCACCCTAGTAGGCTATGAGCTAAATTATTCTCCTATAGAAAGAGCATGTCTGGCCATTGTTTTTACATAATATAAATGGTGACATTACATGTTGTCACATTCAATCCAACTCATCACAAAGATTGATCCTTTAAAATATCTATTAAGCAAAATAGCATTGATAGGCAGATTGGTTAAGTGGGTCATGCTACTTAGTGAATTTGATATTGAATATGTAGACAGGAAGGCTATCAAAGGTCAAGTGATAGCAGATTAGCTAGTAGATGCTCCATTAATGGATGACCAACCTATACATACAGAGTTTCCTGATGCACACATTTTGGCTTTATCTACACAAACTTGGCAACTATATTGTGATGGATCATATACTCAACAGGGTTCAGGAGCTAGTATTCTTTTTGTCACACCACAAGGATACACCATTCCGAAATCTTACAAGCTACTCTTTCCTTGCACCAACAATGTAGCAGAGTATGAAGCCTTGCTGATTGGGTTAAAGATGGCTTTACAATGGAAAGTAACTTAAATAAATATCTATGGGGATTCTCAGTTGATTATAAACCAGGTTAATGATGATTATCAGACTAAAGATGATAAGTTATTACCATATAAACGTATGGTTGATGACTTCAAACAATATTTCTCAGTCATCACTTTTGAACAAATTCCTTGGCATGATAACAAGGCTGTCGATGCAATGGAAATGATTGCTTCTTTGTTTGATACAGAAGATACTAAGGTCTATTTTGAGTTCTTGGTGGAATCCCTGACTTGTCCTACATATGATGATCCTGATATGAGTATTATATGTCATCTAATTGGACATGACTCGCCAATCTATGGAAAAATTTATTCCTATCTGAAAAATGACATCCTACCCCCTGACCTATCCTGCAATAAAAAATGAACTTTTCTTTGCCAAGCCTCTCGCTATGTCCTAATATCTGATACCCTTTATCGGCGAGGTCTTGACAATACTCTCCTACGATGTCTTGAGCATGATGAAGCTCAAACTACCTTGCGAGATGTACATGAGGGTATTTGTGGGACACATTCGAGTGGTCCCTCTTTGGCTAAGAAACTCATGCGTATGGGTTATTATTATCCTACCATGGAAATAGATTCCTTTCATTTTTCTAGAGCATGCAAGAAATGTCAGATACATGGAAACCTTATTCATGCTCCAGCACAAGAGTTACATCCTTTTACAACTACCTTTCCATTCAGTCGGTGGGGGCTTGACCTCATGGGTGCTATCAACCCTCCATCTTCCAACGGTCACAAATGGATTCTCACTGCAACATAATACTTTACTAAATGGATTGAGGCTGTTCCATTAATTACCGCCATAGGGAAACAAATATCCATGTTTATCTTAAACTATATCATTTGTAGATATGGTATACCTATGTATCTCATTACTGATCATGGGAAATAGTTTCAAAATCAGGACATGGATGAACTGTGTGCAAAATTCCATATCACCCATAATTATTCCTCCATATACTATCCCCAAGGAAACGGCCAAGCTGAGGTGTCAAACAAAACAATTGTGAAAATCCTACAAAAAACTATCAGTGACGCTGGCTGTGACTGGCATATCCAACTAAATATAGCCTTATGCGCTTATCGCACCTCCATCCGTACTCCTACTGGAGCCACCCCATATTCCCTTGTCTATGGATCTGAGGCAGTCTTGCCCCTCAAGGTTGAGTTGCCTTCACTTCGTGTCACTCTCAAAGATTTGATTCCTGATGAAGACTATAGAGTTGCACGATTGACTGAACTAGAACTGCTGGATGAATTCCGTCAGAGAGCTTATGATCATTTGAAAGTCTATCAACAACGTATGTCTCATCAATATAATAGCAAGGTAAAGATTAGAGACTTTCATCTGGGAGACTTAGTCCTTCGTGAAAATCCAAAGAATCAATTGCATCGTGAAAAGAAGGGCAAGTTCGAACCCAATTGGTTAGGTCCTTTTGTAGTTACAACAGTCTATGGTTATGGGGCATATCAATTGTCCACACCTAAGGGAGACCCTTTGGATGAACCTCTTTATAGTATCCATCTCAAGAAGTTCTATCCTTGAAATCCCAATGCAAGGGCTATGTATATATTTTGCAAATACAAAAAATCATAAAAATCCAAAAATAAAAATTAAAAATAAAATAAAAATCAAAAGAAAACTGCAATAAAAACATGTGGTGAAAACTTGGAAACAGGCGCCATGTGTATCAAGTTAGCTCCTCTATCTATTTGGATTCTTCTACTGTGTCCGTTCATCGTATATATCCATGATAAAATGGCTAGTCAGTCCCCATACCCGCCATGTACATATCATAATAAAATGGCCAGTTCATACACCATCCATTGTATCTACCCATAATAAAACCCCATCATAGCTTGATCATTTGTCATGGTTTTCATCCTAGTCTTGTTGCGTCTTTCTTCATCCATAATAAGTCAATCCATCACCTAGCTGGGGGCATGTCCTCGACCTAGTTTAGGAAGTGGATCTATGATAGTCATGACTCTTAGAGGACACAATGGAGTATTTTCACCAGACAAAGCAAAATGCAATCAAATGTTCTTTCACAATGATATCTTTATGATGAATTAGAATCTGTGATCTATCCTTCGAAACATGACTGTTTATCTATCAAATCTTGACTATACATCATCACTTGAATTGATCACTATATCTTACACTATCTTTTTGGCAAAAGAAATGTATATTCATGACAGGCATGTTAGAATGATTTGTTGTAAATTATGAATTCATATCTAGATTTCATTATTATCATGTTTCCTATGCTATTCCATGATATCTTTGACATGAGTTTGAAACTCTAAAATGTCATTGATTAGGATAGCCATGATGGGGCATGGTATTTTCTTTGATTGTTGTTTGTGGGATATTTTTTGATGAAGTCGAAGGAATAAATAATTGGGGTGTCTGCGCATAAGTTCCTTCATTCATTTAATAGTATTGACAACATCCAAATCATGTTGTTCTACATATGCTATTTATGGTGATACGCCAGCACATACCTCGACTCCAAATATTTGTTCCCCGATGGAGGAGGGAATATTCCTTGTTTGTTACGCAAATGAAACTTAGGTCATCTCGGTTCAATTATACCTAGATGCTTGTCAAGTTTGCAATATTAAACTCCATGCAAGAAGTGCTCAGGTCATCCTGGTTTAATTATACCATGATGCTTGCATTTTCTTGCAGCATAACGAGCTCAATGATGAAAATCAAATTCCAATTATTATGAAGTTCTAAGATGTTACATGAACTTGTGGAGATACTCATTTCATATTTCATTTTGCATTGCATTTTACCATCTCATAAATTGCATATCAATGCTCCTTTTATAGAGATTTGTAGGTTATCTGTTTCTCCTAGTCCATTTTTCTTGTGTCAAAAACATTGTTATTTCAGTTGACGACATTTGGACAACCAAAAATATTAAGACTTTTTGCATTTAACATTTTGCACTTAATCATTTTTATGCATAATCTTCATCAGGTACATTATCATGTTATCAGTTGTTATATTCAAACATCTTAGGTATATTATCATTTATTACATTAGCTATCATTTGCATTACACCGTCATTTATTATCAATTACATGTATTTTATCATCATGCATTTATTGTTTATTACATTGTTCATTAAGTATCCATTCATTATCCACTATCTGCATTGTTTTATATCATTGCATTAGTAATCACATAGTATAGCATTAGTAAACATCATTTAGGACATGCATTTCTATATTAACATCATATGTTAGATTTTTAACCATTATGCATCACATAGAAAGTAAATCATTTTGCATTCTAAGACATACATTCTATGCATATAAAAGTAAATCATCACATCCTGCATATGTCGGTACGCACATGTATATAAACATCATAGCAAATCATGATAGAACTGCATCAATCATATAGATTCAAATCATATAAAGTCCATAAACACAACAAAATGTCCCAATGTCCAATGATATATAATCAATAACAATGTGTCCAGAGTCAGTGTCTATCAAGTCAATAATATATAATGATACAATGATAATATGATACAAAATGTGTATACAAGTGGTATTTATGACCCACTGCCTCCTGAATCTATCTATCGCTGTCTGCGAGCTGCAATGAGGCCCCGTGCTGCTGAACCACCTAATCTTGAGGATCCCGCCTGATCTCCTGAACCCATGGGTGCTCTAGGAGGACGTGAAGATACCCCTCCACTACTAGCTGGTGCCTGTCACTCATATACTATTGTCCTCACAGCTACTAAGCTCTCTCTGAAGCTCCTGATCCACTGATCCCTCAGGACTGCCTGTCTGTATGCCTCTCACCAATAGGATATCTCCTTCCTGGCATGTATCATGGCTTTGATGCTATCTCCATGAGGACCCAACTCCTCTGTGCGCTGTAGCTCATCTAGTACCATCTCTGACTCCCTAAGTCTCTCAAGCGCTGCATCCTACTCATGTCTCAACACTCCCATCTGCCTATCCATCCTCTCTATCCATCTCTCTAGGCCCGAAACCTGGTCTGCCTGTACCTATGTAACTGCTAGTCAGACTAGTAGTGCATCAATATCTGGCTCCTCCTCAGCACCATCTCTCTGTAGATAGGGATCCTGTCCCCCGATGTCCATCTCAGCCTGCTCATCCTGTGCCCCCACATCTGGCATCTTTGCATCCTGCTCATCTAATATGTCATCAGGGATTTGTCCACCTTGTACCACACCACCCTGAGCTAATAATGTATCTGCCTCATCCTGTACCGGTATAGCTGGTCCCTGTACTGGGGTAGCTAGTATCTATACCTGTGCTACTAGACCTTGAAGGGGAGCTCCTGTAGCTGGCTGTGCTAGCTATGCTGGAGGCTGTCTCTATCCCTGTCTAGCCAGGGGTGGCATCAATCCCCTCTGCCTCACACCACCTCCTCTCATCCATGGTCTAGCTCGATCACCTCTCCCCCCATCTCCAGCATCACCACCATCACCTCTCCCTCGGCGTCTCCCGTGGCATTTGTCTACTGGATCTCTCTCTCGTGGCTTAGCTATTTTATCAGTCAAGTGTGGTATAGGAAAATCTCTCAAGAACTGCTCTAAATCAGTAGTCATCCCTAGATCTACAACTATCTATCTCATGGACCATGCTTGAAATGGTATGTCCAAAAAATCTTGTCTCGCTACATCAAACGAAGCCATCGGTCCCCAGTCCCGTCTCTCCTAATGAGTCCTGGCGAACTCTGTAACCCCCTGGGGCATGCCCTGGATCCTGCCAAACTGGTGTAGAACCCAGCTGACCAACTGTCTCTCCAACATAAAGGGCGTCTGTCCTATAAGCCATCGTGACTCAAAACAAAATCCCAACTATCTCTCATCATCCCATGGCTCACAATCTAGATAGGATCTCCATGTCACTGTATCCAGTGTATCAAATGTATAACACCAGTACTCTAAATGTCCCAGTTTTGCCTGAGACAAAAGTAAGGAGTATAAATGTATGTAGGGTTGTCCTGTGCCCTGAAATCTGATCGCTACTGATCTAGTAACTGCAATATGCTCCCATGCCCATACATGGAGCAATGTGACTCCTACTGATAATGATGCTCCCCTATGGTACACCACCTGATGCAAATCATGATACAGATGTGCTAATAAACACACACCCCAAGAAAATTGGGTCCCATCTATCATCCATTGTAATCTGCGGCCCCATCCAACTGAAAATCCATGTGATCTACGATCGAGGCAAATGAAACCCCCAATTGCTCTAGCTAGTACCACTGGTATGGCTCATACAAATCCACCATATCATCCCATCTAATCTCCCACTCCTCAATGTCATCATCTCCAAAGATGGCTCTACACTCCGTCACTCCGCCGTGTCAATCATAGTGTACTAACTCTCTTGTAATAGGAAGCTAGAGGATGTGATATACAGCCTCTAGTGTAACTGTCATCTCCCCTGTCAGAAGATGAAAGGTACTCATCTCCGAGTGCCATCTCTCTACCAAGGCAATCATCATACTTAGATTCACTTGAATCTTGGGTGTGTAAATCACATAGTATAACCCAGACGCTCCAATCAACAGTCTATCTGTCTCCGACAGCGCTGGTCTCAGATTCTATGTGACAGGCTATCTCTCCCGTGACATCGGAATATCTGTAATATCCTCCTATTCAAGTCAACAACACTCAACCTATCAAATTTTGATAAACTGATCTATCAATCTATCTATCCTATCATATAAATTTCAAACATGTTTTATCATGTGTTTCAACAGATGATTCTATCAATTATCTATTTAAGATTGGTTAACTAGCGACCATGCTACAATGTTGCCAATCTTGATCAAATCGATCAAAATCAACTTCCGACAGATCAACTTGGCTTATCAACATCTAGTTTGACCTATTTGAATTTCTAATTTGACCAAATTCTATCCATCAAACCAATGCGTAGCACAAAAACATGCATGCACCATAACTTTTCACATTTGTGCAACAAAACATGTATGTGCAATTTTATTGCACATTTTCACAATAAGTCATCACTAATGTGCCAAAAGAACCAATGCACACTTTTACACAACATTTGCACCATAAAATAATGCATCTTACATGTATGCACCATTTCCCTAAACTAATGTGCACAACTTTTCAGTTTCTGCGCAAACATCCCTATTTGTTGCGTATTCATGCGCCGCAATGGCGCATTCATTCTTCGCCCAAGAACAAAAATTTTCCTAAACTATTTCTATCATTCAATCTAACCTAAACATGCTAAAATTGTCTTCTAACATACATCAAATCATGAAATCACAAAGTAGGATCGAGTCACCTACCGGTTCACCCGAATCAGGTGGTCACTGGAAGCGTTTGACCCTCTCAAAGTGGTGATCTGACAATGAAAATGACATCTTGGCAGCTCTGCTCTTCTCTCTCTCGCGCTCTAATCTCTAAAAGACAAGTGTGCACAATGAGCTTATTGTGGACCCCTTAGCCCTATTTATAGCCTGTGGATCCTATGTGCTTAGTGTGTGCACCCTACTTCTCATTTTTATTCCATTTCACCTCATTTTCACCCATCTTTTCTCCTATTTCTTTCGTGAGATTGATTATCCCAATATATATATATATATATATATATATATATATATATATATATATATATATATATATATATATATATATATATATATATATATATATATATATATATATATATATATATATATATATATATATATATATATATATATATATAATAAAAATTAAAATTAAAAAAAAAATTAATTTTTTTTTTCCACTCATCTTTTTTGTTAATCAATCTCTCGAGGGGGCATGCTTAGGTCATTTCAGACATTGTCTGGGGCAGGGGAAAAATACCTGAAATTTCTTTGAAACAATGTGGCACACACATTATTTCAAAGAGGGGAAAAATGTATACACTTAAAAATGGCTTCATTAATTAATTAAATATTTATTATTTAATTGATATTGACTTGATAAATTAATTAAATATTTATTAGTTAATTAATTATTATTCCTCTATTTGTTAAATAAATTATTCAATTTATTTAGTAAATTCACTATAGTCTATTCCTCTATCCTAAATCTTCTAATTAGTCTTATTAAAGTGATTTAATTAAATACACAATCACCTAAATATGACTAAGTTTCCTAGTCCACCTCACCTACCTAGTCACCTGACACATCACTTTGGCTAAAATAAATAATTATTATTAATTATTTATTAGTAATTATCCTCACCCACACATGTCCTATTCTTAAGGGCTATGTGGCCTCATAGGACTTAGTCTCATGACCACATGTCCTCTCAACAACCAAGTCAAGAGACATTCCCTATTCCTAAGGGGCTTCTCAAGCCACCTCTAAGGGTCAAAGGTGACTAGGTGACTCATAGGACATTTGTGCAAAGAGTCCTCATGAGGAAAAGGTCTCTCCCTCTTTCTCTCTTTGGCCTTTGTGAGACACTTGACATGTGTCTTTCCCTTCCACCTTCTTCTCCTCCATGTCAATGTGAGAGGAACATCATCCCTATTCTTCCTCTCACATTCCAACTACATCCCCCTTTCTCTCAACTCCTTCAACCAAGTCAATCCTAGCCCTAGGATCTTCCACCTTTCATTCTCAACCATAGGATTGTGCCACCTAGGCCTAGATCCTCCAAAAAATCTATAAAAGGAGCCTCATTTCCCCTTTGTGAGCTAATAGGTATTTTGTAATAGGCATTCAAACATTCAAGCAATCAAGCATCCAAGCATTCTAAGAGAAATCAATCCATGTTATCATCATTTCATTTGCATTCCATCCATTAGATTGCATAAGCTATTGTGCACTCATTTCATAAAATCTCCAAACTTTGGTAGCATCTTAGGAGAAGGCTTCATTTGGAAATCTGAGAGCTCAACCTCTTCAAGAAATCAAGGCTAGGAGGACAATAGAGACAAGTTGCATGGTAGGTGAAGGTAATTGATTTAGTTTCATCACTTTATAGTTACTTTGTATTCTTCATTGTGTTGCATTAGATTGATTTATTGCCTTTAAATAGTTAATTTATCATCTCTAGTTATTAGACATCTAATTTGCATACAAGCTCAAACCTCAAGATTAGGTAAACTTGTTGATACATGAGACTACATAATTGGAAGACTTAAAACCACAAACCACTAGCAAAGAAAGGAAAAGGTATCCAAACACATTAGATAAGGTTCATAGGGTGATTAGAGTCACAAAAGACTCTCCCTAAACAATTTAAGCTCAAGTCGAAAGATTAGAACTTTTCTTGGGTCTTAGGTATCACAAATGAGCTTCAACAAGCACTAACTTGGACACAAATGCCATTAACACAACAAAAATTCACTCTAAACTCACTCAAGATTTCTTATAGGATTCGTAGACACTCCAAGATCTAATTGGTGTCTTCATTGGGGTCAAATTAAGCTCTTGGGATCCCAAAAGCCTTGTTGGACTCAATCAAAAGACCTAGATGCCCATAGTGGACACAAGCACCATAGAAGGACATAACGCTAGGGGGTATTGGTGTTGATGAGTAAACAACCCACATATCCCAAGAACACCTACATGCAAACACCTATCATGGAAACAGAGAGAAGCAAGAAGCTAGAGAGGCTTGAATGCATGGATTCATGAAAGTAGAGACATTCTTGATGTGCAAAAACAAAAGTTGCAATTCAATAAAAATGAATGTTTCTCAATAATATTACAAGAGAGATCAATCCTTATAAAAGGAGATCAAAACCTTGAAAAGGGTGAACAAACCTAGGTTGCATGATAATAATTAATAAAGCAATTAATTATTATAGCCTAAAGATTAGCTTAAGCATAAAGAGATAATCAGTGACTTAGTAATTAAATCAATATGATTTAATTAATAAGTAAACACTTTATTACTCTAACACCCCCCCTTAAGATGAACTGTGGGAGAAGCTAAAAACCTAGAAAGAACTATTGAAAGAAAATGGGTCTCAGCAACAAAAGGCTTGATCAGGTACCCAAGTACAAAAGAAAGTCTCTATAAAGTGGAGAAATAGAGAAAACCACATGGGAAAAACTCTACTCCAAAAAGAGACAAAGACTAGTCTAAAGGACTAAAGAAGCCTCCAAAACTAGGAATGTTCTAGAAAATAGGAACTTGCAAACTCTATTAAGAAGTAACTGTTGATTTGAAGATCCTCCATTGAAATATGACTAGGTAGAGAAAACTGTTATCTATATGAGTGCCCTCAAATGACACTACTCGAATTAGGAGGTAAACAACTAAAGTTGAAGATACATAATATTATAATCTACACGAGTGCCCTCAAATGACACTACTCGAATCATGAGGCAAACAAAGGCAAACACCTAAACTGAAAGATACAGATGGCATAAAACACTAAATTTTGAAGAGCTGATCAATCAAATCTGGAAGAGTGCTTCCAAAAATAGGAAAGAAAAGAGTGTCCATATGGTAAATGATCCATCTCATCAGAATGCATAGGTACCTAGCCATTGTATCTACCTAGTACATAGAATAAAATAATGAATACATAGCTCACACTATCAAACCAAGGAAGTAGTAGAACCAATAGTAGAAACCCCCCCATAATGCTAACAAGGGAGTAATGATAGGTACACTGAAAAGAATATCCACTATCAACTACATGACACCAGGAATATCAAAGGTGCATAGAGAGTACAAACACAAATAAAGATACCTAGGGATAATGTCATTGAAGGAATGCTCACATGAAAAAAGTAGATTGAAAACAAAGTCAAACATCAAACCCCCCTAATACTTTATAATGGAGTGCAAGTACATAGAGCACAAACATGTGCAAGATCCCATACATGCAATAGAATGGCACTTTATCTCAGTGTGTGTGCATAAAAGAATGCTACAAAAGTGAAGTATACACTGCTCAAATAATAATAAGGTTGTTGAAATAAAAGAACAACCTATGACAAGCCATTCCTCAAAAGGAAAAGATCCTAGAACCTGGAACATCCAAGATATCCACCATATTGCAAAAATGCAAGAAACTAAATAAAATACACTTGGAGAAAAATCTAGAAAAATGACTCATATCACTAGAAAGGTCTTAGAACAAGATTTCCAACAATATATCATTTTCCCAAAATGGAGTCTAGATGCGCAAGATAGAGGTCCTAGAGTGCAAAACTAAATATTTGGATTTGAGAGTTAAAAAACACCATAAAAAAATAAAAATCAGAAATTCAAACCTCCAGATCTGAATAGATCTTGGAACAAGCTTTCTGATGATATCTTGTTTGCCCAATTTCGACACCATATACTCAAGTTATGAGCAAAAAACCAACACCTACGCCTAAGGTCCCAAAATGGTGTGTGAAAAAAGGGTTGATGCAGTGATGACATCAGTAGAATACGGGCCTAAATTTGGTGGTCATCTTCCCATCACTGAAATAGCCCAATAGGCCCTTGGAGCTAAAAATCCTAGTTGCCATATGACCAAGAGCTGAGGCTGCATCTACTAGGGGGTTAAATTTGATGGCCAAATGGTCGTCACCGCCTCCCCAAATTTTGTTTTTGAAAAAATAGCATGCACACCTCAGGATGTGTACCAGGGGTCGTACGACCCTGGTATACAAAAAAAAATTACCTTAGAATTCAACATTACCCATATCGAACGTGCCTTATATGGAAATCGAGGTTCTTGGCCAATGCGAGCTCAACGGTACTGAGGTCTGTTTGAGCCAAAAATGCTCCAAAATACCAGTGACTGCCTAGAGATCCATGTTGGGGCCAATTGCAAAATAATTTTGCCATGGATTCAAACATTATCCAGAATGGACAAAATTTGTATGGATCTAGGGGTTCCTGGGCACTCTGAACACAACTGTGAGGTCTGTTTGAGGCCAATATGACTAGAAAGAGAGGTCCCCATAGATCCAACAGAAAAACCTCTGAAACTACAGATCTAACAAACACAGTCGAATCTCTCAGGAAGAGGATAGGGGAAAACATATATGAACCTCTGATACCATATTGGTGTTGATGAGTAAACAACCCATAGCTCCCAATAACACTTGCATGCAAACACTTGTCACAGAAAGAGAGAGAAGCAAGAAGCTAAAGAGGCCTGAACACATGGATTCATGAAAGAGGAGACATTCTTGATGTGTAAAAACAAAAGTTGCAATTCAATAAAAAGAATGTTTCTCAATAAGATTACAAGAGAGATCAATCCTTATAAAATGAGATCAAAACCCTAAAAAGGGTGAACAAACCTAGGTTGCATGATAATAATTAATAAAATAATTAATTATTATGTCTAAAGTTTAGCTTAAGCATAAAGAGATAATAACTGATGTAGTAATTAAATCAATATGATTTAATTAATAAGTAAATACTTTATTACTCTAACAGGGGGAATATGACATGATGTGCCTAGTCCCCTAGATGGGCTAGTGTCTATGAATCATGCTAGTGTACTATGGTAACTAGTGTCTACACTATCATCCTTTAGACATGCAAGTGTCCATGGAAATGAGCTTCTCCACTTCATTTTAGGACCCCATGGACACCTTGGAAATATTGGTAAAGCTCAAATGTATTAATGACACATATAATGGGAGAAAAATAAAAAAGGCTTGGGGACATGGAGTGTAAAAGCATCCTCAACTCACCAAGTAACACCTACAATCCAAGGAAGATTCTAGCGGACCCTAAACATAACTAATCCAACATTATTAGAAAATTACTAATTACCTTAATACCGCATTGAAAAAATTTCAAAAGCTTTCTAGATTGTCCAAAAATAACTTGAATTTACTCAAATAGATTCACTCAAATTCCTTTTCATCCACATAACAACACTTAAAGGGAACTACAACACACTCAAGGCCACATGACGCCATCTAGGTTCACTTTAAGCACCAATAAAATGTTACTATATGCTTAACCAAGAGACAACATTTTCTCATGTAGACACCTAAATATGTCCACACCTTACCATACCTAACCTTATTCTATTCTAGCCAATTAAATAAATATTTATTATAATTAATCTCTTACCTTTACCCCTAAACCTTAATTAAATAAATTTATATTTAATTAACTAAATTGAGCCTTCATCTTTATCCCTCACCTTTAATTAAATATATTTATATTTATTTTTAATTATTTCTAAATCTTATCCCACAAATACTCATACTAAATTAATTAATTAATGCATACTTAATTAATTGATTTGGGATAATTAATCATCATTACCTTTTTCCCTATTATTTAATTCCACCTCTCCTCAATTGTAGCCCTTGAATCCATCTACATGGATCAAGATCTAAACTTATCATCATATGCCAAGTGTCCATGCCTTCTTATTGATCACACATGTGTGAGAATGAAAGGTTACATCATAGCCACCTTACCTCTTACAAATGTCATGGACATTTCACTTTCACAAGCTACCCTTCTCTTGATCACACATGTGTGAGCATGAAAAGTCACATCACCTCTTAAATATGTCATAGAAATATCACTTTTTGATCCCTCTGCCTTTTACATATGTGACTGTCACAAGTCAACTTACCTCTCACACATGTCATAGAAATGTGATGCAGTCAAGGTTGGGGAATCCAATGAAGGACTAACTGACCTTGCAGCCAAACTAATACGTAGCGGAAATACACAACAACAATAATAGATCTAATATAGAATGGGAATCTTTACTCATCAAGTCACTAATTACATGCAATGTGTTGGGTTGTAAGGCCTTCCCGGTTACGGCCAAATACAAAGAAAGTAACAATCTACAAGATCTCATAGGATCCAAATATTTTCCACAACATCGGCAATCAGCTAGTCTAGATCTACAACAAACAACACACTGGTAGACACCTAGGAAAGATCTAAACTTGTACTCAAACTTCCAAGAAATCTTCCTGCTCCTAAGCTCCAAGGCTACTAACTCTTTTCCCCCAAAAATTGATTCCCTAAACAACTACTAAAACATCCTATAAATACTAATTCCTAGCCACAAGTCGGCTGATGAAACAATTAACCCTTACAAATAATTATTAAATGCTAAAACATCAGTCGGCTCCCAAATAGCCTTAAAAAATAAATAAACTCTCCAAGATGGCCCCAAATGGTCATCAAATCCACATAGAAGAATACAACATGCCAGATCTAGGTCCCCACACGTCCAACGGTCAATCCACAACTCAAGGAGTGCAACCCAAATCAACGTAACTAGTCGTCCAAGCTGATCCATCCAAACAAACCAAGTTGGTAAGCAAGAACACCGAGTAACAAAGAAATAACCAAGCACCAAAAATTGACCATGCCAAGCATGACTAAGCAACATAGTTATCACTAAGCACCAGGAAACCAACGCCTTCAGTTACCAAGCGTTCTTCAGAGACTAGCACCCCAGTAAACATAATAAATGAGCAACCAGTCTCCCAAACTAAGCAAGTACTCCACCAACTGAGATCAAAACTAACAATCTACCTTCAAAGACAAACATATTTTTGGTTGATACAAGATTGCCAAGAATCCTAGGATGCTCATGCATCAGACACCCAAGGTAAGAAAGATTTTCTTATAAGGAAATCATGAACATCTCAAGGGAATCAGAACAGGTATGCCGAATCTATTCTTCACCCATATCTCCTCTTGTCCTTCATCCCAAGTAGTCTTCACTTCATTCATTTCTCCCTACAACAAGTTCTTCTATTTTCCACTTTTCTTGTCTCTCTGGTTAGCAACTGATAGCAATCGACTCTGACCACTACCAACCACATCAGTGCCTCGGTAAGGTTCACCCTCCTTAATCAACTCAATATCATCTGCATCTCTCTGTGTCATAAATGTCACCATCTGCTATACCATCTCTGTCAGAAAGACCATCTGCCTCTTGATCTCAACAAACTCTTTAGATATATCATTCTCCTTCTCCTTCAAACTAGACTTCATTGAAACGGGTTCCTCAACCTTTCACTCTTGAGGTTTGTCACCATCACATGGACAACACCTGATGACTCCACATACCTTAGCCCCAACCTCTTGTAAATGTATCAGCTTATGCCAAGCTCCTTCATGCCTAACCACATAGGTGTTAACATGACCATCAAACAAAACATTTCAGTCAAACTACCAAGGTCTACCAAGAAATAGATGACATGCATCCATAGGCAACACATCACACAATATCTCATCCTTGTAAGATCCAATCTGAAAATTAACCAAGCATTGTTCTTCAACTCTAACCTTAGAAACACCTTGTATCCAACTAATTTGATAAGGATTAGGATGCTTCCTCTTTCCCAAATTCAACTTACTAACCATTTCTTCTGAAACAAAGTTCTCAAAACTACCACCATCAACTATGACATTACATACCTTATTCTTGCACTTGCATCTAGTTATGAATAGATTTCTTCTTTGCACCGGTTCAGAGACACATGTAGCTAACCTTTTGGTGACAAGACATTCACCTTTCTCTAGAACATTCTCAATGTCTTCTTCAGCAGCTAATGCAACTCTTTTCTTAGGACACTACCAACTTCTATGACCAACTTCACCACAGTTATAACAAGTACCAATGAACTCATTCTTCTACCTTCCTCTCTGTCTAGCATTCTTAGTACTTTGAATACTACTAGATCCCACATCAGGCTTAGGGTTCTCTACCACATTATTGTCAACAATTGTCTCACTAGTTTTACCACCTCGGTTCCTACTATTTTTTTCACATTCATACTTCTTATTCAACTTCTCTTCAACCATTAATGTCATATGATAAGCATCTCCTATTGTTGTCATCTAAACAATAAGTAACTCTTCCTGAATACTAGGTCTCAAACCATAGACATACCTAGCAACCTTCTCTTTATCAGCTTCAGAATGACTAGTCCTAATTAGGATTCTGTAAAACTCCTTGGTATACTCCAGTACCGATTTGTTAGTCTACTTCAAAGCTTGTATCTTCTTAAACATGTCTAATTCATAATCCACCGGAATGAATTGCTTCTTCAACTTGTCAACCATTCAGTTCCATTTAATGATCTTTTCCTTTCCTCTTCTACCTCTTTCCAACTGAACTTCCCTCCACCAAATATTTGCATGACCCTTCAACTTAGTCTTTGTAAATCTAACTCTATCAGGATCTTCTATTTCTTCATACTCAAAGTATTCATCTATCTCATTGACCCAATCAATCAATTCTTTAGGCCTAAGGCTTCCAAAAAATGTAGAAACTTCAATCTTAGGTCTCTTTCCAATCTTAGACATGGCTTTCAGAACTCGATTCTCCTCTCTAGCTTCTTCTACAACTTCTTCAAATTGATCTTCTTCCTCAGATTCATCATCACTATCCTCTCTCAAGGTAGGCTTCTTTTTCTTTTTCAATTCCTCTTGCAGATCTTGCACTTGTTTCTACAAAGCCCTAAAATCATCAAGACTAAATTCTCTAGTAGTTTCTTCCTCTGAGCTCTCACGATTTCTCCTCAGAGGCATCTTCACATCAAGATCTAGATACAAGCACACAAGATCCACTTAGCTCCAACAGGAATAGACTTTGCTCAAACAGGAACAAACTTCACTCTGATACCACTTGATGCAGTCAAGGTTGGGGAATCCAATGAAGGACTGACTGACCTTGCAACCAAACCAATACATAGCGGAAATACACAACAACAACAACAGATCTGATATAGAACATGAATATGTATTCATCAAGTCGCCGATTACATGCAATGTGTCAGGATGTAAGTCCTTCCTGGTTATGGCCAAATACAAAGCAAGTAACAGTCTACAAGATCTCGCAGGATCCAAATCTTTTCCACAACATCGACAATCAGCTAGTCCAGGTCTGTAACAAACAACACACTGGTAGGCACACAGGAAAGATCTAAACTTTTACTCAAAGTTTCAAGTAATCTTCCTGCTCCTAATCTCCAAGGCTACTAACCCTTTTCCCCCAAAAATTGATTCCCTAAACAACTACTAAAACATCCTATAAATATTGATTCCCAGCCACAAGTCGACTGATGAAACAGTTAACCCTTACTGATGAAACAGTTAACTCTTACAAACAATTATTAAATGCTAAAACATCAATCGGCTCTCAAATAGCCTTACAAAATAAATAAACTCTCCAAGATGGCCCCAAACGATCATCAGATCCACATAGAAGAATACAACATGCCAGATCTAGGTCTCCACACGTCCAATGGTCAATCCACAAATCGAGGAGTGCAACCCAAATCAACGAAACTAGTTGGCCAAGTTGATCCATCCAAACAAACCAAGTCGGTAAGCAAGAACACCAAGCAACAAAGAAATAATCGAGCACCAGAAACTGACCATGCCAAGCATGACTGAGCAACATAGTTATCATTGAGCACCAGGAAACTGACACCTTTAGTTACCGAGCATTCTTTAGAGACCGAGCACCCCAGTAAACATAGTAACCGAGCAACCAGTCTCCCAAACTAAGCAAGTACTCCACCAACTAAGATCAAAACTAACAATCTACCTTAAAAAACAAACATATTTTTGGTTGGTACAGGATTGCCAAGAATCCTAGGATGCTCCTACATCAAAATGTCTCTTTCATGAGCTTCCCCATGTGTGTGAGCACACTTAGCCCTTAACTGTTGTATCTCCTTTCTTGGTATGTGGTGATTAATCATGCTATATTGTACACTCTTAACAATTTGTGGGGTTTGGGGAAACATCCCAAAATATTTTTTGGTTAACTCATCAAGCATTTTTTGTTAACTCGTCAAGCATTTTCCTAGGTTAACTCATCAAGAATTTTTAGGGTTAATGTGTTAATCGACATTAGTAAACCACCTAAAAGGCCTATAAATAAGTGGCAGTGTAATGTGAAATTATTAGATTGTAATTTTCTCTTTGTTGGATGATAAAATTAGTAGACAACTATTTATGTGGTGGATGTAGCCCATATTGGGTGAACCAAGTTAAATCTTTGTGTTATTTGTTTTTGTCTTTTTTATTTCTATATTATCTTAATATTATTTATTACTTATATCTACCTAAACCCTAACAACTGGTATTAGAGCAATGCATTTCTTAGTGATTTGGAAGGAAATCTCATATTCGAGTGGGAGTAATGATAGAGGAAGGCATTCTTAAGGTTGAGAAGTTCAACAACTAAAAATATTAGCTATAGAAGATGCAAATGGGTAGATTATCTATATCAAAAGGATCTTTATTTTACTATTGGGTGGAAAAGAAAAGCAACTAATGACTTTGAAGGATGAGGATTGGGAGGTTCTTGATAGGAAGACTCCAGGAGCAATATGGTTGTACCTAGTATCATCAATGGCTTTCAATATAGAAAAAGAAACAACAATGGAGGGTCTAATGAATGCATTAGACAAATGATATGAGAAACCCTTGACCTCAAATATAGTGTTTCTTATGAAACATTTATTTAATATGAAGATGCCAGAAGGTGGGTCTATTAGTGATCATTTAAATGAGTTTAACATAGTTACTAGTTAGCTAAGTACTGTAAAAGTACATTTTGATGATGAGGTTAGGGCTCTCTTGATTTTATGCTCATTGCTTGAAAGTTAGAATGGCCTGGTCATGGTTGTAAGTAACTCTATCTCTAGCTCAAACACTTTAAATTTTGATGATGTTGTTAGTGTTATCCTTAGCGAGGAAATGCGAAGAAAAAGCACAAGTGAGACATCGGGTAATTCTTTGATTATTGAGAATAGGGGACAACATAGGGAAAGATGAAAGAGCCCAGTTAATCATGGGAAATTGAGAAATGGAAGATCTAAATCTAGGGAAAATGTGGAGTGCTTGCATTGTGGAAAGAAAGAACATCTAAAGAAATATTATTGGTATCGAAAGGGAAAATAAGGGAATAGACAACAAGAAAAAATAAGGAAGCAAATGTAGCAGGTGATGTGTTACAAGATGATTTGATTATTTCTTTGGATAATATTACTAGTTCTTAGGTGTTAGATTTAGGGGCTTCTTTTCATGTTGCACCTCATAGAAAATATTTTCAAGACTATGTTCAAGGTAATTTTAGAGAGGTTTATTTAGGTGATGATGAACCATGCAAAATTGTTGGAAAGAGAAACATCTAGATAAAATTACCAAATAGAAATCAATGGATAATGAAAGAGGTGAGACATGTTCCTAATTTGAGAAGAAATTTAATATCTATAGGACAACTGGTAAGTGATGGTTTCATAGTCATATTCACAGACAATTCATGGAAGATTACTAAAAGTTCATTGGTAATAGAAAAAGAGGCAAAGGTAGTTACATTGTATTTATGTAATGGTAATACTAATTATTCAATTTACCTAGCTTCTACAGGGACATATACAACTCTATGACACAATCAACTTAGGCACATGAGTGAGAAGGGAATGAATATTCTCCATTCAAATAATGTATTGTCGGGATTGAAACAAGTTGATTTGGATTTTTGTGAAAACTATTTTTATGGGAAAAAAAAGAGGGTCAGATTTCTTAGAGTTGGTATGGAAAGGAAAAGTGAAAAGTTAGAGCTTTTGCATTCTGATGTATGGGGACTAGCTCAAGTGTCATCTCTTGTTGGGTCTTATTATTGTGTTACGTTTATTGATGATGCAACTAGGAAAACTTAGGTTTATTTCATTCACATAAATATGATGTATTTGAAGTCTTTAAGAAATGGAAAGCTTTTGTTGAGAATGAGACAAGAAACAAGATGAAGTGTCTCAGATCAAATAATGGAGGTGAGTATTGCAGTAAATAATTTTATAGTTATTGTTCATACCATGGGATTCATAGACAAACGAAAATTCCTATAACCCCACAAGAAAATGGTGTGTTTGAAAGGATGAACAAAACTATCATGGAGCATACAAGGAGCATGCAGGATTGCCTTTAGAGTTTTGGGCAGATGCTATATATATATATATATATATATATATATATATATATATATATATATATATATATATATATATATATATATATATATATATATATATATATATATATATATATATATATATATATATATATATATATATATATATATATATATATATATATATACATACATAAATTCATGGTATTATAGTAGTATACACAATATTAGTTTTTATAGATATATATACATAAAATATCTTCTATTTGTAGATATATACTCACAAGATTCTTTGAGATTTGACTCTCAAAATTTTATATGCATGTTGATGAAGGGTGCTCCCCTTAATACCACAAAGACACAACATAAATAGAGGCACAACAACAATTAGCAAGAACAGAAAATGGGCTTCTTATTATCTCCACAAGTGTGGAATTACAATTTTTTGGAATTACAATATGCAAAGCCACATGGTCATTTTCCTTATAATATTCTGTAAGACAGAGCCTCAAATAACTACCTAGAATTGCCCTAGCAAACACTACAGGCCTTCCTTATATAGGCAATTTTCCACCACTCGAGAAGGTTCCATAATTTTAGCCCTTAAGGCCAACTACACCTAGATTTTTTTTTTTCATAATTATTACATTAGGGTCGGCTCAAAATAATTAAAATTATATTTTTAGGTAGCCCAACTTCTGGAGGCCATAACTTTTTAACCGTAGCTCTATTTGGCTATTATAACCAATTTTTGAAAATGGTAGGTCCTAATCTACAACGCTTGACTTGCGCAAGCTCCAGTCAAACGGAGTTCGATTGTGATCGGGAACCTCTAAGGCCTTCAAAATTGAACTCAAATATTTATTACCCAAAAACCTCAATAACTTCACCAATATAGATGATATGATAATGAAACTCAATTGGCAGGTTGATATGACTAAGATGAACCTCCACTTGTGAAATTAGAACATTCCAAGCTCGTATAACCAACTTACTAAAAATAGTAAGTTTCCATAAATAGAAGCTCTGCACAAGATAGCCCTTATTGAAAAGAAACCATAAATATTTTTGGGTGATGCTAGATTTCCCTTACACCCAGGATGCTCCTACATCAGACACCGGAGGTAATTTGAGATGTGACCCTGTCACATCTCAGGTGTGCAGAGGAAAACCAAGATACTTAACCTCCTCCCTTGTTAGCCATGATGAATCTTCTATAGATAATCCTTTCCATTTGACCATATATTCTTTGTATGTCATGTTCCTTGTGCTTCTGCCAACATGACTATCCAGTATATCCTCAATCTCCCTGGTAGTCAAAGTAGTTGTTGGAATACTACATTGTACTTCTATGACTTCATCTTCAACACCCCCTTCATAATACTCTGTCAGATCTGAAATACTAGTTAAATATTCAACTCAGTAGGAAACTCTACCTCATAGGCATTTCCTGAATCATACTTCTTTAGTATCTTACATGGCCCAAACTTATTCATTTTCTGCTTGTTATATGTACCTACTATAAATCGCTCCTTCCACAAATGAACCATGACTTCATCCCCAACCTGAAATTCCTTATGCCTCTTTTTCTTATCTTCTTTAGCCTTATACTGCACATTCATCTTGGTAATGTGCTTTCTCACCTCCTCATGGATTTTCTTCAAATGTTCTGCAAAATCCTCAACTTCAGCACTACTTATCTCTCCTTTGTCTATCTTCCTTAACTCAGAAGCATTTCTGGGACTACTTCCATATACAATCTAGAATGGTGATTTACTAGTACTTTTGTTGACAAAATTATTGTATGCAAATTCTGTCTGTGGTAAAATCAAATCCCATCTTGTTGGCTTATTTCCAACCAAACATATCAATAAATTCCCCAAACTCCTATTTACCACCTCTCTATGTCCATCAGTCTATGGATGATGTGATGAGCTGAACTTAAATATGTCTTTAATGTCTTCCACAATATATGCCAGAAATATCCAACAAACTTAGTTCTTGATCTGAAACTATGCTCTTTAGAAAACCATGTAGTCTCACCACTTCTTTGAAAAACAATTCTTCTACATGAACACCATCATTAGTCTTCTTGCAAAGAATGAAATGTGTCATCTTTGAAAACTTGTCAACTACCTCAAAAATTGAATCATGCCCCCACTAAGTCCTTGGTAAACCAAGAACAAAGTCCATACTGATATCCTCCCAAGGCTTCTCTGGTATAGGTAATGGTTGATACAACCCTGTATTATGCTTTTCTCCTTTTTCCATTTGACATACTCTACAAATCTATACAAACTTCTTGACATCTTGCTGCAATTGTGGCCAATAATAATTCTCACTAACCAAAGAAAAGGTTTTATCTCAACCAAAATGTCCAGTTAATCCTCCACTATGTTTCTCCTTGATGAGATTCTCCCTCATAGAACTTCATGGAATGCACAACTGACTCACTCTAAATAGCATACCATCCTAGATGATTAAATCCAACCACTTTTTTATGTCTAGAGTAATAGGTTTTGTACAAGCTTTCCAAGCTTCACCAAAATCAGGATCCTTTGGATACAAACTCTTGAGTTCTTTGAACCCAACCACCTCAATATGCATCTTTGTCGGCAAAAGTTGTCTTCTGCTAAGCACATTTACAACCTTGTTAAAATTTCAACTCCTATGTTTCAAAATAAATGTGTCACTCTATAAAAAATCAACCCATTTCAACAGCCTTTGATTCAACTTTCCTTGACTATTCAAATATTGCAAAACTTGATTATCAGTATACAAAGCAAACTCCTTAGGAAGCAGATAGTGTCTCCACTTCTTCAATGCTTGAACTATAGCATAAAATTCCTAATGATAAATAGAATATTTCCTCTTGGCATCATTTAACTTCTCACTGAAATAAGAAACAGGTTTACCTTCTTGGCTCAAAACAACTCCTATTGCAGTACCACTAGCTTCACAATCTACTTGAAAGACCTTATTAAAATCTGGAAGTGCTAAGGTTGTTGTGTAACTTTTTGTTTCAACAATTTAAAGCTCTTATCTACCCCTGTAGTCCACTTAAAATCTTTCCTATCTCCTCTCGTTGTTTCAATCAAGGGTCCACAAACACTACTAAAACTCTTGATAAAATTTTTGTAAAAGCTACCTAACCATGAAAAGATCTTACTTCAGTATCACTCATTGCAGTAGGCCATTTGACGATAGCATTCACTTTCTCTAAGTCCATTTTTAGACCTTCTGCTGAAACTACAAATCCCAAATACACCAACTCCTTCTTCACAAAACTACACTTCTTCAAATTAATCAATAATTTCTCTTCCCTTAACTTCTCAAACACCCTAAAAATATGCATTATATACTCCTCCAATATCTTACAAAAGATAAAAATATCATCTAGGTAAATAATGACAAACTTACCCAAAAATTCTTTCAGGACCTCATTCATGAGCCACATGAAAGTGATCGGTGCATTGGTTAGCCCAAAAGGCATGACTAACCACTCATACAACCCTTCCCTTGTCTTGAAAGAAGTCTTCCATTCATCTCCTTCTCTTATCCAAATTTGATGATATCCACTCTTCAGATCTATCTTTGAGAAATACGTAGCTCCACTCAAACAATCCACAATATCATCCATCCACAACAATGGAAACCTGTACTTGATTGTGATCTTGTTAATAGCCCTAGAATTTGTACACATCCTCCATTCTCCATTCTTCTTTGGTGCTAATGGTGATGATACAACACATAGACTCAAACTCTCTCGAATCAACCCCTTCTATAACAACTCATGTACTTGTTTGTTCAACTCTTCACTTTCCACTGGTGTCATTGGGTGACCCCACAATAGTGGGTCACACTTTTTTAGACATGCTGATTTTTGCTAAAATAACACAATTTTAATAAAATATGATGATTTAAGCCTTGAGAGGTTCCATTTGAAGTAATTAATTACAAATGGTTAGATCAAAGCCTCGTAGATTAAAAAAGAATTGATATAACATCTATACTCCTCATTCATACCTACAATGGAGTCTCCTTCACACCTATTAAAATGCTGACAAAAAATCACTTCGACTTTATCTTTTGACAAATCAAATGAATCTATTTGAAAAACCTATCTATTTAGTAAGGTACACTAAGAAAACTCTTTCCAATGATTATAATGTTAATATATATTAAGTTTATTATGACTTCATATTTTTAGTTTTACTAAACATAGATATTTCATCGTATGTCTACCTCTATGTTTGACGCTTATGAAAAAATAGTAAATGAGAGAAAAAAAATTCTAAAAAATATCTATGCCCTAGGTATTTAAGTTCTCTTTCTATAAATAAAAATAAAAATAAAATTGGACAAATACACGACAAGTTAAAAGCTATGTAGTCAAGGTATGTCAAAATTATGGTTTAGTCAACTTCAAATTTTAATAAAATATGAAATAATCATGATAATATCATAAAACCAATTGCATGCCCTCCATATGGATGTTAAAAATCTAAATTTGAAATAATCACATTGATATCTATTTTAGAAAAAACATTATGTTCTATGAAAGCAATGTAACTCTTTGAAAATGACGTTTTCAGCAACATACCAATTTTTGTGGGAGAAAAAAAAATTCAAATAAAAAAATTCAAATATGAAAATAAAAAATATATTTATGATCTAGACAGTAAATCCTAAAAGACTCTAATTTACTTCATCTTCCGATTCCAAATGGTTTAACAAGAATATGCATCTGAATCTGAAATTTTTTTTCAAAATGTAGAGTTCAGTGTCCGTTCAGGCAAAAAAGTGTAACCCACTATTGTGGGTTCACCCCAATGTTGATATTCTGTGTGCTACCTTATTTGTAAAATTGGCTATTGGGATCAAGTCCATTTGATGATTGATCTTCCTTATAGGTGGTAATTCATCAAACACATTATCTGATATAATATCCTAAAACTCATTCAACAAATCTACAACTTTTATAGGTACATCTTCTACTTCCTCTTTACCAGCTTTTGGAATTAATTCAAAACACATATGTTCATGTCTCATACCCTCTAGGAATTTTCTTCCATCAAAAAAACTTATTATTGCATTGTTACATACATTTTCTTCTATGTCCTTCAATGGCTTAAGCTTATGTCACACTCTGTCCTTTTTCAGGGAATAGGTATTTGCACAACCATCATGTACACACTAGTACATTTGAGACCTTTTTTCGATGGCCGAACATCTGAATTTAGACACTAAACTGTCAATTAACCAACACCACCTAGCGTCGCAGTTTTATGGTCAGAAAAACTGACGGTTTTGTTAGGCGTCGTAATTATGACAACCATGGCCGTAAAAAAGAGAGGGTGCCAACAGAGTGAACCTGCCGTTGGACCTATTTGTGGATGTCACAATTGTGATGCCTATTTGTCGCAAAAAATAACAAACGACGGCAACCCGTCATAATCTTATGACAGGTAGCCATCATTTGTAACATGTTCGCCGACGGAAATAATTTTAGTGCAACGGATATCCGTCGAAAATGTATGACGCATATCCATCATTTATGGTTTGTAATGATGACTATGTTGTACATGCGACAGACATGCATTGGACAGTTACAATGGATATCTGTCGTTAATGGTTGTTTTTTGACAGTGATGCTATTAATGCTACAAATTTTTTGCGACGGACAACCATCACTATTTTGAAAATCCATTGTAGTTACGATGATAATTAGTTTTTTACAAAATATATATATTTGTCGATCGAGTTGGTATCGATTCAGAATGGTGTTCTTGTAGATCTGGTTCTTGCTCATGATTTGGTTATGGATCATTCGGAGATAACTTTGTAGTAGATTCGGTAGCGGCTCATGGATTATTGAGTCAAGTCTAGAGACTTGGATTTGGAATGGATCCCACTGAATCAAGACTTGTGACAACAATTGCTTCAACACAATTCAGAGATAACTTAGCAATAGATTTGATAGTGGCTCGTGGATTATTGAGTCGAGTCTAAAGACTTAGATTTGGAATGGATCCTACCAAATCAAGACTTGTGACAGTGACTGCTCCAGCACAAAAAGCTAGTGTGGTGATCAGAGATGCATTCTTCCTGATGTGTTCATGGGATATATGTGGACCTGATTGCATTCAGATCTGATTCGAGTGACTTCTTAACTTTTGTGGTCCGAATTTGATGTGCGGGTTCCTGGTGTGGTCTATGGTGTTTATTTGCGACTGGGTTCTTGATAGAGATCTATTGATTTGGTAGCCATTGAGATGGATCGATATATATTTGTCGTACATGGATTAAGATCTTAAATTATTGAGCTTCTCTTTGTTTCAAGAATAGTTTAACATTCTCTACTTAACAGGGCCAACCATGTGAAGGTGGAAGCTCATCTGACCCCTCCTAGGAGCCTCTTATGACCCTTTACGACATTTTAAGATATCTAAGATGTATTCTTAGACATCATAAATGGTCGTAAAGGGTCATAATGGGTCTTGGGACACAACAGCTGAGAAACATAAATGTAGGCATCATGGTCACAATTTTTTGGAAACACAACATAATTGAGTGGTATACCCAGATGATGCAATGCAACTACTCCTCTAGTTCCATGTCTACAATGTGTAAACAAACTCAAAGATAAAGAATAAATTTAGAGAGCGTAGAAGAGCGATAACGATCAAAATAATATAGGGACCTGTATTACTTTGGCCATTCTCACTCTCCTCCGCTCTCTAAATTTATTTTTTATCTATGGATTTTGTTTACCACAGTGTAAACTTGGAACTAGAGGAGTGATATATAGTTGTGTTGCATCGTCTGGGTATACCACTAAATTATGTTGTGTCTCAAAAAAATTGTGATTATGATGCCTACATTTATGTTTGTCAGATGTTGTGATATCTACATTTATGTTTCTCATTTGTCATGTTTATGTGCATGTTCTTTATATGTATCTTAGAAATTATTTAAAAAAATTCACTATCTACAATAGCCCTCTGTTAACCACATTTATGCATATGGTCCCAACAAAGTAGTGCACAAACTACACAAAGAAGGCATCGCATAAATATGATTTTTGCTTTCGCCATTGAAGCAATCTTGGCAGCACTAGCTACCTCTCGAGCCTTGCACAAGTTGCACTCATTTCCTACATCAGATATAGATGTAGATGGGGTAGATGTAAATGTAGTTTGATCAACCCACCGAAAGTATTGACATCTAGTATTTCCCTGACAATACCAAATGTACATCAGTTCTTCATAAAATGATTAGTTGTCACATTATTTTTAAATATAAAATATAATTACGTATCCAGACCTTTTTTCTATTTGGGCAAACCCAAAATTGACGTCAGCCAGGATTACTTGTTGTGCGTGACATCTTCAACATGCATGGGCCAACACCACATTGACACATAGGCACATTGACTGAAGTCATCGATGCTATTTCGACAAATATTGCACTGTCATTATTTTGTTCATTCATACTAATTATAATTACAATAAAAAAAACATACTAATGTAGACTTGCACATTTTTTGGCTAAGTTGAAGTCTTTGGTTTAAATCACTAGACACTTAAGACAAAATGACAAACCAAAGACAACCATGCAATTGTAAAGAAAGGCAATTTGCTTAATCACGTCACTAATTTGTGCATATCTAAATACTGGTGTCTTTCAAGTGATTTGATTCTATTCATGCCCACTACAAATGAGACTAGTCTTAAATAGTGAGGTTGTTTAAGCATATAGAGATTAAATACAATTTTTTAGAATGGAATTTCTCTTAACAAAAGATCAAAGATATATAAGTAGGGCATATAAAATAAGGTGAATAAGAATAGTAAATATAAAACAATCGTTAGAACATGCCAAACATCTAGCATAATTGTACATTTTATTTATGTCATTGATATTCTTCTTCATCCATCTCATCATCGACGCTATTTCAACAAATATTGCCTTATCACAAATATTGCATTGTCATTATTTTGTTCATTCATACTAATTATAATTACAATAAAAAGAAACATACTAATGTAGACGTGCACATTTTTTGGCTAAGTTGAAGTCTTTGGTTTAAATCACTAGACACTCAAGACAAAATGACAAACCAAAGACAAACATGCAATTGTAAAGAAAGGTAATTTGCTTAATCACGTCACTAATTTGTGCATGTCTAAATACTAGTGTCTTTCAAGTGATTTGATTCTATTCATGCCCTCTACAAATGAGAACAGTCTTAACTAGTGAGGTTGTTTAAGCATATAGAGATTAAATACAATCTTTTAGAATGAAATTTCTCTTAACAAAAGATAAAAGATATATAAGTAAGACATAAAACAAGGTGAATAAGAGTAGTACATATAAAACAATTGTTAGAACATGCCAGAAATCTAGAATAATTGTACATTTCATTCATGTCATTGATATTCTTTTTCATCCATTTCATCATCAAGATCATTGTCGTTGACGACATCATCACCACCACTATTGTCATCGTCATCATCATCATCATCAGCATCATCATCATCATCATCATCATCATCATCATCATCATCATCATCATCATCATCCTCATCCTCATCATCATCCTCATTAGTAGTAGCATTAGTCTCATCAGTAGTAGCATCATCGTCATCTTCTTCTTCATATTCTTCTTCGACTAGCTCTCGATCATGATCTGGTTCTACATCATCTTCCACTTCTTCATCTTCCTCGATATCTTCTTCCATCGCATTATACTTTATTGGTCTTCCTCTCGGATCATGTCTAACAACGAATGACCAACCTAGTTTATGTAGAACCTCTGAGTAAAATACCTGCTCACATTGGCTTGGAAGAACATAGGGCTCTTCTCCAACTAACTCAAATAACCTTGTATTAATCATTGGAAATCCATTGTCATGTTCAATAACAGTTCTATTAGGATCATTTTTATTGAATCGTAGTCTGTACCATTTCATAATGAAGAGAACTAATTTGAAGGAATTGAAGTTGCAGTCAAGTATATCAACCAAAATAGCATAGTATCTATTTTGTGACTCTCGAGGATGTAAGTCATTTCTAGATGAAATACTAGTCACTTGGAAGACTGCACTTATCCTAGAATCACAAGTTCTCTTCATGTCATCCAACTTTTTGACGCGAAATTTATAACCATTGCAAAACATTGCCTTATGGTGTTTCACCTGCAATAATGTCAAACATGTATAAATTATTGCATCATGAGTTGAAAAACATACGATTGATTAATTAACAAATTTATAAGTACCTGGTGATCTCTTAAACCATATGCTAAATCTATTTCTTTTTGTGTAACATTGGGATCTCCATTGCGATGAGCTTGTATAACCAATGAAGACATGGATTCCCATGTTAATCTATGACCATCATGTTGACATCGTTCAATCCATGTCATCATCCAATCTTGATTGTTTGCAATAAATAAATGTATTGCATCCCACTCTTTAGCAGCTATACAAAAGTAAATAGATGACTTACAACATATTTATTTTGAAGATTAAGAATTAATTTACTACAAGAACATCTCATAATTTATTACCTTTCAGTTTCTTAAATCTATCGTTGCCCACCAAGTACTCCCCTTCAAAATTTTTAATTGAGTCAAGATCCCAAATGCAATCTATATGGCTCTTTGCTGCAAGATTAGGAAGATATTAAGTAACGTACACCATCATCTGGTATACCATATATCCCTCAACCATAGAACCCTCAGGACATGCTCTTTGTCGTACCAAACCCTTCAAAAATTTTAAGTGTCTCTCAACCATCCACATTGACCTAGCATGTACAGGTCCACACAATTCAATCTCCTCAACTTGGTGTATGAGGTAGTGTTCTTATGCATTGAAAAAAGCTAGAGGTAAACACTTTTGCATTTCACACATTAATTGACAAATTCTTTTCTTCCAATATTTTATATCTTCTTTATGGATTTCTTTAGATGACAACCACCTACAAGGGATTCAAGACATAAATATATAAATACGAGACTTTATAATATATTACTTGTTTGATATTATTATTTGATATATTGAACAAATATCACTGCTTACCTCATGTATTTTCCAAGATCATATATCACTTGTTTGATATTGTTGTCGAAGTTCTCTGGGAGAGATAGGGGTAGCAAATACTGCAACAATAGTCAACTGATCATTTCATACAATGAAAATTGAATGCAATTACACAAATATATTGTAAATACAAAAGACTATGACTTACCTTGATGAAGGTATGCCAATCATGCATTTTCATCCCTAACCCAAAATTATTTTTCTTTGATATGAGATTGCTTATATCCGTAGCAAATCCTATAGGAAAATGAATTTTTTGAATCACTTCTTTTATGGCATTACTTTGTTGCTCTATTAATAACCAAGGAAGAGCACTTGCATTAATCTGGTCTCCATTGCTATTTGATTCAATGATATTTTTTATTGCATGATTGGAATCATGAATGTCACTACAAATTTTGCCAAATTTTTATTTATCACACCTTCCATCCAATATTTTTCATAGCGTCTCTATTACATTCTTTCCAATATGCATATTATCAAACAAATGCACAATTTGTAGATGCTCATAGTAGGGTAGCCTACTAAATTCTCTGGGATAACATTTTAATCCCTTTGGAAGCTGGTTGGTGATGCCTTCACGACCTTCAAGATCATCAACTACATAATTAGCCAACAAAACATAATCAAAATATATAATTTTCAAACATTGTCCATTACGTGGAATGATATTACCTTGAATTCTATTATATTCCAACTGCCATAGGTGAGGTGTCATTCTTCGGGGCTTTGATGTAGTCTCTTCTTTCCCATTGAAAAGATGACTTTCTGCACTTTCATACTTATGATTTCTGAGGAGGAATTGTCTATACTCATCAAACACTTGTTTTCTTAAACTTTTGGAATGACAAGATTTCATCTTTGGACCACACAATGGACATGCAAATTTTTCTTTTGTTTGAAGACCTACAAGATAACGATAAAATTGGATTAAATATGTATATTTTTATAATTTGAATTATCTCGTACAACTAGAATTCACCATAACATACCACAAAAATGTGTCAATCTTGGAGCATCATGAATTGTCCACACAAGCATTGCATAGAATTGAAATTATCTTTGTCCAATTGGTCAGGAGATGTCATACATAGTGAAACCATTCCATAACACCAACAACTCATTGATAAGAGGTGCAATATATACATTCATATCTTTCACTTGGTACTTACCTAGTTGAATTAACAACAACATCAGATAATTATTGTGGTCATTTCACTCCAAGACTTATAATTATATGTAGATAACTATAAAATAATAAGATACCTGGAACAATTATTGCCAACATAATGTGCTCCCTTTTTATTGACATCCATGGAGGAAGGTTATTGTTTATAACAAAAATAGGCCACACCGAGCAAATGGATCTCATCTCTCCATGTGGATTGACATCGTCTGCTACCAGAGAAAGCTTGAGATTTCAAGGTTCCTCTTTAAAGTGTGGCCACTTTTCCTCTATGTCCATAAATGATGAACCATTCCTAGGCATTCGAATAATTTCATCTTGAAACCTACTGCGTGCATGGTAATCCGTAAATTGTGCCAAGCTATTGCACCTAAATAATCATTTCAGACATGGAATAATGGGGATGTGACGAAGAACCTTGTGAGGCACCTTTTTTGTCACTTGATCATCTCAATATCTGCTCATATGGCATTTAGGGCATTCTATTGCATTTTCGTGTTCTTTATAATAAATAATATGATCTTCAAGACAAGCATCTATTATTTGATACTCCATTCCAATATGTTTCATAATGGCACATAATTCTCGATATGAGCGAGGGAGAACATTTGATGGTGGTAACAAAAAGTCACCTATCAATCTACAACAAATAATATAAGTCATTACTATAAATAATCTTAATGGTGCATGTTTCACCTTTTATAAACTATAATGACATATATGACAAACCTTAGCATACGTGACATTGCTATGTTGGATAAACCATTCATAACCTTCAAATTCAGACACAACAATACAACAGAGAGAAGAGTAGATTGGGAGCCTTCATAAAGGGCCATGTTCGCCTTCTCAAGTAGAGGTATATCATGGACGTTGTTAATGTCATCCTCATCAGTAGTAGTAGTAGCACCAATAGCACCAGTACCAAATGTGTCAATGATCAGTGCATTCATACCATCATCTTCAAATGTGTTTTCTAGCGCACGATCGTCATCTTCCATGGGATCATGATCTTCAACTTCAATATTCACACCTCCATGTTCCTCTATATTCACACTAGGGATATCGACCTATATAAAAATGATGATAATCAAACCTCCTTCCATGGTTCATATGTATATTAATTGTGAAAGCAATATAACAAACAACTTACCATAGGATTATAATCAAACCCCCCTTCCATGTGACCATTCTCCCTACAATGTCTCTTTGTTGTTTTGATTTTGATTCTTCTTGTCTTTAAGTCATTACAACTCTTGCATGGACAATAACATTTGTCATCACCTTTTCTTTGAAAGTTAGACAACAATCTAGCGATTGTCTCCCTATTTTGATGGACAATAACATTTGTCATCACCTTTTCTTTGAAAGTTAGACAACAATCTAGCGATTGTCTCCCTATTTTGATCGAATTCCCTTGTATTATTTGACATGATCCTTAATGTGTCTATCTGCAAAACAAATTAGAGATGCCTCCTTTCATTAAATTCATATCACCTTCTCATTGCTTCTCATTTTTTGACAGATTTCGCCAAAAGCTTTGTAGGAAACCAAGTAAGGGGTATTATTGAGTTTAAACACATTGAACTGCTACAACTAAATTATAAATCATGAATTCACTATAAAATTAAAATTGAATAGGGACATAAGTAAGACATTTAATGCACTTACTATTTTGAATTTGAGCTCGAGCATCATGCAATGTTATTGTTGTCATTGCATGCTTGATGCTGTTGTGCACCATATATTGTCTTATACACTGTTTATGAGCATGTTATTGCCATCAAGCTAGGGCATCATACATTATTTATGAGCTCACTATTTGAGCACCGGCCAATCAAATAGGGACATGAGGTGCTCAAATAGTGAGCTCATAAACAATGCATGATGCCCTAGTTGTAGGTAGTTATCTCTTCTATAATGATGGAGGAGTGAAAGGTAATGATCAATGAGGTTGCTGCTATTAGATCATACATTAACACACTTACTATTTTGAATTTGAGCCTGGTACCATTTACATGGCCTGGCCAGATATTAAACAGTGAGCTCATGAACAATTCCAGTATTAAACAGTGAGCTCATGAATAATGTATGATGCCCTAGCTTGTAGCCCGCAAGCCATCAAGACATTTCCTCATGAAATGAACATAAATGGGGAGTACCACATAGAGAATATCAACACCAAAATAAATAAAGAGAGATCAAATACTTCACACAATGCCTTGAAGGTAATAGAAATGATGCCCTAGCTCTCAAAGCTCACAGGTCATCAAACATTCCAAATGAAAAGATGTAAACAATGCCAGTATTAAACAGTGAGCTCATGAACAATGTATCAAGTCACTATTTGATGTCCCTATTTGATCTAATAGCATCAATATAATAAACAAAGCACTGACCAATCAAATAGGGACATGAGGTGCTCAAACAGTGAGCTCATAAAACAATATATTTAGTCTTAATAAAATCTTATAAAACAACATATATTGTGTGAAGTGTTTGATCTCTCTTTATTTATTTTTTTGTTGATATTCACTATGTGGTACTCTTCATTTATGATCATTTCATGAGGAAATGTCTTGATGGCTTGCGGGCTGCAAGCTAGGGCATCATGCATTATTTATGAGCTCACTGTTTGAGCACCGACCAATCAAATAGGGACATGAGGTGCTCAAACAGTGAGCTCATAAACAATGCATGATGCCCTAGTTGTAGGTAGTTATCTCTTCTATAATGATGGAGGAGTGAAAGGTAATGATCAATGAGGTTGTTGCTATTAGATCATACATTAACACACTTATTGTTTTGAATTTGAGCTCGAGCATCATGCAATGTTATTGCTATCATTGCATGCTTGCCGCTGTTGTATGATAATAGGCTTTTTACTAATTTAATTATAGTTAGTGTTAGGATTTCACCTTCTTATATAGATTAATTATCTCTAACATATGCTTTAAGCATTGAAAGATATGTTCTCTTGGAAAATAACAATAGATAAAAGGTTTAGATGTGTTTCCATTCAAATTTAGACTTGGGATACATAGTGTGGATGTTATTTTAGAGGCTTTTGTTATTGTGATAATTTTTGTATAAATTCTTTATATTGTTTATAAAATTCTATCAAATGGAAAAAATAAATTGTTGAAAAGAATTATAAATAAAAGGTGGTAATTGATTATTTCAAATGTCGAATTGAAAAATTAAAAATTAAAAATAGGTAGACATACATATAATAATTAGAAATCATTTCAATGACCTCCTTACTCATACCATATGTTAAAAAATTCATATTCAATATTTGATTATATTTATTAATACTTTTGGTAGGATAAGCACTATTGTTTCAAATTGCTTCAGCATATTGTGATTGCACGATATATCCAAAATTGATTTGTTTCAAATTGCTCTCGGGTTGATGCATGCAAAACATGGAACCATGGTTGACAAAATGTGGAAAAGAGATGATATTTCAAGAGATGAAATGAAATGATTGCAGAAGGTGCACGAATGATGTAGAGAGCCTTAAGAATGATGTAGACTCTATAGTGATGAGGAATCTTTACAAACAGGGAAAGCTACATGAGGCCAAAGTGTTGATGTGCAAGATTAGAGATAATGGATCTCTACTTGGTATATTTGTTAAAGCATTTGGAAAAGTAAATCAGGAGCAAAAATAAAAGAAAAGTAAGCTCAATGTCAAATGAACGTGATGCGTGGATCAAAGAGCTTGTCGTGAAGAAACTGGATTACACACCAATTCTTTCAATGCAAAAGAAAAATACAATTTTAGACAATGGAAAATTCTAAGAATATCTTCAAAAATGTTGTCAAAGGAAAGGCACGTAAAGATGGAAAGCTACCTCAAGTCATATTTTATTTTCCAAATTATCTTTTTGAGAAAGTGACTTATGTTACTTATTGTAACAAATGATAGATTTTGGGCTTAATGTTTGTAAAGTGAGGTAAATCCTAACTTGTTTTCAAAAGAGGTAGTTATTAGAAGTAATCATTCAGGTAATTACAAAAAGGGTTCTCTTTGGTAGTTATTCTAAATGGTTTATCCAGGTAGTTATCCTAAGCGGTTACTCAAAGTGGTTATCTCAAGTGGTTACCTTAGCTAGTTATCCTAGGTAGTTACATAAAGTAGTTAGGTGATTATGCTAAGGGGTTACAAGTTGGTTGTCAAAGAGAGTCTATAAATACAAGGCTTATGTAACATAGAAGGACTTTTTGGCAAAAGGGATACTATGGAGGAATTTCCAAAGAGATTTATGGATTTACATCATGTACAAAAGTGTCTTTGAAGTTGTATAATTTTGAAGAATTAATGAAGAATGCATTAGGTCATATGTCTCAAATATATTCCTAAGTTATTATTGCTAACTCTTTGTATGAAGTTTGTAATCTCTTTATATAATGGAGAAATCCAATGGTCTTTCTAACCTATGCAATTGATGTGATGAAATGCATTCATTTCTTGGTATCTTGATGTGAATGTGTTGGAATAGCCTATCTTTTTGTATGTCAAGGTTTGTTGTCCATATTTTTTCATCATTTCATTTTAAGCTTAAAACCCCCTTTGTAATCATTATCCGTTGTGAAACTTTATTTGGTATTCATGCGTCTATCATTAGAATTTCTTTTATTCATTTTTTTCTATTTTTATGTTTTCTCCTTTATGTACTTTCAGGTTAAAAGTAAACAAAAATACCAAATACCCCTATCATATGAGGGAGTTTCCCCTCTCAAATGTAGAGGACGTGGTTGTTACTAATCATAGGATGAAAAGGGTCATTCTGAAGAAAGCATTCACAGTGACAAATCTATTTACCAACAAAACTATAATTTAATAAATTTCACTATGGTCCTGGAAAACTCAAATGGACTTTCCTACCTATGAGAAATGAAAAGTACATAAAAAATGAGAGATACACCTTAATCCATTGCATATAGTTACAACAAGAAATAATGTTCTATCACAAGTGAATTAAAAGAAAATAATAATATTTAATACAAAATAGAATAATTTTTTTCATTAGAAAAATTGTAGCCATTGATCCTTATAAGTATGGTCTATACATTCTTAGTTTCAAGACAATGACTAACCAAATGAACCTCATGAAGATGACAAGTAAGAACTTATAAATTTTATGATTGTATTATTTTACCAATGAATCATTTGTCTTTCCTTGTAGCCTCTTTTGTCTTGGTATCTAAAATTCAAAATACAAAACCCAACCACACTGTACTAATAGATCAATCCTCTAATCCTAATTGACATGGTCTAACCAAAAGGTCATTGGGATTTAGGTAACTAGTCTTTGGTAGTGTTGAGACTTCTCTAGAAAGGCACATTTATGTAGTATAACATGAGACTTCTTAAACAAGACTCATTGCATGGTTCATCTTTAATATTTCAATAATTTAGTTAATAGATAATAAACACTAAAAAAATGAGATAAACCCAATCTCTTTGGAAATATGTGTGTATGTCTATACATACATACATATGTATATATGTATGTATATACATATACACACACATATGATCAACTATATAAAGTTTGTTCTCAAATTTGTAGCAAGAAATCTAAATTTACTTGATCTAGGACACTAGACAACTTATGTAAATTGTTCAAGGACTAGAACAATTGTGATTCATACCACCTAAAGTGGTTCATCTTGATCTTTGATAACATGTAATATTATCTAGTTTTCATCAATATCTAGTTTTCACTTACAAATTCCAAGTAAACATGGAACTGGATGAAGAGATAGGGTGGTAGCAATTACTAGGTGACTATTGATATATATTGTTGTTAGGTTGATAATTAATAAAAAGAATCCCATGTTGAATAATTTTGGATTATTTGAAATACGTCCCTTCACTACAATTGAACATACATGTGAAATAACATTCCAATGTAAGACACATACATACAACATTTTCAATGTACAATATGTAAATAATATCAAGCATTAAGTAGAAGGTCTATGCAACAAATTTTATTGAAGTAACATACACAACAAATTTTGAAAATTATATTGAACATTGATTCAGTTTGAACACATGAATGAGAATCAAGGCAATACATTTAATATTAGCAAACTTATAAACATGAATCAGTTTGAACATTGAATCAAGTTTGCTAAAGCTTGAAAATGATAAGCATTATGATGCTAAGGTATGGTGTGGTAAGCACAAGTATAGTTTCTCGTAAGCTGCTATTGGTATAGCTTTTTTTTTTTTTTCAATAGTTGCAGAATCCAGCTTCTCCTATACTTACACATATGTATATATTTTGGGCTTGGCTTTAATGTCATGTAAATTTGAGTGAAATGGTAATAATATTTAAGAGCAACAAGTATGGCATTTTAAACAACTATGCATATACATTATATAATAGGAGGAGTGATATATTTTAATGGAAACACTTAATGAGAAGACACAAAGAAACCCAAATACCTATGAAGACACACTTGGAGCCATCAGAGATTATAAAGACATCCAAAGACATCAACTGGAGGATTTTGGCACCTATAATGGCCTATGAGGTCATTTCATGCAATAAGAATGGCGAATGTGTAATCAGTCCTAAAAGGCCTAATAAGCCTTAGGACCAAATTTGGAGTCTAGGATAGAATTAGGTGTTACAAGTTTCAAATAGGATGATACTTATATGATGGCTTAAGTAAATTGTTCTTACCTTGAGACTAGTACACCATGGGATTAGAGGATGGTTGTTATAATAGCAACTATGTGTCTATGGAATACTTTTATATTTTGTATTAAATGATGATAGATAAATATGTGTTTCTTCCTTTTGCAACAGTTTATATTCTGATAATTATATCTTGAATTGTCAAATGACCAATGAGTGATAATTTCCAAAGTGTATCATAATTAAAGGCATGTGAATTCATATTGTACTTAATCTGAATGCCACTGTGTAATGTTTTTACTTATGATATTAATCTTAATATATCCCTATTTTATTATTGATGTCCCTATTTACATCTTTTCATTAAATGGCCCAAAAACATCAAGAATGGTCCTATATGGTCACTAATAGCCAACTTTCAGAAGAATATGAATGAATACAAACATACATAAGTGGATGAACATAAATAATGAAGGTACCAGACATTGCCTAAAGTAATGAAGTGTTGACCCGGGGTTCAATCCAGTATGCTCTTGTATGATCCAAAACCTGCAAGGAAGGAAAAGATGGGGTTAGATCCAAAGGATCTAAGCAATGCCTAGCAAACATATTAGTGATCCTCATCTACAATTATGCATGTGCATAGTCAAGCCATAAACATACTCAACAACATGGTAGCATTGATCCAATAACAGAAAATACATTACAAATGCCAAGCTCACGGTCTCAATGAAATAAACAGTGTATAAAACAATATATGGTGCACAACAAAAACAAGCATGCAATGACAGCAATAACATTGAATGATGCCCGAGCTCAAATTCAAAATAGTAAGTGTATTAATGTATGTTTGCATGATGCTAGATATTAAATATTGAGCTCATGAACAATTTCAGTATTAAACAGTGAGCTCATGAACAATGTATGATGCCCTAGCTTGCAGCCCACGAGCCATCAAGACATTTCCTCATGAAATGATCATAAATGGGGAGTACCACATAGTGAATATCAATAGCAAAACAAATAAAGAGAGATCAAACACTTCACACAATGCCTTGAAGGTAATAGAAATGATGCCCTAGCTCTCAAAGCTCGTAGGTCATCAAGCATTCCAAATGAAAAGATGTAAATAATGCCAGTATTAAATAGTGAGCCCATGAACAATGTATGATGCCCTAGCTTGCAACCCGCGAGCCATCAAGAAATTTCCTCGTCAAATGATCATAAGCGGGGAGTATCACATAGTTAATATCAATAGCAATACAAATAAAGAGAGATCAAACACTTCACACAATGCCTTGAAGGTAATAGCAATGATGCCCTATCTCTCAAAGTTCATGGGTCATCAAGCATTCCAAATGAAAAGATGTAAACAATGCCAGTATTAAATAGTGAGCTCATAAATAATGTATGATGCCCTAGCTTGCAGCCTGTGAGCCATCAAGACATTTCCTCATGAAATGATCATAAACGGGGAGTACCACATAGTGAATATCAACAACAAAACAAATAAAGAGAGATCAAACACTTCACACAATACCTTGAAGGTAATAAAAGCGATGCCCTAGCTCTCAAAGCTCGCAGGTCATCCGGCATTCCAAATGATAAGATGTAAACAATGCCAATATTAAACAATGAGCTCATGAACTATGTATGATGCCCTAGCTTACAGCCCATGAGCCATCAAGACATTTCCTCATGAAATTATCATAAACGGGGAGTACCACATAGTGAATATCAATAACAAAATAAATAAAGAGAGATCAAACACTTCACATAATGCCTTGAAGGTAATAGAAGCGATGCCCTAGCTCTCAAATCTCGCAGGTCATCAGGCATTCCAAATGATAAGATGTAAACAATGCTAGTATTAAATAGTGATGCCCTAGCTTGAAGCCCATGAGCCATCAAGACATTTCCTCATGAAATGATCATAAATAGGGAGTACCACATAGTGAATATCAACAACAAAACAAATAAAGAGAGATCAACACTTCACACAATGCCTTGAAGGTAATAGAAGTGATGCCCTAGCTCTCAAAGCTCGCGGGTCATCAGGCATTCCAAATGATAAGATGTAAACAATGCCAGTATTAAACAATGAGCTCATGAACTATGTATGATGCCCTAGCTTGCAACCCATGAGCCATGAAGACATTTCCTCATGAAATGATCATAAACGAGGAGTATCACATAGTGAATATCAACAAAAAAACAAATAAAGAGAGATCAAACACTTCACACAATGCCTTGAAGGTAATAGAAGCGATGCCCTAGCTCTCAAAGCTTGCAGGTCATCAGGCATTCCAAATGATAAGATGTAAACAGTGCTACTATTAAATAGTAAGCTCATGAACTATATATGATGCCCTAGCTTGAAGCCCATGAGCCATCAAGACATTTCCTCGTGAAATGATCATAAACGGGGAGTACCACATAGTGAATATCAACAACAAAACAAATAAAGAGAGATCAAACACTTCACACAATGCCTTGAAGGTAATAGCTCTCAAACCTCACGGGTCATCGAGCATTCCAAATGCTAATTAAGATGTAAACAATAACACTAAAATTGATTTAACGAGAAGACAAAGCTCGAATGCCTACCTCAAATGCCAGTGCCCTCTTCCCACATGGTGTTGGCCTCTTTGTGCACGCCAAACTCGAATGCCCTCTTCACGCCACGCAAAATTGTAGTGTCATCTTCGCGACAGCTCTTCGAATTCACAAATTACAAATGACACTTTCTTCTTTTTTTTTTTGTTTATAACCAAATGGTTGTCGCAATTATGACGATATCGTCGCTATTACGACACCATCGGGGGCACTTGCAAAAATAAATAAAAATAAACACAAATTGTGGCGGTGTCACAAATTGGCATCGAAATTCAACCCCAAATGTTGTAGTGACAACATGCCTGTCAAACTTCCATGGCCTACCCAACAACATATGACATGTATCCATAAGTATGATATCATGTAGTACTCTTTCATGGTGTCTGCCAATCTTGAACTTCACTAGGCACTATTCATTGACCATGACCTTGTGGTCATCCTGCACCCAAGGGATCTAGTATGGATGTGGTGTTTCTACCTCTTGAGCTTTAACTTTGTGACCATCTCTTCTGGCACTAAATTGTCAGTTCTTCCACTGTCACTAATCACATCACAACACTTATCCTCACACTTGCACCTAGTGTGAAACAAGCTCCTCCTTTTCCTAGGTTCATTCTCATCACTCAACATGACTCTTTTGTTAATTAGGGCTTCTCATCTTTCACCATCTTTCGAATGTGATGATTTGACATCCTCATCCACATGTGCAGCTCTAGCCTAGCCGTTAGTTCTCCTATATGTCCTTCCTTGTCATTGTGGACATTCATATGCCCTATGACCTTCTTCTCCACAGTGAAAACATGTTCCACAAAAGCCTCCTCTTCCTCTTTGATCTCTATTATTCTAATTGAAATTATTTCCCCTCTAATTTTGACTACTACTGGCCTCATCCTTCTTTTTCCGATCTTCATTTTGGCCTCCATAAGATTGCCCACTGGATATTTCACCACGACCTCTTCTGATTTGCCTGCTTTCAAAATTCTTGTTCAATTTTTCCTCTACTTTTAGAGAAAATTGGTAGGCCTCTTCAATATTGTTCACTCAGACCAAATTCAACTCCTCCTGAATGCTCTACCTCAACCCATTAAGGGCCCGTTTGGTGCATGGAATACCAAATGCCAGATATAGTCAATTCTGGAAGATGTTGCAATTCTGGAAGATACAAATTCTGAAAATGATTTACGGAATATGCGATGACCTGTTTGGTTCACTCGGAAGATGACTAAGAAGATGCATAAGGAATTTTAATTCTATATTTTAATTTCTTTAAATTCATGTGTATACATCTATATATATACACACATACATGTGTGTGTATATACATATATGCACACATGTGTATATATACGCATACACACGTGTGTATATGTGTATACATGTGTGTATATGGACACATATATACACATGCACACATGTGCATATATACACACACAGGTGTGTATACACACATACACATATACACACACATGCATTTATATATACACACATGTGTATATATATACACACATACATTTATATATACACACATGTATATACACACATATACATATATATACACATACATATGTGTATATACACATGTGTATATATATACAAAAATACACATGTGTATATATATACAAAAATACACATGTGTATATATATACAAAAATACACATGTGTATATATATACAAAAATACACATGTGTATATATATATACATATACACATGTATATATACACACATACACATACATATGTGTATATACACATATGTGTATATATATACACAAATACACACATGTGTATATATACATATACACACATTTGTGTGTATATACACATGTTTGTGTGTATATACACATATGTATATACACATGTTTGTGTGTATATACACATATGTATATACACACATGTATATATATACATCCTTATATATATACACAAATACATACATGTGTGTATATACATATACACATATTTGTGTATATATACACACGTGTGTGCATATACACACATGTATATATATACATCCTAATAGCAATATAATATACATCCTTATAGTCACAGATCCCATGAAATATTAAATTTGGTTTTATAAAAAATGGAATTAGAAATTGGAATTTCCAATTCCACCTATTTGAGTGGAAGATGAAATTCCCATTTTGGGGGCAAAATTGGAATTTCAAAATTCCAATTCCAATTTTTTGGATGGACACAAACATGGAATTTGTTAGAATTAATCTTTCCTTGGTGTTTTATTATAAACCAAGGTATTTTATTTTCCTATGTAAGTAGGAGATTCCTTTAGAATCCCTACATGTTATCTTGTCCTCTTCTTCCATGTGTGAGGACATATTTTATTTTTTGTATTTTCTTTTTCTTAGATTCCTCCTTAAGAGGAAATAGTACAAGTGGCACACACATTATGAATGTGGTTCACATGCACATGGGAGTTACATTCAACTCCTTTCCTCTCATCTCTTCTTAAGAGATGCTTCTCTTCTCTTTTCTCAAGGGCATTCTCTAGCAACACATAGTTTCTCATTCTCATTCTCTTGAAGCATTGTATGAGCATTTTACTCTCATTTTCTTTCTCTCTTTCTCTTAGGCTTTTTGGCCCATTCATAATAATATCACGGGGGTTTTTTTACACTTTTCCCCCTTCAAAAATATTGTCTCATATTGGATGGTGAATGCTTCTAGTTTTTGTTTATCTCATGGTATGCTTTTCCTCACACTTTGCTCATTAGATTAAACTAGATCTTTTGCTCTTTCTTATCATTTCCTACATGGTATCAAAGCAGGTGTTTAATCTTTGTTTGAGTGTATAGGTGGAGGATTTACCATTTTTTGAAGCACTCCATTTAGAGACTTTTGAGAGAGTTTTATTTGGTTACTAACATCTTTGTGTTGCAGGTTGTTCTTCAAATATTTGGGAAAAAATTTCCCCTCTCCTTATATTTATTCTCTTTATTTGATTTGAGGATTAAATTTTTTTTGTAATTTTTTTGTAGAAGGAAAAATTTTGATTATTAGTTCTTTTTTAAAAAATTCATAAAAATTTCTCCTTCCTTATTTATATTAGTGCTAATATAATTCATTCTTTTTTCTATATTTTTTATATACCTTTTTAAAATTAAAAATTAAAAAAAAATAAAAAATAATAATAAAAATTTTATTGATTTTTTTTAATAAAAAAACTAATTTAATTAAAATTTAATTTTTCTATTCTATTTACCCCTTTTCCCTCCCACCCTTCAACTTTTTTCAAATTTCAATTAAACTAACCTAAACCCATCCCCTATCCCTAACCTAACCCACCGCACCCATTCCCTTTTCCCTTACCCTAACGGCATATTCTTTTTTTAAATTAAACCTCTAGCATTTTTTTAAAAACTCGCCCTCCCTTTACCTAACCTGCCGCCGTCACCCTAATCCTGCCCACCGCCGACGCCTTAACCTCCTGTCCTCGGCATTTTTATTGTTCTTTATTTTTTTCGGCGTCGATCTTTTTTCTAACCGGGCAATTTTCTAACCGGGCGTTTTCCTAACCGGGCGATTTTCTATTAAACCTAACCCGAGTGTTTCTTATATCTGCAGTTTTTTATCTTCGTTTCCTAACTTGAGCGTTACCTGCACCCCCGCTATCCTACCCGGCCGTTACATTTTTTCTCGGTGGATTCTTATCTTAAACCCTAGCATTTTTTGTTCGACAGTTTCCTTTTTCGGCGTTCTATTTTTCAGCGTTCTCTTTTTTATTGCTATTCTGTCATTTTTTGAAACCCTCTTCTTTTTTCCTTCTTGTCTTCTGTCTGTCGTTCCTCTATTTTTTTTGTCCATCTTCTAATGTGAGAGAAAGTTTTTTAATTTATCTTCCCCGTAGCGTTTAATAGCGGAAGCTTTTATTTATTTTACCGCGTACCAAACCCTAAGCAGCCTCCTGTCCATTCGGGAGCTGAGGACGTACGCGCTTGGTTTTTGTTCATACTCTGCTACGCGGCACAGTGGCCGAGGTAAGCTAAAGTTGTCCGGTACATTTTTTTTGCATTTCGAATTGTTGTTTTACTGTTATTTATCATTTTTATAAGTTGTATTTTCTGTATTAGTTTTATAAAAGGTTTTTCTTTGTTTTATATAGGTTTAGTTAGCTTTACATAGTCTTTCATTCTGTTTGATATATTTTTTTATATAATTTTATATAGTTCTATTTAGTTTTATATCATTTTTTATTCTGTATAATTTTATATCATTCTTATCTAGTTTTATATATAGTTGTTTATATAATTTTTATAAAGTTTGTATTAGTTTATAAATTTATTTAGTCTATATAGCTTTTAGTTTATTTATAGTTTTTATATTCTATTTAGAGTATTTTGTTCTCTTAAATTTTTTTAGATTTATTCTTTAATTCATTCTTACTTTTTTTGTTCTCACACTTTTGTTTGGTTTTTTACAAAATTTATCTAACCTTTGCATGCAAGATATAACCTTTTGCATGTCCATATCGGTTTTTTCTAACCAAGTTTTTGCAGGATCTATTCAGTTCTTGTTGCATGCAGGAATTTTTTTATCTAACACTTATTTTTGCAGGTTCTGTTGTAGTTTTTTTTCTCTAACTCCTTTGTTGCAGGATCTAACCCTTTTGTAGGGACTTATATTTTTTTTTTGTAACCTTTTGTCTTCAGGTTCTTTGAATCAATCTTCTTAGTCTATTTCATATTCATTTAATCCTGGTTAATTAACCTTTTTTAATCTTAAATATTCATTTGATTAAGTTAATAATATTATCTATCTCATTTTATTTGGGTTAATTAACTTGTTTGTTTAATCATACTCCACTAATCTATTTCATTCTTTAATCTGTATTATTCATTACTTGAGTTAATTTACTTTGCATGTTAAGATAACACATTCATTTTTTGTAATCAGGTTTAATTAATTATCTAATTTTTAAATGCAATCTGTATTATTTTAGACACCCATCTCAGATTTTGCATGCAAGTACTTTGCAGGTCAGAATCTGCCATTTAGGGTGCTCAGTTTATTTAAGCTTGTGTGTACATTTTTTCTTTTCTGTAACCATGTCGACTTTAATGCTAGAAATTAAATTAACAAGTTCTAATTATCATGCTTGGGCTATTCATATGGCATTTATTTTTCATTTTAGACATCTTTATGATATTGTTACTAATGCCTCTCCCAAACCAGCCTCTACTGCCTCTCAAGCTGACCAGGATAACTGGAAAGCTAAAAATGAGGAAGCATTAGGGTTGATTGGTATATCTTTAAATCCTGAATTGTATGTTTTAATCTCTGCTTGTGATGAAGCCCATGAGGCTTGGAATATCCTTAAGAATACTTATGATAGTGCAGATGAAGCTAGAAAGATTCAACTTCAAGATCAGTTAGAAGATCTTAGATATTCTGATTTTAATTCTGTTGATGATTTTTTGTTGAAATTTGATTCTATCCGTTCTTTGCTTTCTGGTCTTAATGTTACATTATCTGATATTCGCATTATTCACATTATAATTAGGAAATGTTTACCACGTCAGTTTCAACAATTTATTACAAACATTTACTCTCAGTTAGCAATTCCATCATTAGCTAATCAACTTACTTATTCTATTTTTCAAACCATGTTAAGGCAAGAGGAAGCAAAATTAATTCAGTTTGGTATACTTAGAGTTAATGATTTGGCTTATGTTTCTAAAACTCAAAATAGACCTAATAATACTAATCACAATAATCAAACTAATCAACAATCTAACAACAATAATTCTAGACAACACTCTAATAATAATTACAACTCTAGGACTTCAAACACTGTTAACAATAATCAATCTACTAACTTCACCAGAAGATCACATTGCACTTACTGTGGTAAAGATCGCCACATAACTCAAAACTATTTTAAGAAACAAAGGGATCAATCCTCTAATCAGAATAATTCTGTTGAAAAATCAAATGGACCTCAAACACGTCATGCTTTTACTGTTAGTTTTAATCCTGTTAAACCTCTTGAATGGATTATTGATAGTGGTGCATCTCAACATGTAACTTCTAATAAAACTATTTTTGATTTTATTGAACCTGATACATCTAACATTCCAATTCAATTAGCTAATCATGATAGTTGCAAAGTTGAAGGTATTGGAGATGTGTCTGTTCCAAATGGTAAATTGCATAATGTTCTTTATGTGCCTGAATTGAAAACTAATTTGATTTCTGTTCCTCAACTCTGTCAAGAATATAAGATTGAATTTCATAAAAATGATTGTCATATTATTGACCCTAAGACCGATCATATTGTTGCAAATGCAAAGTTAGGTCAAGATAATCTCTTTAAGTTTTATTCTTTTGCTTCATCCAGACATTCTTTGCATGCTAATATTGATTTTAACATATGGCATGAACGCTTAGGTCTTTTAAATTTTGATTACATTACTTTAATGCAAAAGGAAAACATGGTTCTTGGATTGCCTAAATTTTCTCCTGCTAAGTTTATCTGCAATGGTTGTATGGGTGGAAAAATGCATAGAGAACCTTTTCCTCATGCTTCATCTTGGCGTGCTAGTAATAAACTTGTTCTTATTCATAGTGATTTGCTAGGACCTATGGAACATACTTCAATTCAAGGTTCTAAGTATGCTTTAACCTTTGTTGATGATTTCTCACGTAGAACTTGGATCTATTTTCTGCATAGTAAAGATCAAGTGCTTGACACCGTTGCTAAATTTCATGTTTATGTGGAAAGACAAAGTGGTTGCAAAATTCAAATTCTTAGAACAGATAATGGTACTGAATATATTAATCATTCTTTTCATTCTTACTTAAAGTCATTTGGTATAAAACATGAACTTACTGTTCCCTATACACCAGAACAGAATGGTGTGGTAGAACGTAAGCATAGGACTATAGTTGAAATGGCTAGATGTCTTTTGCATGCTAAAAATATGGATTATAAATTTTGGGCTGAAGCTATGGCTTGTGCAACTTATCTTCTTAATCGAACTCCTACTAAAGCTTTAAAAAATAAAACACCTGAAGAAGCTTGGTCAGGTAGAAAACCAAACTTAGCTCATTTAAGGATTTTTGGTTTAATTGCTTATGTTCATACTCCAAAATAGAAAAGAAAAAAACTGGACCCTAAATCCACACCACATATCTTTGTTGCTTATGATGAAAATATTAAAGGTTATAGAGTTTACAATCCTCAATCTAACAAAGTTCATGTTGCTAGAGATGTATGTATTGCTGAAAATGGTGTTCATGACTGTTCTCATGTTCAAGATTCTGATTTTGATAAAGGTAAAATTGTTCTTGTGGAGGACCAACCTCCTTCTCTAAACCCTACTCAAAATGAATCTGTTTCTATTTCTTTAAATATTAAAAATGCAGAAAATGACATTAATGAAACTACTCTTTCAACTCCTCATGGTTCTAATGTTACTCCTGATTGTCCTAGTAGTGAATCTGTTAATTCAAAACATCATCCTAAATGGTTCAAAAATTTGGTTAATGATACTGATGATTACATTACTAGAATGGGAGGACTTAAACCTAGAAGAATAAACTACTGCAATTATGCTTTGATGTCTAAAGTTATGAACTCTCAAGATCCTCAAACTTTTAATGAAGCTAAAACTCAACCACATTGGCAAACTGCTATGCAAGAAGAATATGACACTTTGATTGCTAATAACACTTGGGATCTTGTTCCCTTACCTCAAGGTAAAAATTTAGTTTCATGTAAATGGTTGTATAAAACTAAGGTTAATTCTGATAATGAAATAACTAAATATAAAGCTAGATTAGTTGCTAGAGGATTTTCTCAAGTTGAAGGTTTAGATTATACTGAAACTTTTGCTCCAGTAGCTAAAATGCCTACTATCAAAGTAATTCTTGCTTTAGCTGCTCAAATGCATTGGCCTATTCACCAAATGGATGTTAAAAGTGCTTTTCTTAATGGAGATTTGCATGAAGAAATTTACATGGCACAACCACCAGGCTTTATTCAAACAGGTAATGAAAATCTTGTGTGCAAACTTAAGAAATTAATTTATGGCTTAAAACAATCTCCTAGGGAATGGTATTCTAAGATTAATGCTTTCTTTCTTTCTCAAGGTTATCAAAGAAGTCAAAATGATCCTAAACTTTACATTAAGCATTGTGATGGTGAAATTATCATTATTATCTTATATGTAGATGATCTTATTCTTACTTCTAGTTCCACACCTTTGATTTCAGACATTAAGTTTCAACTTAATCACACATTTCAAATGACTGATTTAGGAATTTTACATTATTTTTTAGGAATGCAATTTTGGCAAACAGAAAATGGTATTTATGTTTCTCAAACTAAATATGCTCAAGATTTATTACACAGATTTGATTTGATTAATGCTAATGTTGTTTCCATACCTTGTGATTTAGGCACTAAATTAGAAGTTGATACTATGACTCCTTATGTTGATGCTACTTATTATAGACAGCTAGTAGGAAGTTTAATTTATTTAACTCTTACTAGACCTGATATTTCTTTTAGTGTTGGATTACTCTCTAGATTTATGTCCAAACCTCAACAAACTCATTTGAAAGCTGCAAAAAGAATCTTAAGGTACATAAAAGGTACTTCACAGTATGCTTTATATTTTGATAATACTGCTGATTTTAGACTTAAAGGTTATACTGATTCAGATCTAGGAGGAGATCCCAATGATGGGAAATCCACTAGTGGTTATTGTTTTCTTCTTTGTTCAGGTGCAATTTCATGGAAAAGTAAAAAGCAACAATCTATTTCTCTATGTTCTACTGAAGCAGAATATAAAGGCTGTACTACAGCAGCAAAAGAAGCTCTTTGGCTTAGAAGATTACTTGCAGATTTGGGTCTACCTCAAGAGGAACCTACACCTTTGTTTTGTGATAACCAAAGTGCAATAGCTCTAGCAAAGAATCCAGTTTACCATGCAAGATCCAAGCACATTGCTCTTCATCATCACTTCATTAGAGAACGCATCCACAACCAGCAAGTCTCTCTTCTTTTCGGCCCAGGACAACATCAAGTTGCTGACATCCTCACAAAGCCTCTTCCAAGAGAAAAGTTTGAAATTCATTGTAAAAATATGGGTTTGATACCCTTTGACTGTAAACCCCCAAGTAAAGATTAAAGGGGGGTGTTAGAATTAATCTTTCCTTGGTGTTTTATTATAAACCAAGGTATTTTATTTTCCTATGTAAGTAGGAGATTCCTTTAGAATCCCTACATGTTATCTTGTCCTCTTCTTCCATGTGTGAGGACATATTTTATTTTTTGTATTTTCTTTTTCTTAGATTCCTCCTTAAGAGGAAATAGTACAAGTGGCACACACATTATGAATGTGGTTCACATGCACATGGTACATTCAACTCCTTTCCTCTCATCTCTTCTTAAGAGATGCTTCTCTTCTCTTTTCTCAAGGGCATTCTCTAGCAACACATAGTTTCTCATTCTCATTCTCTTGAAGCATTGTATGAGCATTTTACTCTCATTTTCTTTCTCTCTCTCTCTTAGGCTTTTTGGCCCATTCATAATAATATCACGGGGGTTTTTTTACACTTTTCCCCCTTCAAAAATATTGTCTCATATTGGATGGTGAATGCTTCTAGTTTTTGTTTATCTCATGGTATGCTTTTCCTCACACTTTGCTCATTAGATTAAACTAGATCTTTTGCTCTTTCTTATCATTTCCTACAGAATTACATTATCTGAAAATCTAATTCCAAAATTAGATCTCATATTCCATGCACCAAACGGGCCCTAAGGTAACAGACAACTTGCTCCTTGTCAGCTTATGCATGACCTGTTCTAATAAGGATTCAATAAAACTCCTCTGTATACTCCTGAACAGATCTCCCTTCTTGCTTCAAACCTTGCATTTTCTTCAATAGATCAAGCTCATAATCAACATGAATGAATTGTCTCTTCAATTAATCTACCATCTGATCCCATCTTGTGATTTTCTCCTTTCCTCTTCTATTTCACTTCAATTGAATCTCCTGCCACTAGATCTTCACATGACCCTTCAGTCTGGCCTTCACAAACTTGACCCTATCAGGATCCTCAATATCTTCATACTCAAAATATTCTTCTAATTCATTGATCTAGTTGATCAACTCTTATGGGTTAAGATTTCTTAAAAATGTGGGAATCTCAATCTTAGGTCTTTTCCCAATCTTGGAAATAGCCCAGAAAAACCTTTCTTCCTCTTGGTTCAAAATTTTGCCTTCTCCTTCCTAATCAAAATTTCCTTCTTCTTTAGCTTCATCCTCACTTTCCTCTCTTACGACAAGATTCATGCCTTTACGAATATCTTCTTGCAATGCTTGCACTTGTCTCTAGAGGGCTCTAACCTCAGGCACCACACCTATGACTCTTCCACCATGTTCCCTTTGTGGAAGCATTTTTGCACTTATCGTTGAAACCCTAAACCACGATCCTAGTGCAAACTACCTCACAATTGGTGATCTATCTACACACTCAAGAACTCTAATACCACTTGATGAAGGATGCTCCCCTTAATACCACAAACACATAACAAAAATAGAGGCACAACAATAATTTGCAAGAACAGAAAATGGACTTCTTATTATCTCCACTATTATGGAATTAAATTTTTTTGGAATTACAATATGCAAAGCCACATGGTCATTTTCCTTACAATATTCTGTAAGATAGAGCCTCAAATAACTATCCAGAACTGCCCTAGAAAATACTACGGGCCTTCCTTATATAGGCAATTTTCCACCACCCGAGAAGGTTCCAGAATTTTAGCCCTTAAGGCCAACTACCCCTAAAATTATTTTATTTTTCATAATTATTACATTAGGGTCGGCTCAAAATAATTACAAACTATATTTTTAGGTAGGCCAACTTTTGGATGCCATAACTTTTAAATCGTAGCTATGTTTGGCTATTATAGCCACTTTTCAAAAATGGTAGGTCATGATCTACAACACCTAACTGGCGCAAGCTCTAGTCATTTGGTGTTCGATCGTGATCGGGGGCCTCTAAGGCCTTTAAAATTGAGCTCAAAGATTTTGTACCCAAAAACCTTAATAACTTCACCAATATAGATGATATGGCAATGAAACTCAATTGGCAAGCCGATATGACTAAGATGAACCTCTACCTGTGAAATCAAAACATTTTGGGCTCATATGACCAACTTACTAAAATAGTAAGTTTCCATAAATAACAGCTATGCACAAGATAACCCTTATTGAAAAGAAACCAAAAATAATTTTGGGTGATGCAAGATTGGCCTTATACCTAGGATGCTCTTGCATCACATGCACATGAATTTAAATCTTTGATAGAAGATATATATTCAATCATTTTTTATATATATACAAGGATTTATGAGGCTAATTATTTAATTTTTGCATGTATACATACCATGCGCATATATTGCAAGTTTAAAAACTTATGGTAATATCCATAGTTTGTGGTGCAACATCGTAAATTGCATCCATATACAATTTCTTGCTCACCTAGGCCTCATTTTAGTGTTCCCAACCTCTTATACTTGGCATACCTAGTCCAATTCAAATTCTGACAAAAATTATAGTTTCCTCTTAGCATTCTAGACCTCTAGTTCTAATTTAGGTCGTATTGGGAGGACCTAGATGCCCAAGGTGTCTAGCTCCCATCGATCGAGCCTCAAATTAAAACCATGCAACAATTAGGTTGTAAGAGTGGGAAACTAAAACCTATGTCAACTTGCTCTAAAATTATTACCCCAAAATGATAGGTAGAGATATAAAGGCAAGTTACACCACCCCCCCCCCCCCTCCCGCTCATTTTTACATCACACTCAATCTCTCTTAATCCATCTACATCAATCAAGCATTAAAACACTCAATTCATCAAGACCAAGTGATCAAGCATCCAAGGTGTTGAAGACAAGAAGTAATTTTTTAGATATATGCATTCATAATGGCATCATGATCTACAATTCCTAAAGTCAACTCTACAAACTCAACATCAAGATTTTCATGAGCATTTCAATATAAATAAGGTTTATGGAGGTATAAGAATTTATTTTTCAGATCTAGCCTATCCTATATAACGAAGTGATTTCAATTGTATTTCAAATTCAAGGTTAATTCCTAAATCAAGGTTTGACCTAGGCCAACCCCTTTTAACCCAACATTTAACCTATTTTTTGTGTGCAAGTAACAGGTGGTGAAAACACCTAGTTAGGTACAAATCAAGTGTTAGAAGAGATATAAAATGCCTATATGCATATCCAAAATAGTTAGGATCCAAAAACTATACTCATCCAAGTCCCAAAATTCAAACACCCTTCTCATCTAAGTCCCTCAAATTATACTATGGATTTGGACCACAAGTTATTTTCAATCTGTACTTCCCATATCTTCTCCCAAAGTCTAGACGTTTATTTTTTGTTCTATCGTACATGTTGAAAGTCATCATTTTTCCATATTTTTTCCTACATCTTGCATTCATATTCTACAATTTTATTTTCATTCTCAACTCATCGCAAAGGACCACTGAAGTCACCTTGTGCCAAAGATCTTGAGCCAAGTGGATAATTCTCCTTCCAATGTGAGAAGAAAAGTATGCTTAGGAGTCCTCATTTGCATGCATAGGCTAGCAAACCATATTTATCCATATTAAATTTTGGTGAACTGACTCCTTACATCTTGCTTCTAATTTGGATATCTAGATTAGCGTTATGTGCATTTTATTAAGATCTTATGCAATTATTTCTAAAGTATACCATTAATGCATTCATATTAGGTCTTGTTTATCAACATTCCATTTTATGTAAACTTGGCATATACTTACATTATCTTTTATTTTCATTTTAGATCTAATTTTTATGATTAATTCTAATTTAATCTGATTTATATGCTTAATTGTTTCATCTTATGCATTTAGAGATCTATATCTACATTTACAATTTGTTTTATGTAATTCTTTAAATGGTTAATTTATTAAGGATTTGCATTGTTTAGACATCTTTAATCGCCAACTTTGTGCATGAGTTTTATCACCTTGAGTCCTACATCTAATATCCATGTGAGATAAAGCTATAGGCATATGGATTCCATAATTTTAAATACTAAGGGTGTAGAGCCTGAGTTAACTATAACTTTCCATGGGAATTCAAGTGAAACCTCTATGCCTACAAATGAAATATCTAACATTGTAGAGAACCATTCTTTTGAAACTTCTCATGAAGAGTGTTGATTTATTTAATCATTCACCTAATTAGACTTTAATTAAGCTTACTTGGGATAATGCATACATAATAGTTTTCATATGAGACACTTAGGAGTTTCAACCTTTAGTTGCATATGGTGTAGGAGAAATTCCACTGTAGATGGTGATAGTTGTTACAACATTCACTTTATGTGTTGTATCTAACTTTAGTGCACTTATCACTTCATCATCCTCCACATTGTCGCACATGTTTGCACATACTTCATTGTACAATTTAGGATGACCCACCTTTGGTGGATATGTGATTCCACCTTGTGTGGGTGATAAGTTATCTTCTAGTTATCATGGTCTCTTATTGCCTTGCCTATATAAGCAAGCACATCGACATTTTATTCAATCCATTATCTCTTATGTTTGTATTTATGTAGTTCAATAGAATATTTTGCATCTTGACAAGAATATAGTTTCTTCTTATCCATTTTGTGTCTCTCTTTTGTGGTATTCATTGGTCTCTATATTTTGGGTTGTTGTAATAGGAAGATTCTTGCATGGTATCAGACCCATTGGAACACCATTGTGTATCCTTATTGGAGATATTTTCATGTGTTTGAAGGAGGGTGTATTCTCAAATCTAGGGAAAAATAAATTTTAGGAGCCTCTTAGCCTAGATACAACCCCAAAACTGTATTTAGGAGGTTCTTTTGGTGAATTTTGACTATAAATTGGTCTATATTGAACAAAACATTTTTAGATAAAAACTAATAAAAATTCTTAGTCCAAATGAATGTGGGACTAAATACTTTGTGCATGAAAGACATAAAACCAAACATGGCTCAAAATTGTCATTTCAAACATGTGGCAAGAAAGCTCAAGTGCCCCTTGCCATGTGGAATCCAAATCAAATCCACGCCAAGTTTTATGGCCAAAAAGGTACTTTCATTGACTTTGATGCCTACACAACCATGCTTCCAAAGATTTAGTAATATGTATGTGTTGTGTTCATTATAAATAGTGCAAATTTAAAAATATAGATAAATGTGTGATTATAATATCGATCTTTCATTTTCCAAATGTGGACTCCACATTGTTAGCTCATCAATCTAGTCAACAAATTTTTTTTGTGATAATCATTTGATTGCTAAATTTAAGCTCTTGATCTAATGATGTTAGCATGTGTCAATGCCCTTTTAAAAAAAAATTGACCCGTCTCCATTTGGATTTTTATTTTATAGACAAACTTTGAAGCCCCATAACATAGTCATTTTGAGGTCTTTTTTGATGTAATGTTTTTTATATTTGGTGCAGAATTTTGTGTTCTACTCTCCTATGTAGGAATCTTATGATTTTGATGGATAAATTATCTATGGTAGACCACCAGATTCTATATACATTGGAATATCAAACCCCACCCTTAGACCAAATTTGATCAGCACAACACACAATATATGAAGGGATGCTAATGCACAATCTAGATAAAGGGGGAGTTTGATGAGAGGGTATGGTATTCCCTGTATGGGAATAAATGTATGTATATGGAATGTATAGTACAACAAACACTTATGCAATGATAAGGAAGATGATAAATAGCAATGCATGATATCAGATCTAATGTATCAAAGTAAGTGCTAAAGGAAAATAAGAATGATGTACTCACCTTGATTTGTAGAAGAGGGAAAGTGAACTTCAGATCTGTAATTGACTGATGAAAACTTGTCGAAATAAAAAAATATCAAGGATTTGGGATTGTGAGACTTGTAACTTCTGATTGTGCAATTTTTAGAATCTTTGGAACATGTCACAAAAGTTTTCCTAGTTCCAAAAAGTCAGCCTAGTCCTGGAAGGATATAATCTAATAGAATCTATAGAGGATCAAGCCCTAGTTCTAAAATCTTGAAAATTTGGATTTGGAAATGCACACCTATTCTTGCACACAAGAAAATGGGGAAATTATTGTAGAAAGGGGCTTTCCTTGGTCAATCCCTAGATAAAAATTAGCCTTGAAAAGAAATAATTAAAGCATGTAAAACAAGAAAAATGTAAGTATTCACCTTGCTTGTCAAACCCTCATGGATGGATATGGATATGATAAACCCAAAAGATGTATGCTTGGAATGTGTTGTGCAATCAAGGATGTCTTCACAAATGCAATTGATCTACAGTTTCCAAATCCTTAGATCTTGAATGCATGTATGTTTGATCACTTCAATAGAGGAGAGGAGGAAGAAGGAAATAGATGTGGATCTTCTTGCTTGCTTGTGAATTCCTCTACTTGGCCACCTCAGAAGAGATAAACTTGCATCAATAAGAGAAGATTTCGTTTGAATGGAAGGAAGATTGACTTGAGATCCTAGTCTTCAAATCTTGAATCCAAAAGAGCACTTGAAATCACCAATAATTGCTTGCACATAGACTTGATTGCTTGTAGAATAGATCATAATGTATATTCATGGATGCCAAAATGAGAAGCTTGAATGTCCTTTTATAGTCAATTTGGGACCCAAAATTGATAGGTCGACAAAAACCAAGAGTGCGAAAAGAAACATCCTTGCATTAGGCCCAAAGCCCAATGAAAAACAACCCTTAAGGACTAGGCCAACTTGAGTTGTCCTAGTCTAGGACTAGGCCAAATGTGGCCTAGTCCCAAAGAGGCACATTTGACAATGGTCTTTAGGATGCAGGAAATGTTGTGATATTCAAGGAGAAAGGATAGATGAAAGTGGGAAATCAAGCATGAACACATCTGAATCTAGGAGATCACTAAAATGGGGCCTAAAAAGGTCCTAGAGCTTCCAAATGAATGGGTGCTAACTTTTTAGGATGGTACACACACACACACACATATTAGTTTTATAAATGTAAATCTATAATAAAATAAAAGCTTGATTATTCTCAAATTCTAAAAAACAAATTATTTCTAATATCATTATATTCTAATATTTAAAATTATAATAAATACTTTATTTTATTTATTTTAACTCTTTATTTTATTATCTATTGAGGTCTACACTTTAGCTTTAGTTGCCATAGGTAAATTGCATTGCAAGCACTTACTAATTCCTCACGAAGGTACATAGACAATTCAACTTATTGGTGATTTTCTACCAACCATCATTTTAGATGTAATACAATATCTTTTAAATATTTAAATAGTAATAAATGGAGTGATGACATTCCCCACAGCTACTTCCAAATCATTTTCTACTGAAAATAGAAGCACCACATTGGGATTATTTATAGCACTGGCCTAAATTTGACTAATATCAATTAATCTAGGAAATAAAGTTAAAATAGATCATTATAATAAATGTATAAAATAGAGAATTATAATAAATATATAAAAATTAAATGCGAGGATAAGGGTGTTTAATTTTTAAATTGATAATAAAAGAATAATATTTTTTATATTAATCAGCACTAAAAACTAGGGTGTTGACCCTTACAAGGCCACTTCCTGAGGGTGTACAAACACAAGACATTAATGATAGATAAACATCAAGAGCAACCTAGAGAAAAACTAATAAACTAGATAAACATAGGCCATAGTTCAACAACCTATACCCATGAAAGTTAGCACCATAGTACAATGCAATACCAAACAAAAGAAAAATAAAAACTAAAATACTATCCAAAATCCTACTAGTACAACCTAAGCCATAGCACAACCAACAAAAGTTCCAAAATCCATGCGGGCTATAAGCAAAAATATACAGTAAATCCCTAGAGGGGTAAGGGGCCAACAACATGTTAAACCTTGTGTGAGGATTTAATATTGCAACTAGATTGATGTAGTACATGAGACCAATCATCAGTGATAAATTTGAACAAATCTTTATTATTCCCTTCCTCTTGTTCATCATCCCTAAGAAATTTTCATTGCATCAAGCAGATATAGGTTCCCAAGCTATGCATCACATCAATATTGAACTTGGAATGCTTCCAATTTTTCTTTCCACCTCGCTCACACTTTTTTTAGGCCTATCCACCTCACTCTTTAAGCTTTCAAAATCAAAGGCATAAGTTGCATCAAAGCTAGATAGAATATGCTTCTCCTCAATTGGAAGAATGTCAGTACTAGGATCAGAAGGTCCCCTTTCACTTTACTAGAAGTGTGGGTCAATCTATTCAAGGTTGATATCTTCAAGAAACAATTATCATCAGTCTCCAAATCCTTATCCTCTACGTTCGTATTTTTCTCAGTCCCCTTAGTAGCTATCCGATTACCCTATTTTGTGTCTTCCTTAGAATTATAATTGGCAAGTAGCTTTTTTCCCTTTCTAGTAGATCTACTTGCCAACCTGTTAGATTTGATGGGTGCTATGCTCCTCTTCCTTATCCTCATCAGTATCAGTGCTAACCTCCTAGACAAAGAATTTGGCTTCTTTAGAGGGGGGGAAGGGGGGATGGGTTTTTTCCTTTCCTCTTGGAGGTAGATAGCAAAGAGTCTTTACCTTTAGGGCCATCCTCAGGTGAAACAACATCAGAGTTTAGAACTTCTAGGGTTCTCAAATCGGAGGTAATCTTGCTAGCCCCCAAATTTTTAATATATTTCTTCTTGTTCTGATGGGCATGTTAATAATGCTAGTTGATGGGGGGGATTTTGACACAAGGGCCTTATAGATAATGATCAACTTAGGGGGGCAAATGGAAAAATGAAAATTATAAAGTAAAAGAATAAGGCCCCGGTGCAAGTAAAAGTTTTTTTACCCTAGCGGACACTGTCTGTGACATAAAACATAGAGCTCTCAACAAAATTCAATAGGAAAAACATAAATGAGATTATTTCATCATTTCTGAAGTGATTAAGAAGTGACATATGGTAATAATAGTAAACTTTAAAATGCCCTTACAGAGTAAATTACTTCATGATCATAAAAGAAACCTGGTCCCAAGGAGGAGGTAGTTGAACCCTGTCATAAATGCCTCCCTTTTTATTGGAGCTTCACTACCCTTAAAGAACCAGTTTAGATTATCGGTGTCTACTATTTAGCTAGTCTTCTTCCATTTCATGCCCTCTATAGAAAGCCTAGTGGCCGTGGCGATGAACTCTTCATTGATCTCAAAAGAAATGCCCAAATCAAAACCCTCATGTTATCCCAGGAGCTAGAAAACTAGCTAGAGAGTCCCTCATCAAACTTGTTAATGGATTCAATAAAATTAGCAACCCCACCCTCCCTCCTTGCAAATGTGTTGCACTATGGGGTCATTCCTGAAGTCGTATGGTTTCCCTATCTTGATGCGGTTGTGGTTACCCCCCCACAATAGTAACACAATACAGAGGGAAATCAACTCTAAAATGAGAATTGCAGGTCTTGATACAACAAATAAAATCTGTCATTAATAGAAAGCAATTTAAAGGCGAGAAAAATTCTTGTTTGTCTGGTTGAGTGAAATATTTTAACCATCCTCCCACAAATATAGACTCATGTGAGCTACAGTTTCCCACAAGCCATATTGTTTTCAATATGATGCATATAGGGTACCGTTCATTACACGAAGGGGTAATGATAAATGCAAATGTCATCGGCCATGTTAATCACGTAGTGTCATCTCATCATTTTGAGGTACAATTTGAGATTAATGTAATCAATATGATTATGTAGAGGTTGCCTAGGCATATAACTGCACCATACACGATAATTAATGCCCCTCTGGGTAATGCCTACCCAATAAGTATCATTAGCCTATTACATCATTAGCCTTGTATTCAAATTCAAAATATTTTGGCTCGTTCCCCACTCCCACTCATGACTTAATAGGTAAGGGTAAAGAGATACCTAATACCCTAATGTACAGAGGAAGAGACACCACTTTTAAAGTAGGGTGTTACACATCATCTCTCTTGGGTTTTGAACACTCACTAATCAAGAGAGTTTGCACATTAGTTGGGAGGGAAGTGTATCAATATTTTAAAATTAATATTTTTAGTTTGATGATTATCTCAAAATATGTGTTAACTTAGAAAATTGTAATGCAAATTTAAGCATTACAAAGTAATTTGGATTAGTGCCAATCTAATTTGTCACATAGACCTGATATCTATTGAATGAGAATGGATTAGTAAAATGTATATTTAGAAAATTACCTTTTTTTTTATATAATTGAAAATGTTAAAATGATGTCTAAGAGCATTATTTAGAAGTATATTGACCTTATAATTGAATAGGTTCTTAAGTCAAACCTCTTTAATAAATTAAATCAATCACAATAGAAAATATTGAAACCCACATCCAAATAATCTAAATGACCTTAAATATAAATTTAATTCTTGATTTCGTTAAAAAATAAAATATATTTTATAATAAAATAACTTTTCTTAAAAAAAATTATAACCTCTTGACTTTCCCTATAACATTTATAACATTTAACAATCATATAACTTCTCTTATAAAATTTAATACTCACATAACTTCTCTTATAAAATTAAATATTTTTAAATACCAACAATCAATATATGTATATATATATACTCATACATGTGAAATTTTCTTAGAGAGCACAATGAATCATGATCACATGCCATAATAACTATCTAACAAATATTTAAATTCCCAAGACACCATGTTTGTATTGGAAAAAAAATAGGGGATTATAATATTATGATTATATTATAATTACTTTATGTAATGAAAATGAAAATTATAAGCATGAACAATGGTGGTGAGTATTAGATAAAACAAAAAAAATCAGAAGATTCTCCAAACGTGTAGAATTCATCTTTACCTTCCTTATAGTTGTCTAAAAGTTCTCATAAATCTTCCTTAGATTCATCCAATGTAGTCATGTAAGCTGGTTCGAGGAAAGGCACAAAGAATGGGGTGATGGTTACCTCCTATATAGACAAGAAAACAATAAAAGATTGTTTAGACGTGGAGAATCCTTATCTTTCTCTCAAATAATGAGGCATACCATTGTTTCTTATTCCTTAGAAGTAAGGACATTCATAAAACAATTCAATTACATATAAAGTCTACTCTAATTGTTAAGAGAACAAATAGTCCATTGAATCTAACGTTTTGATATGTTATACATAATCAATTCCAAGATCTCACAAATTTATTTTAATATAGTATATTTAAGAATTTTGTTTAGTTATGGAAATTTGTGTTTATATTGTTTGAGTTTTACGTAAGATATGTTTAAAAAAATTAATAGGTCTTTTTATAATTAATAATTTATTATATTCATATTTACAATGTATTAGAATAAGATAAAAAATATTTTTATATTATATTTTATAATAATTTGGGGACATGGGTTGGGGGGCTAGTTTGATTGGTGAAAGCTTTATGTGGTAAAGCACGTGGTCGCAAGGTCTAGTCTACTCCAGCCTATGTAGTATTGGAGGATATGTTGTGCCAACATCATTTGGTCATATTAAAAAAATTTACCCAACACACTGCGGTTTATAGGGGTGCTATACCTGATTCCGAAAGTCTAAAAAAATAATAATAATTTGAGGACATGTAAATATGTTGTCAACCTAGACTTGACCATGAGTTCAATTTCATGTTTTATGCCTTAAACCCACCCTTTTTGAAATATAATTGATATCTCATCAACCAACACATTGAAAAAATATTGACTTAAGCAACTAAGGACATGTATTTTCAAACTCTCTTATTCACAAATATTTTGAAATAAGGGAATGTTGTGCCTAGGACCTGTTAAGTAATATTAGATTAGAAGATTGAATTATATTACTTAGAAATGTTGCTGTAGAATGCAATTGCCTTTTTGATTGATTGATTTCACAATATCTTTATACACACACACACACACACGTAAAGTCATGACCATACATGGTAGTTGCCATGTAGGGTCATGACCCTATGTTAATTTAATTATAATCAACCAAACTAACCGCAGAATGGCATGTTTATTTAATACGACTTCGTGTCATTTCTTAACCAAGGCATGGTGCACAATAATCATCGTGTACTGTAATGATATTACAGATACATGATAATAGTCGTGGCTATAATACCATTACAGTCCACGATGGTATCGTGTACTGTAATGTGATTACAGTCACATGATAACTATCGTGTATTGTAATGTGATTACAGTCACATGATAACTATCGTGTACTGTAATGTGATTACAGTCACACAATAACTATTGTGTGACTGTAATTACATTGCAACACATGATAGTATCGTGTCTGCAATAGTATACATCGTAGCAATGTTTATGCATTCGATCGGTTTCTACAGTATGTTGATAATAACAATACTAATGTATATGTGTGTGTGTGTGTGTGTGAATATACTTATGATTATTTGGCACACTTAAACACAAACGAAGCTATATTTCAACACTCCCTCTTAGTAAGTCATAGTATGTCATGATTATCGACACAATTCGAGACAACATAAAGAAGTGTTAGTCATGATATATACTTAGACATTTCAATATCATGATATTCGACACAATCCAGGACTACCCGTTATGGTGTCAATCATGATATATAAGTTATTACACCATACAGTAATAATATTCTAGCATTAAGATATCCGACACAATCCAGGACAACCCGTTAGGGTGTTAATCTTGAAGTTTTGTTAACTATTGTCAAGATCGTCACCTTGTAATAGTAACCCCAATTATATAGAAGATCGTCATCTTCTAGAACACAAATGAAATATTTCAAAATAACTTTATTTATATATTCATGAATACTGTAATGGATAAAATAGGGTATGTGTGTGATGACAAAGTGTAAGGATGTAAATATGTGATGGAAAATGTTATGGACATACAAATAATAAAATGGGAATACTTATATTGAAAAGAGGCCGATGCAGAAATTACTATTTTCTAATGTCTGTGTTCAACTTCAGGGAATTCTGCAACCTGACCCGGCCTGGAAATGCAGAAACAGAGAAAACCCAAAAAACTTCTATCTTTCGGAGCAAGGTCAACCTTGACCTCGGGATCGAGGTAAGATCTTACCTCAGGTACAATCTTGACCCCCATTAAAAGTTGACCTTGACCTGAAACTGCTCCGACAGAAATTCTGTTCGCGGATCTGAAAAGTTTGACAAAAAGGGTATCCAGATCTGCACTGAAATTTGTCATCCCGCACCTGCACCTGCAAGAAAAAGGGTTTTGTTGTTTGGATGAGGGGTTTGCCTTTGTCAAACCTCGGTTTGGAATCAACCTTTAAAATAGAATTGAAATAGAGAATGCTAGCAAGTAGTAGAAGTATATCTAACAACGAAGCTATGATATTCAATAGATATGCAATTGTATTTGAAATGTAAACAAGTATATTGATATGAAAGCTTAGACTCAACACTAAAAAGCATAAATGTAAATCAAAACTTCCATGATTGTATGCTTGGAATCCACCTTGAAAGGAGAATGAATAGATCTTGAAGATGAACAAAGGATCTTAAAGGAAGATCACACCATCATGATGGATAGATCTAGGGTTTGAATGATGAATCTTGAATGCTTGAACCAAATCCCTTCAAAGGCTTGAATGCTTGAATCCTTGATCTTCAATGGAAAACTTGAATGCTTGAATGGATGATTTCTTGAATGCTTGAGAGAAAACTTGATGGATCATGAATATCTCCTTGAGAGCTCTTGATGAAAATCATGGATGTGAAAATGAGAGAGGAAGGCTTCCTTTTATAGTGATCTAGGGAACAAACCCTTAGAGAGGCTGACATATGAGAAATAAATTCCCATTGGGCCCATACCCCTAGGAATGGACCTAGATTAAATGCAATTTAAGATTTTACCATTCCAAAATCTGAAACAGCTGACCCGGAAGTGAGAAAACAAATCTTTCTGAAACCTAACATCCGAAAATCATAGAATCTTAAAATTTGGACCTAGGTCAGAGCCGAGGTCAACTTTGACCTAGAAAGTTGACCTTGACCCTGAGGTCAAAGATCTCAGGATCTTAGTCCAAAATGCCAAAAAAGTGCAGAAAGAGGGTGGAAAAAGGGGTAGAGTGAGGAGAAAAGCCAAATTCAAGCCAGGGACCTACTTGAGGCATTTGACATGACCCCACACTGCCTACTTGGAGGGCTAAACTAGTCTTAAATGGAAGTGCTTCCATTTTTTGACGATACAAATACAAAGTACAAGAGTAGGAATTTCATCCCAACAAGTTTAAAATCTAGTCATACTAATTTTTCTCCTGAAATAATATATCTTCAGTTTTGCAAGAGGTTTGGTAAAGATGTCAGCATTTTGTTCCTTAGTGCTGATATAAACTAGTTTAATGATGTTCTTGTCAACCATGTCTCTTATATAATGGTAAGGAAGCTCTATGTGTTTTGATCGATTATGGAAGACTAGATTTACTAAGATTTTGATTCAGCTTTGATTATCACAATGAATAATGGTAGGTACCAGAGGTTTTCCAAAGAGATCAAACAAAAGCTTCCTTAACCAGACTGCTTCTCTAGCTCCCATAGAGGCAACCATGTATTTTGCTTTAGTGGAACTCTGAACAAAATTCAATTATTTTCTGCTGAACCAAGATATCATTGCTGATCCTAAACTGAAACAACATCCTGTGGTGCTCTTGTGATCTATGGAACTGCCTGCCCAATCTGAATCAGAATAACCCTAAAGTTGGATCTCAACCTTTTCATATTTCAAACCAAGTCCAATGGTTCCTCGTAAATATCTCAGAATGTGCTTAGAGGCCATCAAGTGTATTTGCTTAGGTTCACACATGAAGTGACTTAGTACATTTGTTTCATAATAGATGTCAGGACATGTGTTTACCAGATACATGAGGGATCCAACAATTTATCTGTATGGTGAGGGATTTGTAGGTTCAGAATCTTCTGCTTCATTTTTTAGCTTGTGTAGATTTGTTTCCATTGGGCTAGCCAATGGTTTACAATCCATCATTCCAAATCTGGTTAGGATGTCAGTGGTATACTTTTCTTGATTTAAGAAAATGTGATCTTCTTTTTGCCAAATTTCTAGACCTAGAAAGTAGTGTAGTAGGCCCATATCCTTCATATAAAACTTAGCTACTAGGTCTTGTTTGCATTTTTCAATCATGCGATCTTCTCCTGTTATAAGAAAGTCATCAACATACAAAACAAGAATTATCATATAACCATTTACTACCTTGAAGTAGATGTTAGGGTCTGCTATGTTCTTGGAGTACCCTAGTTTGGTGAGATAGTTGTCTATCCTTTCATACCATGCTCTGGGGGCTTGTTTAAGGCCATAAAGATCTTTCTTTAACTTACATACATAGTGATTTTTATCATGTGTGACAAATCCTTCTAGTTTCTCTATGTATAATTCTTCCTCAAATTTCCCATTTAGAAAAGTTGTCTTGACATCCATTTGGTGTACTTTCCATCCTTTAGATGCTACGATTGCAAGAATGGTTCTTACAGAGATGTATCGAACTACAGGAGCAAAGGTTTCTTCATAGTCAATCCCAACCTTTTGTGATAATCCTCTAGCAACAAATCGGGCTTTGTGTTTTTCAATGCTGCCATCTGGAGCATATTTGATCTTGAATAACCATTTTGAAGAGACAACTGATTTGTTTTTAGGTCTGGGAACAATGTCCCAAACATCATTTTTCATAATGGACTGATACTCTTCAATCATGGCTTCTCTCCAAGCTTGTTTTGTAAATGCTTTTTCAACACTGTCAGGTTCGGATTCTACAAGCTCAGTTAGAAGGGCAACATAACATTTTTGTGTTCTTGTTCTCTTGTTTTCTATGAATATTTGATCTGGCTCTACATTATTTTCTTCAAACATCTTTCTTTCCCATAAAGGTCTCTTGGTGTTATTTGATATTCCATTATTCTCAACATTTGGACATGTAGGCTCAACATTTGAAGATGTAGGTTCTGAATCTATTATTATATTCTCCCTCTCATTCTCAGTTGTAAGATCTCTATCTAGAGCTGTTATGGAATCATCCTCAGTATCTATGGATATGAAGTTTTCTTCAAAATTTACATCTCTGCTGATTTCTACTGATCTCTAGCTAGGGATGTAGATTTGGTATCCCTTAGTATCTTCACTATATCCTATGAATATACCTTTCTTCCCAGAGGGTTCTAATTTGGTTCTCTTTTCTTTTGGAACATGAATGTAAATAGGACAACCAAACACTCTTAGATGGCTTAAGTTTGGTTTGTTCCCTGTAAATACTTCTTCTGGTGTAGTATTTTCTAGGATAGCATGAGGACACCTATTTTGTATGTATACTATTGTGTTTGTAGCTTCAACCCAGAAGGAGATGTGAATTTTTTGGTCATGCATCATGGCTTTTGCTACTTTGATAATGGATCTATTCTTTCTTTCTGCTACTCCATTCTATTGAAGATTATATGGTACATTATACTCCCTCTTAATCCCAATAGATTTGCAGAATTATTTAAAACTATCAGAAGTATATTCACCTCCATTTTCAGAGCTTAGGGTTTTTATTTTCTTTCCAGTTTGATTTTCAACTAGTTCTTTGTATTCTTTGAACTTAGATAGAGATTCATTGGATTCTTTTAGTTTTAGGAAGTATGTCCAGGTTCTTCTAGACTAGTCGTCAACAAAGATTACATAGTATAAGGTACCTAACAGGGAGTGTGTTGACATAGGACAACATAGATCTATGTGAATAAGTTCTAATACATTTTTATATTTGTGTTCACTTGTAGGGAATGACCCTTTTGTATTTTTTCCTAAGGCACATCCTTTGCATATACTTGAGCATTCAGATTTAAGATGAGGTATCCCTGAGGTGATTCTTTTTAGGGTTGGAAGAGCACTATATCTAGTATGGCCTAACCTTTTGTGCCATATCTCATTACTATTTTGAACTTCATGGCTTAAGGAAATTTTTTGTTCACCACATAATTTATATAGACTGCCTTCCCTAGATCCTATAGTAATGACATTCTTGATATTTGAATTTTTAGTCCAGAGAAGAACTTTATCTTCATTGAATGTGACTCTATATCCTTGATTAGCTAGTCCTGATATGGAGATTAAGTTTCTTTTTATTCTAGGTATCTATAGTACTTCTTTTAACTGTAAGGTTACTCCTCTTATCTTGATTGAACAGGTCCCAATTCCTTTCATGGGATAAGTAGAGTTGTCACCAATTGTAACTTCTTCCAAGGAGTTTCCTTTGAAGGTTTCAAATTGATCCCTGAATCCAGTGATATGTCTAGAGGCTCCACTATCAATTATCCATGTACTTTTATTTGAGTTCAGCTCACTAAAAAAAGCTAGGAAGAAGAGTGGATTTTCCATTTCTTTGACTTCAACTAGTGCTACTTGAATTTTCTACTTCATCTTCAGGTATTTTTGGATCTTTCTCTATATAGTCCTCCAATTCAAGTTCTAGAAGAAGAGAAGCAATTCTAGTTTTCCAAGATATAAAGTTGGATGCACCCTCAAGTCTATCTTCCATTCTCATACCATGAGCCATTTCTTCTTGATATTATAATAAACACAAATGTAATTTTTTATTATGTTTATATGAAATATCAAAAATAAAATAAAATTTATTATGTCTAGATAATTTTTTTATTATGTTTATATGAAATATTTTTATTGTGTTTTTATCTTAAGTTCATATCATTCATGCATTGTTATCATGAGCATTTTTATCTAGATCTTCATAGCTTTTGATAATATTGTTAGTTTACTTCATTTTCATGCTTCCTAACTCATCCTATATTAGCTTAATGGATTGAACATAGTCTAATTTTAAGCTTTTCTAATCATTTATGCATCACATCACACTTCCTTTGGTCTAAAATCAACCTTAGCATAAGCATTTGTAGCTTAATTTGCATTTGAGCGTCATTAGACTCCTTGAGGCTCTAGGGGCAAATCAGGTGTTCTATACCTGATTCTATGCCATTATGGGGTTCTCATGGTTCCTATTTGATCCTAATCCTTCCTAATCTACATTAGGGACATGCTTCATGTATTTTGAGAGCACACCCATATCCCTAAATCAAGAGCAAATCAAACGGTGACAGGGTGCTCCCGTTTAAGCTCTATCTGAGTGTCTTTGCAAATTTATTTTACTATATGCTAGGAATAGAATATTTGACTAATGTTTAAATATCTATGCCTATTCCAAATATGTTAGATTTTCTATGTTCACACTACTAAATACAAAAAATAATACACAATCCCCATATAATGCAAATGAATAACAAGTACATCATCTCATAAATGAAACCTAGATACATCTGATACCATAAGGTATACACAATGAAACAACATCCACTACACAAGTCGTAGGATATGTAATAATAACTAAATATATACAATATATGAAAGACAAGAGAAAGTGCCCAACATGAATAAGAAGGTAATAACAATAAGGATCCTACAACACCATCACAAACATCAGAATCTCAATGGTAATAGAATCACTACCACTCGACCACATGGAGCCAAAAATTCCACTCCCACCATATTGAGGAGATAACAATAGACCCCACTCAAATAGCAATACCAAAATCAATTGTAAGGTAGAACTACGCAAGGGATCCTGAAATATATCTATCTCAAAAAAGTTATAACACCTACTGCAAAGATAAACATACTAATCCATAGGAAATCTAAGATGCATAAAGGGAAGTGTCATCACAAGATTCAACTCTAGAGTTACCCTGGTAGTCTCTCTAGACCCCGACCCCCTAGTGAATCTATGCAATATTAGTAACATCTCATACAAATAAGGCTACCAACTATGCCTTATCCAATCAACACAAGCAACCAACGTCTTCTCACAAACCATCCTAGCCTATACTAGCACTCAAGGCATGGGTGAGGAACATAGATGTATCTTATTAATTTATTTTGAAACTCTGAATGTATTTAAGTTATCACTTTATTAAGTAACTTGCAAAGGATACCTAGGAAGCCACTTCCATGCTCTGGTGCCTTCAAAGAAATCCACTTCCCCTCTAACCAAAATAACCTATCCTAAGCTCATAAGTCTCAAATAAATCTCATAAATTCAAAAATATATGATAATCAAATTCTGATAATCAAAGTCAATGAAAAAGTAGTAGATGAATCCACAGTGGACACACCTTCTACTTCTGGATAAATGAACCTCATGGTCATAGGGGGAGCTAGATAAGCTCTAGACCCCTGCATAGCTGGTATACTCAACCTCAGAGTATGCGCCTTTGGTTTTAGTTGTTTGGTTGCTAGTTGATGTAGTATGCAAGATCGCACAGCCTGATTGACAACAAGAACTAAGATTGGAATTCACTATAGGAACCCATATTACAACAACAAGCATTAATTGCAAAAATTTGATTTATTAGTCACCAGAGATCTATTATCTTCACTTTTACATTCATGATCAACACCTTGGAGAGAATAGGAGATCAAAGCAACAAGTATTGAAGGATTGAAGTTGTTTCATCAATGAAGAAGAATTAAGTTGTTGCGGAACCCTAGCTCAGACATGTCATTTCAAAAAATCCTTTGGAACCGTATTTGAGAATTAAAGAAAGTAAGTAATGGAAACTCCAGTAGTCTTTGATGTCATAGAAAGGAAGAGATACGTGTTTAAGAAGCATCCATTTAAGTCAGTGTTAGATGATTTAGAAGGAGCATTTTCCAAAACTCTGATGGGAGTTATGCATGTCGAGGATATTCATGCCTACATATACTGCAAGAAAGAGTTTGTAGGATTATACAAGATAAGGTCGCATATGGAATCAATGGTTAATCCAGACTTTACATTCAAGGATTAATTTGCACACCTCAAAGATAACCCTATCATACAGTATGCGACTGTGTATGAATTCTATGAGTCAGAATGGATCAAGATCTTACTAAGTAGGATTCATGATGATTTGTTTTGGATTCATGAAGTCCCTGTCCACATAACAATAGATCTCATTCATGAGATGACCTAAATTTCTAAGATCGACACCATTCTTCCAACATGAAAAGATGTCAGAAAATAGGTTGAGCATGCATGTAAGTCCAGGAGTGATAAGCACGACATGACTATTGAGCTCATAGAGGAGAAAGACATTAAAATCATGGCTATAATCCTTGGATACAAGTTCCAGCATGCAAATAGAGTGAACAATGTATCTGCAGCTACAATTTTGGCAGCAATAAGGATAGTGAAAGAAAATGGAGAGTTTAACCTTTGTGAGATCTTGCGCACACAATTGTTAGACAACATAAGAGCTATAAAGCATGACAAGAGAAAAATATTCAGATTTGGTTCATTGATTGTATACATGTACTTTCATATAGTTGGTAGGGTTTCTTATCTCTATCTTGACAAAAGCCTACCTACCTTGCCTCAAATTTTGTTTAAGGCAACATCAGAGAGCACTTTAAAAGATTACATCAATTTGGAGACAAAAAAATTTAGAATCAAGATGAAAAGAAGGTATAGAATACCTAAGAAGATAGTGGAAAAATACAAGAACTCTATATGCTTCATGGTGGAAACAGATACTACATGTATGGAAGCAGTTGAGCCTAGAAAAAAGTGGATTCATCCACTTGGTTATGAAGTTGAGGAGCATATTTTGGAAGGTTATGCACAAGTCCTCCTATCAGCACCTAAGGAATCCAATGAACCTAGATGAGGCACATATGAAGAGAAGACAAGACAAGTTGATTCTATCTTATATAGTGCAACAACTAAGAGAAAAGCATCCAGAATTACCTTAGATAGTTTGAAAATTCATGGTGTCACCCAAGCAGACATAGACAAAGTAAGGGAAGTCAAGGTTGCTATGAAAATTGAGAGCGCACCCTCATCTGAAGTCAAAATAAAAAAATCTGATGATCCAAAGGAGAAGAAGAAAAAGATAGGAGAAAGCACCTTTGCGCCTTCTACTATAGTTGATCTGGAGTCCACTCCACCTCCTAAGCCAAGAAAGGTATCTAGAAGGAAGAAGCAAACCGATGCAAGCCACCCATCCTCAAGGACAACCAGAAGCAAAGGAAAGAACACTCAAGCACCTCCTGAGGTAGGATTCAAACCAAATTTGGAAGTTTTGAGAACTAGAGTTGTTGATGAAGGAAGGATAGATCAGATTGCAAAATTCTATGACAAATATCATGAGATTGATAAATCAAAAATTCATTTTATGATTATCAAGCATATGATTAAGTTCAAAAACTCAATTTTGGAACTTAAGACAGTCATTCCTGATCATGTATGGAATATATTGGATTCACTAAAAAGACAAGCCATAGAGGAGGATATGAAAATTAGAGAAAATACTTTGGATGACAACCTCTTTGTTTGTTCACTAGAAGAGAAAATATTGCTGTTAGATTTGGTAAAGCCTCATCTAAGAACAAAAATCAGTACTCTAGTACACATAATGAACAAAGATTATGAGTTAATTGCGAAGGAGACAGAGAAAGCATTTGAGAAAGTGTTTTTGGATAGACATATGTACCCACCTTCTGTGCCTACACCCCAAGCCACTTCAGTTCCTTTTGAGCAAGCAAAAGAATCAGAGATCCCTGATGCACCTTTTATAGGTCCATAGGATTCTGTGCCCAAGGTTGAAGCTAAGGATGAAACTATTGTGATTGATGATGTTGAAATCACCATGGTGTAAATAGATAATGATCTAGATAAGTTTGAAGAAAATTGTGTGAGTACCGAAGAAGATGAGAACCTATGCGGTGAAGAAACACCTTTGCAACAAGAACAAGTCCTAATTGAAGACATAAAAGGACAAGAAATTGAGAAGGAAGATGAACCTAAAGAAGAGCCTTTTGTTGAGGTCCCAGTAAAGGTAAAGAGTGAGAGTATGGATGTAAGTCAAAGCATATTTCTTACTCCTAAGTCATCCATATAATTTTTGTCAAGTTTGACTCCTAATACAAAGAGTTTAGACTCACGAGGAGAAGAAGATCTGATAAAGATAAGTGTGTTGGCTATGGAGAAAGCCAAAGAAAAGAAAGTAATGAGAAATCCTCTATTTTTGGAATCAGTTAGTATACTGAATAATTTATTTCCCAAGGATAGCAAATTGATTAGTGTTCATTCAATGGATGATGTTGTATGCACCCTAAAATGGTTGCCTAGACTTTAGGCCCCCTTTCATCAATTTATCAATCTCCTGAATCCATGTTTTGCAATATTTTCAATTCAAATCAATTTCCTTGATCAAATCGTAATTAATTCAATTATTTTAATATTTCTTAAGGTTTGATCATTTTATCCTAAGTTTGATTTAATTAAGAGAACATGCTCCCTTTTAATTAAATAAAAAAATCTTTTAATTAAATAATAAAATAACTTTATCCGAATCTACATTTAATTAAAAGAACAAATCTCTTTTAAATAAATAAAAAATATTTTGATTAAATAATGGAAACCACTTTGCTAAAAATAATAAATAAACAATAAAATAAAAAGAAAAGTGCACTTTCCAAAGAGATATAATCTTTTGACTTTTTGAAAAAGGTTTTTGCCTCTTTATCTCAACCACTCATCTTTTTGCCTCTTAACCATGTCCATTGATTTTTCCTCTTGAGAATTTTGAGCACATGGATCAACCAAGATTTAATCTCCATCATTGCTCATTTCTTTTTGCCTCTTAATCTTGAATGTCCAAGATTCTTTATAAGGAGCCCTATCCTTCTCATTTAGATATAGAAGATTTTTGTATTGTTATGTTGTAGGTTTGGAGAGCAATTTTGGAGAGGATTCTTGAACACTTGAGCTTGGATATTGCAACTTCTCTTTTCTTGTCTTATTCTCTCATACCCCACGACAATCCATTTAGATTAATCTTGCATTTTCATATTAGATTAGATTCATATTTCCTTTCATAGAATAATTTTGCATAAGCATTTCCTTTCATAGATTAGTTTGCTTTTATGCATTGTTATCATTTAGAATAGCTTCCATTTTCATTTGCATGCATACTTGATGATCATGGAGACTAGCATTCTTGCTTTTCCTCTTTGAATCTCTCATTTTATGGTGCACTTGCATGGGTACAATCTAGGTCTAAACTGAGGGCCTCCATTACAAACCCTTGCACTCCATGAATAGAGAGCTATGAGTTGCCATTTGAGACCTCATTTTTGAGCAATCTTAGATATAATTTTTTTTTTAAAAATCGGTAAAAGGCCGAAGCCTTGAAATTTTTTATTAATAATAAAATTAAGTTTTACAGTGTGATCCCACTCTCTGCAGGCGCTGGTAGGAAAGAGCGAGATTGAGAAAACCTCCAACCTTGCCCGGGACCATTAGTCCTGTATATATACAAAATTACATGGGCATACCCATGACTCGACACTAGCTGAGATTTGTTAGATACATAAGTGTCATGTACATACCCATGCCTCGACACTTGTTGATATTTAAAAGGTGATGATTGTTACATAATATTCGTGGGTCCTCCACAGCTTAGAGATTTTCTATGATTTATTACATTTACACTCTTTTAGTGGGCATACCCACCTTTCTGTATAACCTTGCAGATGGTGCTTTTTCTGATCCATCTTTACATTTCATACAGTAATTTCGTAAAAATTCATAGTAAGATCTGCAATGACCGGATGAATAAGTTGCTCAATAGGAGTTGATTTCCTTACTCTGCTTTTTCAATCTTTGGTTGGCTGAATTTCCTGCCTCCCTACAATTTTGTTACCTGAAAAATAACACAAACACTACTACCCTCTACGAGGCTTAATCCAAAAATGATAACATGATTAATAATATGATTATCAGACTATGATAATGAGAATTCTCTGTAGGTCAGTCAATTTACAAAACTGATTAAAATTGGGGCATCATTCATTATCTACATATGCAGGCTAATTTTCAATACCGCAATCAGCTAAAATTACCAATAGAAGCTCAGAAAATTAATAGACAGCTATCTTAATTTAATTTATCCATTTAATATATATATATATATATATATATATATATATACATATATATATCCTAAGAAGAAATTTGTCCCCTTCGGGGCACTAGACCACATAACATCCTGAGGCATACCCCCCAGATCTTCTCTCTAAAGGCCTAGTTGCATGATCGCATAGAGCATTTTCACCTTATGCAATCATGCGACTAGGGGTTACATCTAGCACCTGGCTCTTTATAATACCACAGGCCCAACACACAGTTAAGGGTAAGAAGTTACGGTTTGTCGCATGATCGCATGCAGCCTTCTAACTGCATGCGACCCTGCGACAAACTGCATGCAGTCAAGAAGCAAACATTCTATGCTAGTTGCATGATAATCTGACGATCAAAAAAGGACTACAAAACTCCGATGGTGGGCCTTAAGGAGGTGGCATGTCCACTTCTCAGTGGCTGGCAAAGTACAGGGCCTACGATGGGTCATCAGGTGGTGATGAGGTTGGCTCCTGTTGGGCCACAGGGTACAGGAGGCAGGTCTAGTGTGTCCAGATGTCTGATGTCACGACGAAGATAGTTTTAAGTGGCTAGTCACATGATCGCATGTGGCCTTTTAGGCTCATGCGATCATGCGACCAACGATCAATTCAAGTGGTGCAATTAAAGGAATGTGGAGTTACAATGTCTAAAAGGAAATGGCTAAGTTTGACTCTAACATTATTTACCTCTTACTCCTATCATCATAACAAGAAGGATATAAACCTTATATATCCTTATATATTTACCTCTTAAGTTATTGTCTAATATTTAGAGAGTAATTTTAACTAGGTATATCCCGGAGGTGAGGTGTGAATTTATTTAGAGTTATCATGCCTTCTGCACCTAGATTTGCTAGTTTATCAGCCTCAGTGTTGCCTTCTCTATAAGTGTGTTTGATTTCATAATTGGGGATGCTATCTAATATTAAAGTTATTTCCTCTATTTTAGCATTTAGAGTCCAATTAGGAGTCTTCTTAGATCGTATAGCATTGATTATAATCTGAGAGTCACCTTCAATAATAAGTTTGGTTATATTAAGATTCTTACACAACTTTAGGCCCGCCAAAGCCACTTTGCACTCTGCCATATTGTTAGTGGTAGGGTTGATGGGATGGGAGAAACTAGCTATAATTTCTCCATTCCAGTTTCTGATGATTCCACTGATACCTGTAGTTCCTGGGTTTCCCCTTGATGCCCCATCAAAATTCAATTTTTACCAACTCACATCTAGAGGAATTCATTTGCAATTCGCATGATCTATTTTAGTTTTATTTCCTCCTTTCCCATAAAGGGGTGGTACCTACAAATTAGGCCATTTCAATCTAATTTTGTTGTCCCAACTTTTGAATGATTCCTCATAGCAGACTTGGTCCCTCAGGGAGGTATTAATTATCTCTGTGATTGATATTTCTATTTTATTAATGAGTGATCTCCATTCTATTTTTTCCCTGGTAAAGATTTTTCTGTTACATTCTTTCCAGACTTCCCAAACTAAAATGGAAGGGGCTACAATCCATATATCTCTGTAGAGATTATCTTTATATAAAGCTGGCCAAGATTTAAGTGTACTCAAGAGATCCATATGAAAGGTGGATTTCCAACCAAGACATAGCAATAACCAATTCCAACAGTGCTGTGTGAATTCACAATTAAGGAGAAGGTGATCAACATCCTCAGTGTGCTTTTCACAGAGAGCGCACCAGGATGGCCCTTCGAACCCCAGTTTGGTAATTCTATCTGCGGTGAGGATCTTCCTTTGCATGGCTGCCCAAAGAAACATCCCAGCTTTGGGGAGACATGTTTTATTCTAACAAAGGTTCAGAGGCATATCTAAATTATCCATCTTCTGCTCAGCTAGTATAGTCTTATAGCCTTCTTTGACTGAATATTCTCCATTGTTCGATCCAGCCCATATCAACTTGTCAGGTCTAGTTTTGAGAACAATTTCTCTATCCTTAATAATAGTGAAAAGTCTCTGGCTTTCTATAATTGAAAATGTGTCGGTATCTATGAGTTTTGAAGGAAGATCCATATCCGGGCTTAGATAATTTGAGAGATACAGTCCAATCTTATTTTTACATTCTTCTATGAAGTTAGGGGAAAAACCTAGAGAAATCAAGATGGGAAGGCCTGCCCACGAGTCATCCCAGAATAAAGCTTTCTCCCCATTACCTACATCCCAAGTGAGAAATTTGTTTATGATTCCTCTGGAGTCCTTGATGAAGTTCCACATCCTAGATCCTTTAATGTGAGATTGGACTCTGAAAATGTTAATAGGATCTGTGTTTGGTATATATTTATTTAGTAAAATTGAGGCCCATTTACTGTTAAATTCTTTGTATAATCTCCAAATCACCTTAGCACCCAAGGCTTTGTTTTTCCATAGAAGGTTTTTGATACCCAAACCTCCTTTAGAGATTGGTTTGCAAAGGGATTCCCATTTAATTAAGGCTGGTTTTTTCTCTTCTGAAGAGCCTTGCCAGTAGAAGTCCCTAAATACTTTGTCTAGGTTGTTTTTGATGTTAATCGGGAGGGGAAGAACAAACATCTGATACATGGGGATGGCTGAGAGTACTGATTTGATCATGGTGGTTCTGCCAGCCTTTGTAAGCCACCTACCTTTCCATGTGCTCCTTTTGTTCTAGATTTTAACGAGCACTTGTTGCCAGAGTTTGGAGGATAGGGTGCCTTTGTCTAATTCGATTTCTGGATACTTATAGGGAAACTTCCCAACATTATAACCGAACACTTTACAAATTTCCTTTTCCTTTATTGGAGTGGTACTGAGAAAAAAGATTTCTGATTTATTTGGGTTTACCTGCTGACCTGACACTTTCATATAAAGGTCGAGGGTATCTTTAAAGGCCTTGGCTTCGGATACCGAAGCTGATCCTGGGAGAATGGTGTCATCAGCAAATTGTTGATGAGTAATGTTAGGAACATTATTCGATGCCTTTAAACCTATAATACTACCTTCCAGATGTCTCTTACTAATTGTTCTTCCTAAAGCTTCAGCCATAATCACATATAGGAAGGGAGACAGCGGGTCTCCTTGTTTGATGCCCCTCGAAATACTAAAAAAGCCTTTTGGAGTGCCATTAATTAGAATTGAAATTTTGGGAGTGGAAATGTAGTTGAAGATAAGACTTGTCCATTATTTTGAGAAGCCAAAGGCCACTAGGCACTTGCATAGAAAAGTCCAATCTACTTTATCGTATGCTTTTTGAATATCTATTTTAATAAGCATGCTAGGAATCTTGGTAGTTTGGGCAGTATGTACTAATTCTTGGGCTATAATTATACCATCTAGAATAGAATGGTTGGCTATGAAACCTGTCTGTTCTTCAGAGATGATAATGGGGAGAAGTGTCTTGAGTCTAATTGCCAAGCATTTAGATAAGATTTTATAGATAGTGTTGCATAAAGAAATGGGTCTAAAATCCCCTGGTTCCGTGCTTTCATTTTTCTTAGTTATTAAAGTAAAGAAGGTGTTATTGATTTCAGATAGTAAAGAGCTTGAATTTCTGGTAGCTTCCATAGCTTGCCAGACTTCATTACCCACGAAATGCTAGCAATTTTGGAAAAAACCAGCTTGGAATCCATCTGGTCCAGGTGCTTTCTCTGGGTGCATTTGGAAGACCGCAGTCTTTACTTCTTCTAAAGTTGATTTTCCATTAATCATTTTATTATCTGCTTCTAATATTAATTTGGGGATTGCTTTTAACATTTCATTTTGAGCTTCTGGGTTGATCTCGACATTATTATTGAGGAGGGTTTGATAAAATTGCACTAATGTTGTTGAAATTTGTTCTGGGTCTTTGATGAGGAGACCTTCATTATTTTTAATTTTTGAAATTCTATTGACACTTCTTTTAAAGTTAGTTGAGTTATGAAAAAACTTTTTGTTGGAGTCTCCCTCCTTTAACCAAGTTTCTCTTGATTTCTGTTTCTAGAAGATTTCTTCCTTAAGAAGAATTGCATTATATTTGGCCATAAGTTCTTTTTCCTTCAAATAACTACATTCATTCATTCCTTTATCTATTACTTCGTTATTTAGATCTTCTAATTCTTGTTCGATGTTGGTCTTTTCAATAAAAATATTATTGAAGTTATTCTTATTCCACTCCAGTGCTTTATTTTTAATAATTTTTAATTTAGCCACTAGACTATACATTTTAGATCCTTTAATCGAGATTTGGTTCCAACATTGTTCCAGGAGATTAATGAATTCTGGGTTTTGAAACCACATAAAATCAAATTTGAAGGGGTTTCTGTGAGGTTTACAGCTTTCTGTAATTGTGAGTCTGACTGGGAAGTGATTTGAGCCAGCCTCAGGGAGAATTTCTGCATTAACTAGTTGGTTCACGGGATCAGAATTACCACTGATCAAGAATCTGTCTAGCTTTTTTGCTATGTGGCTGAAGCCCGATCTTCTATTATTCTAGGTGTAAATTCCATTATTAGTGTTAATACTAATTAAATGGTTATCTGTCACCCAAATGTTGAAGTCTTTCTGAGATTGTGAGATAAAATGGGAACCTCCAAATTTTTCTTTTGTGTCTAAGATAGTGTTAAAATCGCCACCTAGTATATGAGTAACTGTTCTTGATTGGAGAAAAGTTTGAATGTCTTGCCAGACCTTCTATTTTTCCTCATTCAGAATAGGACCATAAATATTAGTCAGCATAAATTTTAGTTTAGATTTAAGGCTACTAACTTCTGCCGCCATCCAATTGTTGTGTTTATGTAAAATAGTGACTAGGACTTTCCTAGGATCCCATAGGACAGCTAGGCCACCAGAGGCACCCTTGGAAAACTCAAACTCGGACCTCCAAATTCCTCTTTTGTTGCTAAGTTTAATACTCTCTTCCTTACTTAACTTAGTTTCCTGAAGCATTATAATTTCTGATTCGAAATTCTTTAGGTATCTTTTGACTAATTTTTGTTTGTTAGGGGCGTTCACACCCCTAACATTCCAAGTAGTAACTTTCATTGGTCCTAGGGAAGGCACTTCCCCTTCCCAATGTGCAGAATGTCAACAATTTTTTGTTGATTGCTGGCTTTTCCAGCAAGGTTTCTTAATTCAAATGAGGACTTCCTTCCTCTCTTCTTTTTGATTTTATTAATATTGGGGGTGCTTAAACCACCCCTATTGATAGCAATTCCGAGCTGCCTATCCTTGTTGGTTATCCTGAATAAACCAACAATAGCCTCTTTTCTGGCTTCAGGGATATCCATGAGAATATCCTGGTTAATATCCATTGCCTCTTGATCTAAGTCTTTTTGAACTTCCTCTAAAAGATCAGGACAGTCTTCTTGGTCTATAATATCCTCTCCAAACATCTCTATAATAATGATGTATTATCTTTTTGAATCTGATGTTTTATTGGAGTTTCTTCGAGAGTTTCCTCCTTCTGGAGCTCAATAATCTTTTCTATCAGTAGTTTTTTTTGTAATAGCAATTCATCTTTATCACAAATTTCATCAATGAAAAGGTTAATTGATTCATCAGTCACTGAGTCAGCTAAGTACTTAGTGATTATGTTAACTTCTTGTTCACAAGTAAGTGGTTCTGATATTAGTTCTTTTAATGGCTGATTCTCTCTTATGCAGTTGATATCCCTCTGGGGGGATTTTTTAGTACTGCTAGGTGACAGAGAGGAGGTAGGATAACTTCCATTTGCAGTTTTGACATGAGATTCATTTTTAGAAAATCCTGTTATGCTGTGAGTATCAGGATTATCATTATTGGCCTCTATCATTTTAGTTTCAATGGTCATGAGAGGAGAAGTGTCTTCCTCTTCTTTCTGGGAATGAGTGATTGTTGTACTTTTCAGACATGTAGCAGTATTCATAGGCAAGGGTGATGGAGAGGGTCTGTCTAGTTCTTGGTCCCTTATGGGAGTTATTGAGAAGCCTCCTTTGTCATTACAAAAATGAATCTCCACATCCCTCTTTAGTTGATTTAGCAGATTTGTGTTTTTCTGTGTTTTAGGAGGATCTGTGTTCTTTTCAATAAAATTTTCTAAGATTATTGGATTAACTATGACCGAATTATAATTGAAACGTAATTGAATAGGAGAAATGTGTTTCTGATGAAAATTCATTTCAACAATGATTGTTTTATCACCCTGCTTAAGTGTAGATTCAACAATCCTAATGAATCTACCAATTTTATTGCCTATATTATAGATAACTTCCTTCCTAGTTAATTCCAAAGGCAAATTTTTAAGTGAAATAGCTTTTTCAACTTTGAAATCCTTTAAATGCATTGGATTAAACAAAGGTACCTAGTTAAACAAAGAGAAAGCACTATTCCTATATTTAATATCATTCTTTTCCATAATGCTATTTTTTAGATCCTTATTATTGCATTCTATATAAATGAAATTTTCCATGAGAAGCGATATACTTACCTCCTTAGGAAGTTAATCTGTCATACCTTCTATTAAATCATTGACAGAGATGCCCGTACCATTCCATAAGCATATCAAACCTATTTCTGCAAGGTGTTTCTGGTACTGCAGAATATCATCATTATCTACCATGATTGTATCATAGTGCAAACCAAAATTTATCTTACTTGGCTTCTGATGACTATACCACCTATGAGGAGGTGTGTATGCTACTTTCTTAGATATAATGACTCATAGAAGTGTGTCAACATTTTAGCACACATTTTTTCCACCCACCATGGGGTAGAATATTCCATTTCTAGCCTCATTTTATTTTTCTAAAAAAATTTGTATGATGTCTGTACTTCCGTGCGTCTCTGTTACGGATTCTCACGTGAGGTTTCTCATTGTATCACATGAAGATTTACTAGTATCAATGATTCCTCACATGACAAAGGTATTTTTCTTGCGTGGCTCTGTGTACTTTCTCACGCGGAATAGGGTTTTGGCTCACGCGAAATTTTGACAGTAGAGACCTAAAATTTGCAGATTTACTTTTTGATTGTTGTTTTCTGACATTTAACGGTTGTTGTGATTTATTGCTTTGATTCTAATTACTGGGGTAGCATAACATTGGATTGCAGAGTTTTGGACCTAAGGTGAGTTGCTACAATCCCTATAACATTTGGATTTTGGAATATAAAATGAACCTCTCATGTGTCTAGCTTGAGTGTTTATTGCTTTCATAGATCACACTTTAATTTTGGGCTCTAAAAAGAGCATAGATTCACTTTCTTGCATATGTGTTTCACATAGTAATTAGGCCCTATGAACACTATTTGTGGCGTTCTTGAGAGAGAGGGTTTTTTGTGAAGCTCTTCTTGATGATAGAACCCCTTGAAGGTAGGGAGGATATTGTTACTATCTCATGGTCTTACTTGGTTTGGTCTTCAACATTGATCGGTACGTTCTCTATTGGTCCCACTTAGAGAGCTCAGTAGACATTATTGTTGACATTATGAACCTTGGTGAGGTGGTTTCAATCTTAGCATGTTAATGAACTTTCTTGCTATGTTTGGGTGAAGTGAAGAGGCTAGAGGATTATGCTCTACTCCCTTTTTGGGTAGTACTAGAAACTCAGATCCTTGAATCTAAACCAAGTCCCCATGTGGTCCTTTTTTTGAGTCACCTTTTTAGAGAGGGTTAACCATAGTGGACATTCCCTTTATGTGGTCAACCATGTGGATAGAACCTCAAGTGGTAATAACCATTTTCACTGTGGTAGCAACAACTACTATATAAATGTCCTCGTGGAAGAAATATCCACGGGTGTGGTTTCTTGTTGGGCTATCAGATCTCCTCAGCATCTTCAATTGATTAAGTTCTTGGAATGTGTCAAAACCCTGGTGCACTTGGATTGGAGTTCACCCTCTTGAAATTACAAAAGTTGCAGAGTCAAACCATTACTAAGAACCATAGTGCAACCAAATTTTTATTTGCTAGGATTATGTGTGTGGTTGAAAAACATTTTGAGAACATACACAAATAGCATCTTTAGGGATTAGCATACTAAGTCACTATTCTTGTTCATGCACAATGTTGCTTTGTCCCTTGCTCATTGTTTGAAGAAAATTATTTTCTTGAACTCCTTGATTGTTGTCTTGCGTGCTTGATTGATGATAAAAATCTGATTGATGCATCTAGCTGATCATTTAAAATGAACAAAAAATTGAGTTGCTGGGTTTACAACTTGCTATCAAGAGGTCTGATCCTATTTTATCACCTGATACCCGATATTTTCTCATGCAAGCTTGCACTTTCTTGTGCAAACCTTGCATCTTCTTGCGTGGGAGTTCATATCCTTGCGTGACATTTCACTACAGTGTTGCCAGAAACTTTTTGCCAGTTTGCCTTAAGTCTGATCCTATGTTTCTCACACAAGCTTGCATTTTCTCATGTGAACCCTAACATTTCATCGCATGGGACTCCACTTTCTTGCACAAAACTGTCCTGCAATCTGTCAAACAGTGAGTTGATTCGTGTCATTTCCAGTCTTCCTTGGTTGATCCAGATTATATTAGGTCACTTACCCCGCTGTTGGAAGCATGTTTGCACCTTGGGTTCCTATGTCTTGACCTCTTGGATTGGTGTTCTTTGATTTCACAAGTGACCTTGCTGGGAGTCAATTAGTTATAGATCATCCTTGTTGAGAAAGTAAACCTTTAAATTCTTTGATAACACGCTTGGAGAGTTTTAGTAATATCTTGTCCATTCACTTCCATACAAATTCAAAATCAATCAATATAACTTGGGTAAATCATCCTCCTGATCCATGTGTTAGGGTATTCACCCGTTTATTGGGCACCTTTGTGGCAGTGTTGGTTTATGCCTTTTGCAAAAATTCTATCTTACCACCTCTCTTTTGGACAATTGAGTGCTTTTACTATCCTAGTTTGCTACCAACATTTCTTAGGTTCATCTTATCACCTAGGATCTTTTCTTTCATGTCGATTACAACAAGATATCAAGTAAATCAAGGAAAATGACCTCAAGTAGTCTTTGACCAATTACCCTTAGTTCAAACTTGCCAAAAATGTAAGGGAAAAGAGCCTGTCTTTGTTCAATCCCCTAGGAATACCTTAGAAGTTTGGTTTGATCCCAAGAGTAATCTTAGCGAGTTGAGCACACCCTTAGAACCTTCTCATTCAGATATGGATATGAGTTACACAATGACTCGATGAGAGAGGGAAGAAATGGATAAAAGTCTTGACAACATATTTGAAAGGCATAGAGACACCATTATGTTTGGCAGTTCCTCTAATGAAAATTGACCAGTTTCATCCCTTATCTCAACTAGATATTTGGATGCACACCAAAGGGTTGAAAGTGAAATGAAGAAATCCTCTCAAGAAGAGCAATCACAACATGATAGTCAAGATGATAAACCTTATGATACTCATGTGAATGCAACATATACCAATGACTTATTTAAACATTCAAGACCAAGTTCACCGCTCCAAACAACTTCAAGATACACAAGTGAAAGACTTAAGAGGATTGAGCATGAAAAGAAAGCCTTCCTAGATGAACAAACTACAAAGGAAGAAAAATTTAGACTCCTAGAGTCAAAAAGACAAGCCTTATTGGAAATAGAAAGGAGAGCTGCACAAGAAGAGAAAGATAGACTCTTGGCTCAACAACTTGATGATCAATACAACAACATGTGTGTTGGTGGTGAAAACAAATCTCCTCCATCCACTCCTTCCAAGACTCCACAAAGTTGAAGATTCTCAAGAACACCTTCACGATCTCCTAGCCCTAAAGGAAGAAGGGCTTCACAACAAGAACATTATAGGAGACAAAAACCTCCTAGGAACTCAAGACAACCTTCTCAGCATGCTCACCATGGTTTAGAATATGGGGGTAGTAGCTCAAGTTTTGACCTCAACTCCCAAGATTTCATGAAGATACAACAAGAACCACTCTTCCATCAGTATGTGGAGAGATACTTGGAGAAAAACAAAGATAAGTTCCTAGAGATTTTAATCAACAAAGGTGCTAGAGTCCCCTACAACTTTGATGTAGATAAGAAGATCAAGAAGCAAGGTCCATCTCAAGATGAAGAGATCAAGAAACTTAAGTGTATGATGGAAAAGGTGTTGGCACCCAAGAGTGCATTCTTGCTTGATTCAATTTTTCCTAATCCTTTTGACAAGAGTGTGAGCATGAAAGACTTTCCTAGAAAGGTTGAGATCCCTCCATATGACAAGTATGATGGTAATGGAGATCCACATGATCATGTGCATTAGTTTTATATTATGAGTTTTGAGTTCCATCAAGATGACTCGTACCTCATGAGATTGTTCCCAAGGAGTCTTAAGGGTCAAGCAATGGAATGGTTCACCAACATAACTCCCCCATTAAAACTTTCAAAGAGCTCGTTCATAGATTTTTCCAACACTTTGCATACAATCTTTCAAGATCTATCACCATGTTGGACTAATGCAACTTATGTCAAAATCTAGGGGAATCCTTTGTCACTTTCTTGCAAAGGTGGAGACGACAATGCTCTCACTACTCTAGGACCATTCCTGAAAATGAGAAGATTGACATCCTTATTAGCAACTTGGTTCCTGAGATGTGGTATAAAGTTAGGAAAATGGTCTTTAATTCCTTTGACACCATGGTTGAAACCACATGTAGGATTGAGGATGTTTTGAAAGAACAAGGAATTTTGGCCAACAACAAAAACAACAACAATGGTCAAAATAACAACTCTAATAAGGATAAAGGAAAGAACTCACATTGGAATAGGAACAAATAGGTGGTCAATGATGGAGTTGTGGACTCCTCTCAACCTAAAGATCAAGCTATTCTCCACTTTTCTAGTGATGGTCAAGCCATGAAACTCAATGCATCTCATCAACAAGAGAGCAAGCCAAGATACCAAGATAAGCCTAAGAAAGAGAGACGTCAATTTTCAAAACTTGGTGATTCATACGAGGATGTCTTAAAAACACTCATTTCCAACAATCTTGTGCATCCTCAAGATCCTGCAAAACATTATATACCTGATGTTAAGCCACATTAGTGGGATGAGAAAGTCTTCTGCAAGTTTCATAATGGTGTTGGACATGATATTGAAAACTATTGGAAAATTAAGCATACCATCCAAGATCTCATTGAGAATGGAAAACTTAAGATAGATGGATTCAACACCAATGTTGATCATAAGGAATTCAAAGAGCCTTTTCCCAAGTATGAGAAGGGGGAAACCTCTAAACCTAAGAATGGCAAGGCTAAAATCAATTACACTTACATAGCTGCGGAGAATGTTGTCAACATGCTGGAAGTTATAGAGGAAAATGTCAACATGATGAGAAATAAAGATCCCTATGGTTATGATCTAGACATGGACTCTCCTCCTATCTTTGATGAAGAACCTATCGTGGTGCTAAGGGGTCCTAACTCTAGAATGTCATCCCAAGCTCTCAATGTTGTCACATGAAGTCAAGGTCCCATTGTCATTAGAGGACCTAGTTCAAGTCAACCTAGTAAACCAAAGCAAGTGGCATCCAAGAATGTCACCTCAAAACCAACAATTAATCCTAAAATAAGTTATAATCTTGTTGATCAGTTGCAGAGAACCCCAGCTCAGATTTCAATCTTTGAGCTCTTAGAGTTATCCCCGAGACACAAGCAAGTCCTTGAGGATGCTTTGCGTGCAATGAATGTCCCTAACAACTTAGAAGTTGATCAATTCCAGAACATGGTCAACCATATTGCTAGCCCTCATTACCTTACTTTTTTAGAGGATGATGATAAAGCTTTGAGCCACCCACATAATCTCGCCCTTCATATTGAAGTCATGATCCACAAAACTTGTGTCAGGTGTGTGTTGATAGATGGGGGTGTTGGACTTAATATTTGTTCCTTGAGTCTTTTGAAGACATTGGGTTATTATGAACAAGTCATAGATACCAGAAAGAAGATCACTATCAAAGCCTATGATGAGGCGGAAAGAAGTTCCAAAGGGTTGGTCATCCTTCCTATTAGGATTGGCCCTGTTGAGAAGGATATTTTATTTCAAATTATTGATGTTGGTCCCCTGGCATACAATATCTTACTTGGTAGACCATGGATCCGTGACATGCAAGCAGTGTTGTCTACCTATCATTAGTGTGTTAAGTTCCCCTACAATGGAATAGAGATTTGTATACTAGGGGATAGCACTTTATCTGTTAACTCAATTTCAGCAAGTACTCATGTTCCCCTCAATAAAGAAGCAGAAGATTTCAATGCAACCTTAGCTAAATGTAGAGACAAGTTCAAGTCAGTAGACCTTGGCATGGGAGGGTATAAACTCAACTCCCTCACAAAGCTTCTAGTTTCACCGAGGTCTTATGGCAAGCCTTCACAGAAAGTGAGACCTTCCTCTTCAGCTATGACTTTATTTGGCACATTTGTAGACTCCTCAATGCCTATTCAAGATGAGAAAGAAGAGGTGGCTGTTAAAGACTAGATTTATAGAGAAGAGAAATACATGCACAATGAGAACTTCTCTCCCTCTCCTAAGGCTTATGGAAGAGGGTATACTTTTGTCAAATAGATGGGTCATCCTACACATGGCCCTCTTAGTCACAAATTGGATGCTAGAGCTGAACCTCTTAATCATGCTCTTTTTGGATTCAGGTCTAAGAAGACGGTTGGCCTAGGATTTGTGAATCATAACAAGAATACTGATCCTATCCTTGATGAGTTGGATGGTGAAGATGAACCAAAATACATACCTAATTTGACAAATCAACAAGATATGTGTGAAGATTGGGTCCCTTCCACCAATCTCTTTTGGGGAGATTCAGATAATCCAGTTGCTCATGTGACAATTGCAAACTTAGAACAAGATGAATTAGATGTAGAAGATCCTATCAGAGAATGTCAATGAAATAATATTTTTTGTTTGATGGAGAGAGATGTTACCCTTGATGACATTAGAGCTTCCACATCAAGATGTCCCAAACCTTCATGGTGTAAACATCCTAGTCGGGATTCAGAAATAGATTCACATGAGTATGAATGGGACTCTCTCTCTGATTCTTCCATAGTTGACATGGATGTTGATGTCATCCACACTTATAGTTCTCAACCCGAGGTAGCTGAAGAGTCATGTGTAGGATTAGAGGATTTGAACCCACATGTTGCCTTAGTGGATGATTCTTCACTTGTTAGGATGAATTCTAATTTGGGTAGCTTAGAAGGATACTTGATGGACTCTGACTCTTAGGTCACCAGAGATGATATCATTCACATTCACAACCTTGAACCAGTCATTGACTTACCTCTTGCTCATCCTAACCTCATTGATTGGTCCCAACGCTATCAAAAACCTGAGCTCTTAATGTTCCAAAATGACTATGAGATAACCTATTACTTGAATGCCATTGAACCCATAGTCTCTTCCACCAGTGAACCGACTACCAGCATGACAAAGCCAGACATCAAGCACCTTAGTCACAAAATAAAAAGAAAAGAAAAAAAGAATAAGAGTTATGATGGTGAAAACCACTGTGTGGCAGTGTCAAAACCAAAAAAAGTAAAAATAAATGACGTATCCAAGGGTGAAAACCTCTTTGAGGCACCTAAGGATGAGGTACTTGATCGTCTCCCTAGCTACTTTCAAGACAGATCTTTAGTGCTTATCAAACCAACACAAGCAGTCAATTTGGGTGCAGATAAGGCTCCACAGATAGTACATTTGGCTCAGTCCTTGTCACCACAAGAAAAAGAAGCTACTAAGTTATTACAGAAAAAGAAGATCAATTTTGCATGGACTTATTCAGATATGCCAGGGTTGGACACTAATCTTATCATGCATCACTTGTCCATAGCTCTAGGTGTAAAACCAGTCAAATAGAAATTGAGAAAGATGCATCCTCACATAGCTCTTCTAGTCAAAGAAGAATTAGAGAAACTCCTTGGTGCAGGATTCATAAGAGCTATTGACTATGTTGAATGGATATCAAACATTGTACCAGTTTCCAAACATGACAAATCCATTAGAATTTGCATAGATTTTAGAGATGTCAATAAAGCATGCCAAAAGGATGATTTTCCACTCCCTAATATAGACATGATAGTGGACATGACTGCGGGTTATGAGATTTATTCCTTGATGGATGGTTTTTCTGGATACAATCAGATTAAGATAGCTCCTAAAGATCAAGAAAAGATTGCATTCACATGTGCATGTGGTACCTATTGTTGGAACGTTATACCTTTTGGATTAAAAAATGTAGGAGCCACCTATCAATAAGCTATGACAACCATTTTTCATGACATGATGCATAAAAACATGGAAGATTATGTGGATGACACCTTGGCCAAGTCTAAGAAAAGAGACACACACTTAGATGATTTAGAAGTCATTCTAGATCGCATGGAACAATTTCAATTAAGGTTAAATCCTAAGAAGTGTGCATTTGGTGTCACCTCTGGAAAACTTCTAGGATTCATTATTTCAACAAAAGGAATAGAGGTAGACCCTAAAAAGGTCCAAGCAATCATCGATATGCCACCTCCTAGAAACATTAATCAAATGAGGATTCTTTAGGGATGCCTTCAATCCATAAGGAGGTTCATGTCACAGTTGGTAGATAGAGCTCAACCTTTCAACAAGAACTTACACAAAGGAGTCAAATGTGTTTGGAATGAGGATTATCAAAAGAGCATGGACCAAATCAAGAAATACTTGGAAAATCCTCCTATTTTAATGCCTCCTATCCCAGGGAAACCACTTATCCTATATGTTTCAGTGACATAATCTTCCTTGGGGGCATTACTAGCTCAACTTGATGAACATGGGAAAGAGAGAGAAATATACTACATTAGTCATACTCTTGTTTCATATGAGGTTAACTACACCAGCATTGAGAAATCTTGCCTTGAAGTTGTGTTTTCTTCCCAAAAGTTGCGACATTACATTCTTGCGCACACAATACACCTCATAGAAAAAATTGATCGACTCAGGTATTTACTCAGTAAGGCTAGCCTCACTGGTAGACTTGCTAAATGGATGATGATCCTTTCTGAGTTTGACATAGAGTACATTGAACGTAAAGAAATCAAAGGACAAGCAATAGCAGATCAATTGGCTGATTTCCCAATACAAGATAGTGCACCTATTCAAGTTGACTTCCTAGATGAGCACCTCATGTATATGACAACTGAAAGAACATGGAAGATGTTCTTTGATGGATCTTTTATGTAAAATGGTTCAAGAGCTGGTGTGTTGTTTGTTTCTCCTCATGGGTACACGATTCCTAAGTCTTACAAGTTATTGTTCCCATGTACAAACAACATTGCTGAGTATGAAGCTTTAACAAATGGACTTAAGATGGCTATAGAATGGAGAATCATAGAGTTACACATCTATGGGGATTCACAGCTGATAATCAATCAAGTCAATGATGAATATCAAATAAAAGATGAGAAATTGGTACCTTACAAGAAAATGGTTGATTCCTTGAAATGATACTTCACATTTGTCACATTTTAGCAAATCCTTAGAGTAGAAGACAAAGTCATCAATGCTATGGCTACACTTGCTTCACTCATTCAGTTAGAGAAACATGAATCCAAATTTGAATTCCTGGTGGAAGAGCTACATCACCCTATCTATGAATCCCAAGAAATTCATGTTATTTGTACCCTTGTCGATCATGAGTCATCCCGTTATGGCTCCATTTACTCATACCTTCGTGATGGCATTATCCCTGAAACCTTTAACCAATCTGAATGCAAAAACCTTACCCAAAACACCTCTCGTCATTCCCTTATCTCTGGTGATTTGTATAGGAGGGGTCTAGATGGAACACTTCTTAGATGCTTAGAAAAGGAAGAATTTGACCAAGCGTTAGTTGACATTAATGAGGGCATTTGTGGGGGAAATTCCAATGGTCTTTCCATGGCTTGAAGGTTGCTTAGGGTGGGGTACTATTGGCCTACGATGTAGATTGATGCAGTAGCTTTTGCAAAGTCATCTAAAAAGTGTCAAAAACATAGTAACCTGATACACAATCTAGGTAGGGAGCTCATTCCTTCTATATCTCATTGGCCATTTCAATGCTGGGCCTTTGATCTTGTTGGGAAGATTCATCCCAACTCATTAGGTGGACACAAGTTTATTATCACTGCTACTGATTACTTCACTAAATGGGTAGAAGTTGTCTCACTTTTTGTTGCCTTAGGCAAGACAGTCTCTCTATTTATTCTGAACCATATCATCTATCGATATGGAGTGCCTTATGAGATTATCACTGACAATGGAGGCCAGTTCAAAAATAAGGACCTTAAGCAAATCTACAAGAAATTCAAGATTAAACAACATTGGTCCTCCATTTACTTCCCACAAGGAAATGGTCAAGCAGAGGCATCAAACAAAACCATTCTTAAAATCCTAAAAAGAAAAATTCATAAGAATGGTAGAGATTGACATTTATAGATAAATCCATCTTTATGGGCCTATAGAATGAGTATTTGTACTCCTACTGGGGCTACTCCTTTTACCCTTACATCTGGTGCTGAAGCAGTGTTACCTTTAGAGGTTGAGATTCCTTCACTTAGAGTTTCCCTCAAAGGTCTAGTTATAGATGAAGACTACCATGCCATGAGACTTCAAGAGTTAGAACTTCTAGATGAGAAATTTCAAGCATCATTTGACCATATGAGGGTTTATCAAAAGTGTATGTCCAAAGCCTTCAACAAAAAGGTTCGCCCTAGAGAATTCCAAGTGGGAGATCTTGTCTTGCATGAAAATCCTAAGAATCAACAACATAGAGATCAAAAGGGAAAATTTGAACCTAATTGGCTTGGACCTTACTATTAGGAATGAATGTTGAATGTTTGGCAACCATTCTATAGCAGTTATTGTTGCATTCATGACTATGATTGTCATTGATGTCAAAATAGTGATCTACCAGAGACTTGCAGAGAAGAAGACAATGTTTGGATTAGCGCACGTGGGATATTGCAGTTGGAGCTATGTGATGTTGAGGATATAATCTTTGATATGTTATATGTTTATGGTTAAGAGTGTAGACATTAATTTATTATTCATGGAAGTTATGAGCATTTTGGTGGAAGCAGTATTCAAGCAGTGTTCCTGAGTAGCGGTTTGTGGAAATCAGATGATATCTCCTAATTGGGATGGAATCTGGTTTTGCATAGTTAAAGGGAAGTTGAAGACACATTGATAGTGATGTGGATGATAGTGCAAACTTTGAGGTCGCATGAGTGAAGAATTATTGTAATTGAAAGCTGACAGTTTTGTGTAATTTTGATGTAGCGTGTGGAAACTTTTATTTTGTAATTGGATGCCAACACATTTGTAATTAATTGAGTGAGGTATAAAGGAAGGAATGTTTTTCCTTTTTGTAATATGGTTGGATGTGATGATGTATGCATGAAGTGAAGAAAAGAGCCAATGAATTGTGAAAGCAAAATTGTGAAAGAAGACATGTGAGGTACAAAGATCTGAAATTGAGATCTGAGGTAGAAGAGAGTGCGGTTTGGCACAGTGAGAGAGGAGGTAACATATTTTCTATTATTCCATTGAATAATCTAGAGATCAGTTGGACAATGTGTTCAGTGATCTTGCCATTGAAGCTGTTTGGGCAGTGGGTCCATCCGTCTTCCATAACTCTTAACAAGGTTAGAATCTTTTAACAGGGATTCAAAATATCCTAATAGGGATTCATATTTACTAAATGTATTTCATAAGATTCCTAACAGAGTCCATCCTTTCACAAGGAATATTCATATTAGTGCATCTTTTGTGGGCATCATTCCCACCAGGGTTTACTCTTTGATCAAGAGGTTCCCTAGTCAACATATCTTGTGTCATTGTGTTATTGTGTATGAATATCTTTAATGGTTGGTAATTATATTGCTTACATAGTTTAATGTTGTTGAAGTTGATAAAATTTATAATTATCAGATAACTAATTCACCCCCCCACCTCTCAGTTATCTTGGTGGACTTTACTTTTTAACAATTGGTATCAGAGCGGAAGGTCCTTGAAAAAGAAGTTTAACAACTTAAGGAGATCCATGGAAAATTTTAGAAAAGAAAGCCCTAAGTTTGATGGAGTAAATTTTGATAGCTGGAAAGAAAAGATGAAGACACACCTACTGTGTTTAGGACCAAGTTATTGGTTGATTACAAAGAATGATAAGACTATCATTGAAGAGGACAATCTTGAAACATGTACTAGCAATGAGAGAGATCTATTCATGTGTAACATACTTGCAAGAGAAACACTTTTGATAGCCCTTCCGGAGAATGAGTACAACCAAGTAAAATGTTTGAAAAAATCTTATGAAATTTGGAAAGCTTTACACTCTACTTTTGAAGGTGATGAACATGCAAAGAAAGTTAGATTACATAATTGGATATGTGCATTTGAAGATATAAGAATGATGGAAGATGAATCTATTAGAAGCTATATTGGTAGAATGTCAGAAATTGTTGTAGGCATACAATCTTGTGGAGGAACAAAGATAGAGAATGAAGTGATATGGAAAATTCTGAGGACATTGACTTTTGTATTTAAGCAGACAACATAGATGATTGAACAAGTTATACCTTGTACTTCAAACTTTACAAGAGAGACTCTTCTTGGAAGATTGGAAGCAGCAGAGATGAACCAGAGGTTATCAGGAGACTTGCCTAGAATGGAGACAACATTTAGTGCTCTTAATGTTCGCCCTACTTTGTCAAGAAGCATCAATGTGAGCGGAGATTATGCTAGCAGCAACAAATCTAGAAATGAATAAGACATGAAGATTGAAGAAGGTATTGCCTTGCTTGTGAAGAGAGAACTAGACGGTAAGAAATTTTTTAAATGTTGGACTTGTCAAGAATATGGTCATTTTGCATCTAAGTGTCCTAAGAGAGTTAAAAAGTATAGAAACAATTTCAAACCTAGAAGATCTAAGGAATGTTATTATGCTAATGATGAAGATCTTGAAGCTAGTGTAGAAAGAGCTCTAATGAAAGTGCTACTGAGAATAATGATGACATAGGATTTGTAGCAATTAAAGAAGAGAATCCTGAAACTGATGTTAAGGAAGAAAATGCCTTAGTTTCCCAAGTTGAAAAGAAAACTAATTGGATTATAGACAGTGGTTGTTCACATCATATGACTGGAGACATGAAAAAGTTCATAAAGTTTAACAATTATGGAGGAGTTGTTAGAGTTGGAAACAATGCACCTTGTTTGATTAAAGGTATAGGATCTATTACTCTTGATGGAAAGACTAATACTAATGATGTTTATTTTGTGGATGGATTGAAACATAATATTTTAAGTGTTGGATAGTTAGTTGATAAGGGATATCAAGTTTGGTTTACTGAGAAAACTTGTGTGATAAAGGATAAAGATGGAAATCTGATTGGAACTGGATCTAGAACTAGAGGTAATGTATTTCAGTTGAATCCTACTGAGATGACATGTTTTATTACTAAGATTGATGATAGTTGGTTATGGCATAGAAGGTTTTGTCATATAAACTTTGACAACATTGTGAAAGTGAGTACTACACTTGCAGTAAGGGATTTGCCTAAAATTATGAAGCCTACTAACATGATTTGCAAAGAATGTGTGATGGCTAAACATAAGAGAAGTTCTTTTCCCAGTAAGAAGTTTACATTTGCAAAAAAGTTGGAGATTGTTCATACAGATTTGAGTGGTCCTACCAGGACTAGAGGATTCTATGGAGAAAGGTATTTTATGATTCTTGTTGATGATTTTACAAGAATGATGTGGATTTCATTTCTTAAAGAAAAGTTTGAAGCATTTGATAGGTTTAAGATCATTAAGAGTAAAGTTGAGAATGAATCTGGAATGAAGATGAAATGTTTGAGATATAATAGAGGTGGAGAATTTACTTCTAGAGAGTTTAACACCTTTTGTGAAGTAAATGGCATTAAGAGACAATTTTTAGCCCCTAGGAAAACTGAACAAAATGGTATTGCAGAAAGAAGAAACATATCAGTGACTGAAGCAGCAAGAGCTATGTTATTTGAGAATGATTTGGTGAAGATATTCTGGAGAGAAGCAGTGAACACAATAGTGTATACAATGAACAAAGTACAAATCAGAGTAGACACAGACAAGACACCCTATGAATTATGGTTTGGACATGCACCCTCAGTTAAGTATTTTAGAATTTTTGGAAGCAAATGTTATATAAAGAGAGATGATGATATTGGAAAGTTTGATCCTAGAAGTGATGAAGGTATATTTCTTGTATATTCTTTGAAAAGCAAAGCCTATAGATGTTACAATAAAATAACTAAGACTATTGTTGAAAGTGCAAATGTTAAAGTTGATGAAAAGTTTAAAATTCAGGAAAGAATGCTTGATTATGAATCAGATTGAGAAGCTCATCCTAAACCTAACACTAGAACTACTAAATTATTTTATGAGATTGACAGTGATTTGTTGAATGAAAGCCATAGTGAAGTAATTGAAGAACCTACACTTGAAGTGAGATCTGAGACAGTGACACCTAACAAGAATTTATCAAGAAATCATCCTATTGAGAAAATTATTGGAAGCATTAAAAGAGGAGTTCTAATTCGAAATAAGGTATAAGAACAGTTATGTTTGATTTCTCAAATTGAACCTAAAACTACTAGTCAAGCTTGTGAAGATGAAAGTTGGATTAATGCTATGAAAGAAGAACTAGATCGGATTGAAAAGAACAAGACATGGGAATTGGTCCCTAGACCTAAAGACAATAATGTTATTGGAACTAAATGGGCATTCATAAACAAGATGAATGAACAAGGAGAAGTAGTAAGAAACAAAACAAGATTGGTATGTAAGGGATACTCACAGCAAAAATGAATTGACTATGAAGAAACCTTTGCACCTATAGCAAGAATTGAAGCAGTAAGAATGTTTTTGGCTTATGCAACTTATAATAAATTTAAAGTATATCAGATAGATGTAAAGTCAACATTTCTAAATGGAGAATTGGAAGAAGTCTACATTGAGCAGCCTGAAGGTTTTTATTTGACTCAAGAAGGAGACATGGTATGTAAACTAAAGAAAGCCTTATATGGACTAAAGCAAGCACCTAGAACTTGGTATGCAAGATTGAACAAGTATTTGTTAAAGTTGGGATTTACAAAAGGAATAGCTAATAGCAATCTGTACACAAAAGAAATTGAAAATGGTTTATTGATTATAGTTATTTTTTTTGATGACATTATTTTTGGAGGAGAAGATGAAGCTAGTGACAAATTTGCTGATGAAATGAAGACTGAATTTGAAATGAGTATGATTGGTGAAATGAAATACTTTTTGGGATTAAAGATAACACAACACAATGATGGTATCTTTGTAAGTAAGACAAAGTACCTGAATGACTTTTTGAAAAGATTTAGAATGGAGAACTGTAAACCTGATGGAACACCTATGGTAACTAGACATAAATTATCTAGCACAGATGAAACACTGACAATTGAACAGAAGAAATACATATCTATGATTGGAGGATTGCAATACTTGACTCATACACGACTTGATATAGCACATTTAGTTGGAATTGTAGCAAGATTTCAAGCTAAACCTAGAGAATCACATTATGCAGTAGTACAGAGGATACTGAGATATTTAAGAGGCACAATGGACTATGGATTGTGGTATGAAAAATCTAATGATTTTACCCTATGTGCATATACAGATGCTAATTGGGGAGGTAGTGTTGATGATAAGAAGAGCACCAGTGGTGGAGCATTTTTCCTTGGAGGAAGATTGGTTTCTTGGCTAAGCAAGAAGCATAATTGTATCTCACAAAGCACAGCATGAGCATAATATGTAGTAGCATAAAACAATTGTAACTAGATAATTTGGATGAAGAAAATGCTGAAGGATATTGGAATAAAGTTTGTTGAACCTGTTGTCATACATTGTGACAACACCAGCACAATTAGTATGTCTAAGAACCCTGTATTACATTCTAAGACAAAACATATAGAGATTAAATATCATGTAGTAAGAGAGAAAGTTGCCGAGAAAGAAGTCAGACTTGAGTACATAAGTACAAAGGAGCAGATAACAGACATATTTACAAAGCCTTTGCCTAAGGATACATTTGAGTATCTGAGAGGTATACTTGGGGTTATGCCCCAGCCTACTTTTGAGAAGTGATGCAGTTGGTTGCATCCGTCCAGTGGTATATGAGCCTTATCTTTCTTCTGGACTGGATGTTGGTACTTCCTCTATGGGGGAGTATGTGTATCTGAGCTGAGTCATGAGGACTCTAGTGAATGTATTTTTTGAATAGTGTCTTTTGAAATTGGAGTTGTTGTTGACATAATGATGAGATTTCTATCATTGATGTCAATGGGGGAGAAGTGTACATGAAAAAACCATTTGTACTATTTGAATAGGAAAACGAAGCAAGATTTGATTGATGAAGAGGATTTGAAATATTTTTCTAGAGTAGCAGTATTGGATTTTTGGAACATTGGATGTTTTTTCATCTATGTTGCCATCAATGCCAATGGGGGAGATTGTTAGGAATGAATGCTGAATGTTTGGTAGCCATTCTGTAGCAGTTGTTGTTGCATTCATGACTATGATTGTCATTGATGTCAACACAGTGATCTACTAGAGACTTGTAGAGAAGCAAATAGTGTTTGGATTAGCACACGTGGGATATTGCAGTTGGAGCTATGAAATATTGAGGATATACTCTTTGATATGTTATATGTTTATGGGTGACCCCACAATAGTGGGTTACACTTTTTTAGACATGCTGATTTATGTTGAAATAACACATTTTTAATAAAATATGATTATTTAATCCTTGAGAGGCTCCATTTGAAGGAATTAATTACAAATGGTTATATCAAAGCCTCTTAGATTAAAAAAACATTGATACAACATCTATACTCCTCATTCATACATGCAATGGAGTCTCCTTCACACCTATTAAAATGCTGACAAAAAATCACTTTGACTTTATTTTTTGGGAGATCAAATGAATCCATTTGACAAACCTATCTATGTAGTAAGGCACTACTAAGAAAAATCATTCCAATGATTATAATGTTAATATATATTAACTTTATTATGACTTTGTATTTTTAGTTTTACTAAACATAGATATTTCACCGTATGTCTACCTCTATGTTTGATGCTTATGGAAAAATAGTAAATGAGATAAAAAAATTCTAAAAAATATCTATGCCCTGGGTATTTAAGTTCTCTTTCTATCAAAAAAAATTAAAATGAAATTGGATAAATACATGACAAGTTATAAGCTATGTAGTCAAGGTATGTCAAAATTATAGTTTAGTCAACTTGAAACGTTAATAAAATATGAAATAAAAATGATAATTTCATCAAACCAATTGCATGCCCTCCATATGGATGTTAAAAAACTAATTTCAAAAGAATCACATTGATATCTATTTTAGAAAAAAAGTTATGCTCTGTGAAAATAATGTAACTCTTTGAAAATGACATTTTCAGCAACATGCCAATTTTTGTGGGAGAAAGAAAAAACTATTCAAATAAATTAAAAAAAAAAATAAAAAAATATTTAGAATCTAGACAGAAAATCCTAAAAGACTCTAATTTACTTCATCTTCTTATTTCAAATAGTTTAACTACAATATGCATCTGAATTTGAAAGTTTTTTTCAAAATGTAGAGTTCAGTGTACGTTCAGGAAAAAAAGTGTAACCCACTATTGTGGGTTCACCCTTATCGTCAAGAGCATAGACAATAATTTATTTATTCATGGAAGTTATGAGCATTTTGGTGGAAGCAGTCTTTAGGCAGTGTTCCTGAGTAGCGGTTTGTGGAAATCAGATGATATCTCCTAATTGGGATAGAATCTAGTTTTGCGCAGTTAAAGGGAAGTTGAAGACACATTGATAGTGACATGGATGATAGCACAAACTTTGAGGTCACATGAGTGAAGAATTATTGTAATTGAAAGTCGACAATTTTGTGTAATTTTGATGTAGCGTGTGAAAACTTTTATTTTGTAATTGGATGCCGACTCATTTGTAATTACTTGAGTGAGGTATAAAGGAATGAATTTTTTTCTTTGTTGTAATATGATTGGATGTGATGATGTATGCATGCAGTGAAGAAAAGAGCCAATGAATTGTGAAAGCGAAATTGTGAAAGAAGACATTCGAGGTACAAATATCTGAAATTAAGATCTGAGGTAGAAGAGAGTACAGTTTGGCATAGTGAGAGAGAAGGTAACATATTTGATATTATTCTATTGAATAATCTAGAGATCAGTTGGACAGTGTGTTCAGTGATCTTGCCATTGAAATTGTTTGGGCAGTGGGTCCATCTGCCTTCCATAACTCTTAACAGGGTTAGAATCTTTTAACATGGATTCAAAATCTCCTAATAGGGATTCATATGTACTGAATATATTTTATAAGACTCTTAACAGAGTCCATCCTTTCACAAGGAATATTCATATTAGTGCATCTTTTGTGGGCATCATTCCCACCGGGGTTTACTCTTTGATCAAGAGGTTCCCTAGTCAAAATATCTTGTGTCATTGTGTTATTGTGTATGAATATCTTTCTATGGTTTGTAATCATATTGCTTACATGGTTTAATGTTGTTGAAGTTGATGAAAGTTATAATTATCAGATAACAAATTCACCCCCCCTCTCAGTTATCTTGGTGGACTTTACTTTCTAACACAAGTACATCATTACAATAGCTTTTGAGACAGGTGCTTATTTATTATCTACTGAAGAGGGGGAGCATCTCCCCGATCCTATCAATGTCTTGCACCTGAAGAAGTTCTATCCATGGATTACAGGACATAATAATCCATCCAAAATAACCCTAGATAGAATAACCCAGCCATAATAACCCAAGGACAAAATAACCCAGGGTCATAATAACCCAATCCAAAATAACCCGCAGTCAAAATAACCCATGGACAAAATAATCCGTAGTCAAAATAACCCCATAAGATTATAGAGAAAGGAAAACAAAATTTATGAATTACAAGTATATTTCTAAAAAATATTTTATTCAAATTTTCAATTAAAGTGTCAAATTATGAGCAATGCATCTTATATAATCTAAAATATTATTATTGTCATAACCATCAACTAGTCTTTTTAGTCTTTCTTTGAGTTCACTGTGTTTTTTCCTACTTGGTTGTGTAGTGTTTCCATCCATATATTTCTCTATTTTATTCTCTTGGAGACCCTGTTCTTTTTTCATTGCTTTGATGAATTTCCAGATTCAGTTATGCGATGATTGAAGTAATTCACTAAATCCTCTATGCCATCCCTCAATAGAATTATTGGTTTTGGGAAGATCATCTTGAATAGATGAATAGCAGTTCCACATTGTGATTTGAAACTTGGGTGACCGTTTGTTTCCTCTTCTATTTAGTCTTCCAATCCATGTGTCTTCAAAATAATTAATTATGGGTTGCAAAGTCTCATGTTCTATATAATAAGGAGATTGTAGAAATGTTTCGAATGCATTGATTACATATATTTGAATCTCAAATAAAAATACTTCATCGACACTATAATGTGTTTGTAGACCTTCTTGAACTTTCCTCCACAAGCACTAAGAGAAATGGAAAAAGCATCCCCAAATAGTGACATTTGGAAATTTTTTAGAAATAGCTCCCTTGAAACTTAATTCAAAATCAATAAGTATAGTTTTTGGGTTTAGATCTCTCGATGTCTGAGGATTTGGTGGTGGTGCTTCAAATCTTATTCTTTTCATTCGAATCATTTTGGATAATGCATTGGTTGATGGTATTGCTCCTGGTACCGATAATGAAATATTATAATATGTAATGAAATACTAACTTGATCTAAAATGACCATGGGTTATTTTAACCATGGGTTATTTTGACCATGGGTTACTATGACCCTGGGTTATTATGTCCTTGGGTTATTATGGCAGGGTTATTGTGTCTAGGGTTATTTTGGCTGGGTTATTATGTCCAGTTACCCTATCCATGATGCCCATTCTATCTGGGGGCATCCTTTGTACATACTTATTGATCCTGAAAAAATCCAAAAAAATGATATATTGTCAATAATAAAAATCAGAAAATGTCCTGAAAAAATGATCATCTTTGTGAAAACCTAGTAATGGACGCTTTGACGTATCTCAAAAAAATTATATATTTCAAAAATACCAAAAAAAATTCAAAAAAATTCAAAAATTCAAAAAAAAAAAAGAGAGGAAAAAATTGCAATAAAATCCAAGTGGAGAAAACCTGGAAATGGGTGCTACTTGAGGCCTTTGCACCCTTGTTTCTTAGCATGTGTCATTGACACTTAGTCTTTCTCCATCATGCCTTGTCCTTGTTGTTTTGGTTTGGAATTTGTCTTTGTCTTTGTCTAGGGGGCATAACTGTGTTAGCTTTGGTCTCTTGGATGCGTTAGTCTTAAGGACACCTCGCAAACTGCATTTTTCAATACAACCCATGGCATCAAGTATTTTTTCAACACTTCTCGGTTTGGTCTTACCTAGTTTTGTCATGTGATCTTACCTACTGGCAAGCATTCAATCCTTATCCTTAGAACTTAGTATCAGTTAACACACTTAGATTTTTAAACACAACACTTAATGCTTGAGCTATGTCATGATCTTTTCTTTGTGTGCTGACTATTATTGATTTTTGTTGAGTGCCTTTGTCTAATAAGTCTCTCCGGGATGCATAACTAGAATACTTGGAACATGGGGCATGGCTTTATTTGCTTTCTACTTGTGGGTATCGTCTTGAAACTCTGGAATGTCTCCTATTGTCCCCTTGAAACACTTAGGAGATTTGAGGTGTCATCCTTGACTTTTTTTTTGTACAACCATTATTATGGTCATCCCGACATCTATGCCTTGATGCGAGCATGGTTTTGCTACATTAAATTAGGTAAGCTAACATCGAAGTCATCTTGAACTTTATGTCTTTGATGCTTATGTTAGAATCTTTCCACATTCCAATCCGATATAAATCACATTCATATCTTCATAGTTGCGCTTGTGACTATTGATGATTGTGTGATTTTTCGATGTTCGTTAATAATGGCCCAATGATGAAAATAAGTTCCTTAACATTCTCTAATGAATGATGAACACAAAATTCTATGTTACAGTTGCTCTATTGCAAGTACACCTTTGCATTTTCATGTAGCTTGCATTGTTAGAATTCATGTTAATTTGCATTTTTAGGTTGCATTATGAGTTTGAGAGGGTTTTCCTTCATCTTTCTTTTGGACTTTTAATCAACTATGATCACATTTTGATCCTCATTTCCTTATCTTCTTTTGTGATCTCAATCAAAATTTTCTATCTTAACTAGTTGATTGATTTTGAGGCATTCTCTTTCTTGAGGAAGATTCCCTTTCTTCTCTCCATTTCTTTCCACCTCTTCCAAACTTCTCTCTTCCATTCACTTTCACCCCACTTCTTTTCTTCTAATTCAACCTTGGGGCATAATCTTTCATGCTTGGTGATCTACCTTGGTTCTGTGATCCTTATATCTTTCATCTTACATCAAGAACCTTATTTATAGTTTGATTTGATCAAATTTATTAACTCACTGTTTCTCCTCTATCTCATTTTGATTTCAATCATGAGGGGGCAGTACCTATCAAACTTCAATCCTTGATTCAGCTTTATCAATCCTATCAATTGCTTCTCTTGGGGCAACCTTGCTTGAGACTTGACAATTACCTATTTACTAGGGTGTTGGCCTTGTCTTTTTCAATTAGCTTATCTTTGTCTTGATGTGTTCCCGTTCATCGATCACACATTTGGGTTGTTTTGTGATCCCAAATCGATCTCACACTTCAACTTCATTCTTTGACTACATGTGTTCCCATGAAGATCACACATTACCCAAAGAGGGGCAAATGTATGCACCCTAAAATGGTCCCCTAGACTTTAAGCCCCCTTTCATCAATTTATCAATTTCCTGAATCAATATTTTGCAATATTTTCAATTCAAATCAATTTCTTTGATCAAATCATAATTAATTCAATTATTTTAATATTTCCTAAGGTTTGATCATTTTATCCTAAGTTTTATTTAATTAAGAGAACATGCTCCCTTTTAATTAAATAATTTTTAAAAAATAATTATTTATAATAAAATCACTTTATCCTAAGCCACATTTAATTAAAAGAACAAATCTCTTTTAAATAAATAAAAAATATTTTGATTAAATAATGGAAACCACTTTGCTAAAAATAATAAATAAATAATAAAATAAAAAGAAAAGTGCACTTTCCAAAGAGATAGAATCTTTTGACTTTTTGAAAAAGGTTTTTACCTCTTTATCTCAACCACTCTTTTTGCCTCTTAACCATGTCCATTGATTTTTCCTCTTGAGATTTTTGAGCACATGGATCAACCAAGATTTAATCTCCATCATTGCTCATTTATTTTTGCCTCTTAATCTTGACCGTCCAAGATTCTTTATAAGGAGCCCTATCCTTCTCATTTAGATATAGAATATTTTTGTATTGTTATGCTGCAGGTTTGGAGAGAAATTTTGGAGAGGATTCTTGAGCACTTGAGCTTGGATATTGCAACTTCTCTTTTCTTGTCTTCTTCTCTCATGCCCCATGGAAATCCATTTAGATTAATCTTGCATTTTCATATTAGATTAGATTCACATTTCCTTTCATAGAATAATCTTGCATAAGCATTTCCTTTCATAGATTAGTTTTCTTTTATGCATTATTATCATTTAGAATAGCTTCCATTTTCATTTGCATGCATACTTGATGATCATGGAGACTAGCATTCTTGCTTTTCCTCTTTGAATCTCTCATTTTATGGTGTACTTGCATGGGCACAAACTAGGTCTAAACTGAGGGCCTCAATTACAAACCCTTGCACTCCATGAATAGAGAGCTATGAGTCACCATTTGAGACTTCATTTTTGAGCAATCTTGGATATAATGACTCATAGAAGTGTGTCAACATTTTAGCACATAGAAGTTAGCAGTATCTTATCAAACTTCAAGGAAAATGTTTCAAATCTAGAAGCCTTAGGAACAAAAATTGCAGAAGAAAAATACAACAAGAAAAGGCTAAATGATTTGATAGGAAATTTCTCACTTGACCTAAACTCCCTTAATATTGGTTAAGCAATGCTGAAAGAGTTAGCAACAAAAGGAAGAAAGATAATAGTTGACTGCATGAACAAGGATAAACTCACTTCAAACCACTCTAAGAAGATTCAGGAAGTAGAGTCTATGATAGAAACAGTAAGAAAATCAGTTGAAGATCCCTCTCAAGACATAAATATGTGCAATAATTTTTATCAAGGAGAAATAGACAAAATAGAGAAAGAAGAAAAATAGATTGCAAAGATAAGGGCTAGACAAGCATAGCTAAGAAATGCACTAGCACCCTCACTAGATGTACTGAATCATAACATCAAGCATATAGATGCTACAATAGTAACATATGATCAAGGTCCTTACATAGATTTAGAAAAGATGGAGAAGCTCACATATGCATTATGCGCCCATCTTCAAACAGTTGATGCACTTAAGGTGTTTTGGCAGCAAGAAATCAAAACCCTTCAATTTGCATATCCTGATGTATATTCTGTGTAAGTACTTAAAGATTTTCTTTTTTGAGCACCTTTTTCATTAATGTCAAAGGAGGAGTAATGTATAAAGTAGAAGAAGATATGATGTATAGTATATAGAAAGTTAATAGCAAGTTTTTTGTGTAAAGTTAAGTTTAGCAACTTTGCCATATTCCTTTGTTGTCATTAATGACAAAGGGGGAGATTATTGGCAAGTTGACTTTACTAAGAATATATGAATAGTTTTGTATTATCATTATGGCAACAAAGTCATATGAAGTTTTGATAGTCAGTGCACAAACTTGGAAGATCATATTTCGGCTAAGTATGGAAGACAGTGCAGACAATGAAGCACCTGATGATTAGAACATCGTAGCATGTGTGTATGATCGAGTTTTGGTAAGCGCCCTTGGATATAATATTTTGAGTATGTTATTATGCTAAGTCTAATAACGCATGGTCAAATATGATAGTATCGAGAAGTTACAACAAGTCTAAGTGACACTGGCAGTTAAGTGGTAGAACATAATAGAGCATGTTGCCGACTAGAAGTTTTTTGTTTAGCGTATATCATTCTATTTTGTAAAGGATATGTGCCTATTGTAATAGTGATGTAAACATATTATTATCATTGCATGTAAACACACTTGAGCCAATTAATTTAGAAGCATTGTATGTGTTAGGTTTTAGGCCGACACAATATTTAGTTTTGGTTGCACCCATTCAGCATGTATATATATGACATGGACTTTTGTATTTAAGGTGAAGTAGAGTATGGAAGATATCAAAAAGAGCATAAGTATGTGAGTTCAGTCAGTATGATATAAAGTTCTAAAAGAAGTTAGAGAAATAGCGCACAAAAGGAACTGATCAGACAACAGTGTCAAAGCAACAGTTCACCCTTCTAGATATAGTGTGTATCTGATAACTAGGAGGTTGTAGCCTTCTTCTTTGGGTAGTGAGCTCTGGCAGTGAGCCATCCACCCCTAACAAGGTTTGTTCTATCAGACTCTTAACCGAGTCATTGTACTCAGCTTTGTAAAGACTGCTCCTAACAGGGAAAAGCAACTTTAATAGGTTCATAAGACTAGTGCAATTATTCATGGGTGCTAATTCCCACTGGGGTTTTCCTCTGTCCAAGTTTTCCCTATAAACATATCTTGTGTTATGTGTTATGGTTGATTTTTTTATTTGCTTTACTATTCATTTTAGTATTTAAGTAATTGGGCTAAGTTTCAAGAAGCAGAAAAACATTAATTGTAGAACACTGATTCACCCCCCCTCTTAGTGTTCCCATTCTTAACAAAAGTTGGGTAAAAATATCAGAACCATTATCACATTATAAACATTGTAAATATATATGCCATAGTAAAAAGGTAAAACCCCAAGCCTCTGGTAATAATTCCTAAAATCCAACTTAGTGCTACCCATACCGACAATCAAACACAACAACCAAAAAATCCAATAATAAACACATCGATATTAAATTCTCACCAAATAATATTTAATTATATATCATTATTATTCTTATCTTTGTTTTTCTAAAAGAATTCTCGTGTATGAATTTTATTTTATTTTTTTCTAAAAATAGAATACCACTACATGCAAATAAATATATATTTTTTAAATAACATGCAAGTGAATATATATTTCCTAAATAACATGCAAGTGAATATATCTCTCCTAAATAACATGCAAGTGAATATATCTTTCCTAAATAACATGCAACTGAATATATCTTCCTTGAATAACATGCAACTCAATATATCTTCCTTAAATAACATGAAAATGAATATATCTTCCTTAAATAACATGCAATTGAATATATCTTTCCTAAATAACATGCAATTGAATATATCGTTCCTAAGTAATATGCAATTAAATATATCTTCATTAAATAACATGCAACTGAATATATCTTCCTTAAATAACATGCAACTGAATATATCTTCCTTAAATAACATGCAACTAAATATATCTTTCCTAAATAACATGCAATTGAATATATCATTTTTAAATATTTTCAGTTACATGTCCTTCTAATAGGTGCGAGATAGAAGGATATAACATGTTTCTCCTTAAATAACATTCAACCGAAAATATCTTCCCTAAATAACATGTAATTGAATATATATTCCTTAAATAACATCCAACTAAATATATCTTCCTTAAATAACATGCAACTGAATATATCTTTCCTAAATAGCATGCAACCGAATATATCTTCATTAAATAATATGAAACTAAATATATCATTCCTAAGTAACATGCAACTGAATATATATTCCTTAAAATAATATGCAATTGAATATATCATTTCTAAGTAACATGCAACTGAATATATCTTCCTTAAATAACATGCAAGTGAATATATCTTTCTTTCACACCTGCAAATCTATATTTCTATTTCAAAAGCATGCATTTTCTCTAAAAATAAACTCTTTCAAAACTCTCAAAACCATGGAATGTCATCATTGAAAACAAATCAAAGCAAAACTTTTAAAGAAAACCCTAATCAAATTTTCCTTCTAAAAGATTCCCTAACATTCCTGATTATCAAAGAAACACATCTTTTTAATAAACACTCATCATTTACACACATCTAATCAATCGCGAAGAAAATAATAATTTCAATAGACAATTTTTAAGGATTTTAAAACCCTACCTTAATACACAAAGCTGAATCAAAAATTAATTCCAAATCTTGAAAACCCAAAGCTTTCAAAAACACCAAAAATTTAATCCTCCAAAAAATTTCCAAGAGAGAATTCTTCAAAAGTTTGATTGAATTATTCTCAAATGGTCTCCTAGCTCTCTTAACTAGAAAACCCAGATACCAGAGTTGAAAGAATGCAACTTCAAAATAACAAAACGGAACTCAAGTGTTAAAAACAATAAAGTTGTTAACTCCAAATCACATAAATTAAAACTTAACTCCAACCTCGTTTATATCAAACCTTTATTTATTAAAAGAATTATTTATTTAATTTCCTCAACTTAAGTCACTTTAATTCAACTTAATTTTAAAAGGTTAAGTTCTACTTTTATAATAAAGTGCTTAATAAGTTGCATTATTTAAGTTTAATTAATTTAAAATATGCAACTCAACTAATAAACACTTAACTCAAATTGCACATTTACATTAATTTTTTTATTTAATAATAATTAAATTTCTTAATTAATTAATTTTGACTTTGCAATTAAATTATTTATTAAACATATAGGTAATTAATTAATTCTCATTAATTAATTAACCTTATATTTAGTATTTTAATGTATCATAAGGTGTAATTATTTAATCTCATTTAATTAATCTTAATTAATTCTTCAATCTATTTTAACACCAAAACCACATCAAACCACATGACATGCAACCATGAAGCAAAACGACTAAACCAAAATGTAACAATCAAGCTTAAAGGAAGGACTCACAAATTTACATTACCTTGATAAATTCGGATAGGTAGAAAATCAGATACTTGTCTAATATTTTAGGACAATAAATGACTTAGGTTTGGATTGGACCTATATGTTATCTCCCATCTATTACCATTGAGATATTGTGATACAACACGCTCATCCTGGCAATTCAGGGAAGTCAATTCCCAGTACTTGAAGTCCTACATAAAAGATGAGCATGTACATACATGTATAAATATATAATAGACAATGGCAGGGATCGATTGATCGTGTGGATCTCACAAGCAAGTAACTACGACTTTGTCCCTCAACCATATCGGGAACATCAAACATAAATATAAAACATACATGCCAACCATACAAATGCAAGTATGGGGTTAGTAGAACCATAAACATAAATAACATCAAATCTATCTGATGATCTAATACACATATGAAGAGTATCCTAAAAGAGTATGGCCAATTAAATTGAAAAGAAAACTATGGGAGGGGTATTACATAAGGCCTACTGATGGTTACATATTTTCTCTATTTAGCAATGTAGTGAGTTGGATTAGTACTTGAGATGACTCAAATTAGTGATTTGGATTAGTACAAGATGGACCACAATTTATTTGTCCACTACCAAATAATATTATATGGTTATTAGACATGTCTCTAAGGAGATATTCAGGAGCTACAAAGGTTGTGTACAAATATTAGTTTTATTGCAAGGTTGTTAAATTTGGTTTACATGAAAATAAAAGTGCAAGATTCCCATGTATTATTCTTGTGTTGATCATGTTAATGTCAATCATGACTTTGTACAAAAAATGGTAGAGAGTGGTAAGGTCCAGAAACACAAGGTTGACACTCAATAAAATGTTGTGAATTCTTTTGTAAAGCTAATGGCCATTAAGAAGTTTTTTTGGTACAAAAAGGCCACATAACATGGGTATTATATTGACATTATTTATGTTTATTATATATGTATTTGTAATGTATAATATTAAGTGGTCGAATGTTAGCATTAAGGTTCCATTAGCTTTGCAACCTTATGCATTTTTATGTATCTTGAATACTCTTGAACGGTGTACATAGATTCCTAGGGTTTTATTGGACAAATAATTTTTACTTTAGATTCTCCTAGAGTCTTGGCATTAATTATCATATGTATTCATGAAAAATGTAGAGCAATATGATTGCATTTATAATTAAATTTGAACTCATTTTGGGAACTTTCCCATTCCTAAGTAGTAGAGGGGAGAAAATTATCTCAAGTCATAACATAGTGGACCCACATGACTTAGTGGACTCCAAAATGGAGTGCTAGACTTGAGGACATAAGCCATTAGGGAATCATTGGTTAAAGATACATTTTTTTGCTATGTTTTCTATTTGGAAACCCCATTATTAAGACCATGTGATGTCTATGCAAAGACACTAATGTACATGTACTATTCTTAAAATGTGTTCTCCAAGGTGAGCATGAGGTTTTTGCATGATACCATAGTTTTAGTGAAACTATTTTCGATTTTGGCCTTTTTCTTTACCTATTTATTGGAGGTATAAGATAGTAGTTTGATGTCATTATTTATAAGTACAAAAGTACTACCAAAATATCAATGTCAAAATATAGAGTTTAGTGTGTTGATGTTATACATTGAAGATAAATAAATGTCTTCTTTCTCTAGTGAATCTCCCCCCCCCCCCCAAAAAAAAAAAAAAAAGGTTTTTCCACATAAACCTTATGATAGAATTGTTTTTTATTTTATTCTTATTGTTTATTTGTGCATCTATGTATAACACTTTATTGTAATGGTGTATTATGGAATTAACTATATTTCAATACACTTAAAAGACATTTTTTTGTTGCAATAGTGATACTTTGTTTCTCAAAACTTGCATCATGCATATTCTACATACTCCCTCTAGACAAAATATTAAATGTTATTGAGTAAACACATTGTATCTAAAGTCCTACCTAATCTAAACTATAAATCTATATCCTCTTTATTCTAAGTATTTTTTTTGTTATGCAGGAATTATTATTTATCCCTCTTATATATGGCCTCAACATGATGTTTCAAAAATAATTTGATGCTAACTTGTACAAAATAATCATATAGGTTAATTTTTTTACTATATTATACCTAGGTGTAGAACTCACTTTGTTGAAAAATATCCAAAGAACTTTTAACTTTGCAACCTTGGGAGTGAATTTGGTAAAAAGGTTAATTTAATAATAACTCCTTCCAAATTATTTCATATGATCTCAAAATCAAGATGTGGTTATCTCAATATGTTCTTGGCCAGTCTTTTAAGTTATAAGAAATATCAGAAAAATTTTAGATATATATTTTTACATTCAAATATTGTGATTCTAAAAATGTCACCTTGTATCTTACCTTTTAGATACCAAGATCATATTGTAATACCACTTATAATTAAAATAATTACACAAGAGAGGAATATAACGAAAATTAACTTCTAAGTACTTGATTATAATAAGCCACTTTAAGGGGGTCGTTCATTGCATGGTGTATTGGTCAAAGTGTGGCATTGTTGTTGTTTTTTCCACCATGGTTAAACTCTTGCTAACATATTGTGATTATGGACTTTTACCCTTACTGATTTATTGCACTTACAAGTTTGAACCTTTGTATTGGAAACTATTAGTGTTCAATCCATTAAATTCATTTTTCAAACTCTTGCAAGGTAAATGTGCTCATGAGCTTTTTGCCCCTACTAAACTATTATGATTGTGGGTTTGGATTATTCACATTAATGTTATATTTGTTCACTCTAGGGATAAGTTCCCTCCTTTATGGCCTCACCTAGATTGGGCCAAGCTAAACTTTTGAAGTTGTCAAGTGAAACAAACTAAGCCACTTTGAGGCGGTGATCCTCCAAAGATATCTTATAAGGATAATTCATAATAATACGATTAACTACTACTCATTACCTTATATAGGCATCATGAGAATATTCTAGTATCCTAACCTCAATAAAGCCAATCTAGCAAATAATAATTATATTTGTGGACTTGTGAATGATGCAATTAAAGATTATGTTAGCCAAACCTATTCTAATAAATCAATAGGTTATGTGAGTAGTGCATTTGAACCTTTTGAATGTAGAGGTCTGGAAATAAAATTTGCATTCTAATTGTAACTCTGAATAAAATTCTCAAACTTAATTTTGATAGTACAAACCTAGACAACCCAAAAATGTTACGAAATAGCTACCTCATTAGAAGTTAGATATGAGACATGATTGATTGCTAACCTAAAAAAATAAAAGAATTGATGATGCATTAAAGACTCAACCTCTAAACACGTCTTTAAAAAAAATCTATTTGTGAATATGCTTACAAGAAAGTCAATAATAATAATAATGATATGCAGAGTAAAAGTAAATGTTATGAAATAGCTACCTCATTAGAAGTTAGATATGAGACATGATGAATTGCTATCTTAAAAAACAATAGAATTGAAAATGCAGCAAAGACTCGACCTCTAAACACATCTTAAAAAACATCTACGTGTAAATATGGATAAATATGCTTACAAGAAGTCAATAATAATAATGATGTGCAGACTAAAAGAAAATGTTCATCTAGTTAGAAAACAAAGAATGTCATGAAACATGTATGACAAAACCTAAGATTGCTAAATACATTCAAAGTACAGCTTTGTTCCAAGAAAAATGATAAATTTTCTAGTGTGTCGGTGAATTGTATATGTGTGCTTAAAAATCATTAGTCAAAATATATCATCGTGGGGAGATTTAAGTGCGAATGTGATACATGCCATTTCTTTTCTATTAAAAAATGCCGGCACTCAAACCAAGGTCAAAGAGAAATAAAAAGAGCTTCTAGATGCAATTCTAAAACAAGCAACTACAATGTCTAATTATATAATTTTCCAACTATAATGAACCGAATATATCTAAAACAATATCAAATATTACCCCTTGAATCCTATGCTTTACATGGCTTGATATTTTTATTAAAAAATATTATTATATAAAAAGGGTAGGCCCCATGACCATCCCTATGCTTTATAAGTAAGGGAAAATGGAATAATCTTCCTAAAAATCAAGCATTTTGATCATATGGAATTAATTAGTGGAGCATTGGAGGTATTGAAGCCGACAACATATGATGTGAGATCTATCTATGGACAAAAGGAGAAAATTAGTGAAGGAAATGAATACAACACACTATATAGAGAAAAGATTCCTTATCTATCTTTGAATAATGCTCCTTATTTTCTCCGGGTCACAAGATCCAATTCAATTTGATGTGGGCATGTGAGTTGTTCACCAAATAACATAAAGGGGGTCTTTTATGTTCTTTTAGGCCATCTCTTTCATGTCCTTATTGGGCCATGTGTCATTGTGTCCTTAAAAGCTTCACTTTAAGTCATTATGCTTGTGAGACATGATAGAAAGTTGAAGGCCATCTGGGTGGGCTCCTAGCCATTCGATTCCCCATCCAATATATGGGGATTTGTCTTTGAGCATGGATTGATTTTCTTTCTAAATTGATTGTGACATCATATTGATGCCAAATTTATTGTAGAAATGAAAATCCAGCTATCCCATGCTAAGATACCCAATATTTGTGTGAATAGGGAAATGATTTCCTCTCAATAGAAGAATATATATGTCCCTTTTCTAATGAAATACACCTATATGAAAGAAATATCTATTTAATTTAGTTATATCAAGAATTATGAATTGTGAGTGCGGATGATTTTAAATTAAATATTAAAATATACAAGGAAAGTAATTATGAAGGAGATATAGATATTTAATTTGATAATTAAAAAATATTATTTTTATTAAAGAAAATTAATTATTTTTGTTTATGTATTGTGAATTAAGTTCACAAGTCTAATACTTTTTTTGTATTCATGGATTTGTTTTCTACTACATGGACTTGACCTTGCAAAATATGTACTTTAATTTTTTAGTTTTCATAATCTGTCTTTGTTTTTTACTTTACAAAGTTCTTTTAGGTCAAGCCTCAAAAAACTTGACTAAAAAAATTAATCATGCAAATATTCTTATTTTTTTTGTAAAATTATATATATATATTTATGTAATCCGAACAAAATAATCTTAGCATGCTCCTTTTGCAAATATAATTGATTTTTAATGCTCTATAACTATAAAAATGAGTATAACTAAATGTCTTCAAATGCAAATATAAAGTTTCAAAATTGTATATTAAGTCAAAATATATAAAGAAAAGTGCATATGTAAATATACAAAACGTATAACATCAAAAAAAAATTCAAATTTTATTTATATATATATATATATATATTCACAATCCCATTACAATATTCCCTACAAGATGTAAACTAAAATAAGGTTTAGATTTTATTGATTTTTTTAAAAACTTATTGCATGTGAACAAAATAATCCTCCTCTAGAGTTAGCAATGTCAATAAGAAATTGGCTGCCGTTTCATTAAAATATATATTTAGTGTCACCAAACTATGGACAATTTATTTAGTTTAAAACTAATAAATTTGGTGTAGGCTCCCCTAAATTGGGAATCGGTGATAAGTAGTATTACAAGCTTAGAGCAAACCACCCCTTTTCTCCGCGTGCGATGTACAATTCAAATGCTGACAAAAACGCTCATGTCACGACACGCAAACTCAACTACCCCAAACAAAGCCTTGCGCTGTGCAAAATTGGGGTCAGTCGTACTTAAAGGCTAAAGGTATAGCAAATGGGTCCCAAACGATACCTTATCTCTTAAGGTGTAAATAATTCTGTTTTTTATGTATAAGGAATAAAAGTGTACTAGTATTTTATATTTTTGTTTTATATTATTTTTATACACATAAATATAATTATAATATATTATTTCATTTATTTGATCTATGAATTGATATATTTCTATAATTTGAAGTTTTTTTCATTATTTTGGATTCATTGTAAGATGCAATTTAATTTTTATTTTGAATTATGTTTTAATGTTAAAAAATGGTAAATTAGTCATTTCTTATCAATTTGTACGTCAAAGAGTTCAAATTAATGAGTGTAGATATATATTAAAGGACGATTTGATGGGTCATTTGAAAATATCTATGAAATTATTTGGTACTTGAAAGATCATCCAATTCAAGAGCACTTAAAGCTAGATTATGCACTTTTAATTCATCAAACCACCAAATTTTGGATTTATATAATGTTAAGAATGTTTTAAAAATACTACTCTTCATTAGGTGCTTGACTAACATCAGGATAGGTTAAGGAATAGGTCTAATTTGTCTTGAAGCAAATTCCACATTCTTATCAACATGATCAAAGTAAAAACACAAGTACAAAAGATAGAGGTAAGCAAGGTTAGAATTTTTAAATGGTTGAGAACCAAGTTATAACACTTGGACTAGACCAATTGACACGACCCTACTAAGGTATTAGGTCACATGTTATAGCCCAATCATAGTAGCAAGATCTTCCATATAGAGCAATCATGGTAGTCTAATTATTTATTTGCATATAAAAGATATTCAAAACTTCTATCAATAGTAAAGTCAAACCACTAGTAATCCAAATTAGGTAAGCATCTAATCCTTCTCTAATTATTATGGTTATTTTTGTACTTCTTTTTAAAAAAAATGAATAGTGCCCTTTCTATTAATTTATAATATAAAGTACATATTCGCAAAAAAGGCAAGTGGATACAGGATCATCCCACGAGAGTTCAAATGGCTAAGCCGAAAATAGTTACAAATATCATCAACTATTCATAAAAAAACATGGGCACAACCATGAGAAAGCCAGCTTCAGCAGCCAAAGCAGTGCCAACTAAGGGAGGAGGATCCTGATCATCTTTTGGGCCAAGGGTCGGGTCCAGAAGGGACCACCCATCTTCATTCACTTTTTCCTTCTCTTCTTCCTCCCTTCTGGAAGGTAAAATTATTGGCATTTGATGAAAATGATAGGGAGATTGGTAATGTTAAGGTGTTGTTATTACTGGCAACAAGGTTGTGTCATTGCAACAAGGTTAGTTGGATGGATGCAGACCAGTTTTGTTGACGGTATTGAGGATTGATTGAGAAAGTGATCAAGTGGTAAGTCTATCATGTTTCAAAGAAGCTTGAGAGATATAGTTGAATGGATCGGGAGCTTGAGGTCAATTCAACATGTGCGATGGTGAGTACATGATTCACATCATTTAGTCTTCCTAATCATATGATTGCACCATTTATTTTGATGTTTACAGGAAGTTGTAAAGGATTAAAGATGAATACATAGTGTTGTTGGATTAAGCATGAGAAGGTGAGTATTGAGAGGGGGGGTGAATCAGTACTTCCAAAATACTTTATTTAACATTCTTAATCATTTATTGATTTCATAACTTTGCATGTATCTCATAAAACATCAACAATAAACATAACATAAAATATAACTCATAACATGGTGATTTTGGTATTGCAGAAATCCTTGTTAGAGGATAAAAACTGTGATGGGGATGATAGCCACAAAACTTCACTACTGAAGTAAAAAGTCTGCCCAGTTAGAGCTACAATGTTTAGCTATTTATGATAGCTTACCCTATTAAGAGTATTAACTTGGTTAAGAGTCTAAAGACCAATTAAGTCTACCTTGCTAACGTATTTTGCAATTCTAATCTAAGAATTGTACCTGGTTAAAGGATTTACAAAATAAGATCTGTTAGGATCTACTTGGTTAAGAGACTTAAAATCTTATTTACACACTAACTTAGTACATAAACTGTCTGTAGAACTTGCATTTATCTTATGCTTATCAGACTCAATATGCTCATTAATTGTTTACCTCAACATCTGCTTCATTCACAATAATAATTATGTACTCGGTAGCTTCAACTCTGAATCACAATTATACTTTTCTCTTTACTGCTCTGTTACTCATTGGCTTCTCTTCTCATCACCTTCTATCTGCAATTTCTCCTTTGCACATGCACTCTCTCATACTCTTAATGTGATCTTCACATTATGATCTATTTATACTCAATTCTAGAAGCGATGGAAATGTTCTAGAATAATCTCTTTAAGCAGTGGTAGCATTGGTTACTCATCCAATGTATATATATCATTTAATTCTTATTTTTGAATCTTACCTTACAATCATGCATAATCATTGTATTTAATTCTCCAATGCTCTGTCATACAATCTCCTTGAGATTTGTAAACCATTTTCGTCTTGGTGTCTAGGTTCAATGTATCTATAGATTCTCCTTGTGTCAGCCTGAGATGCTTGGTAATATATTTTCTTGTTACTCGGTAAATGTATCATTTCTCGGTTTGGTAACTATTGTAGCTTGGCGCAACTCGATGTTTAGTGTTTGGTGTTCAATTTTCCTTTCTCAGTGTCTTCTCCTTATTACCTTTACTAAAAACCATCTTTCCTTTATTTCCTTTACCGACTAGCTTAATAGATTTACTGACTTGACTTTCCTTCTTTACCGAATGACTTTGACAATCAATGTGACTTTATCATAACTAATGACAACAAATTAACTCTATAGGAGTATCAATCTCCCCCTTTGGCATTAGTTTGGTATCTTTGTTAAAAACCTTCAAAGTCGTCAAAATTTCTTGTCCTTAGCAAAATTGTCAAAATGTGTCCATGTATACATATCTCGGTAAAACTTTTACTTATTACTCCCCCTATAGTAATAATTCCTTTACTCATATTTATTCACATATACACATTTCTCCTTTATATATCTATGTATCCTCCTTTGATATCTATTTCGCCCTTTATGCCATAACACTCTTTTATCTTATCATATATATTTCCCCCTTTTTTTAACAAAAATAATAACTTATTGTTTATTTGGTGGAGGGATCTTGGCAAAAATATATTTGTACCTTTCGTTGCATCCTTTAGTGTCTGCAACACTATTAGCTATTCACTGATGTCAGCTGTTAAATTGATCATGTTGTCCATTACACTGGCATCCGGTGTGCTTACCAAATATTTTTCCTTATGTACATTTTTCTGCAATTCCTCAATATGTGGAATAAAAAATGTTTGTAATTCTATGAGATTCATTTTGATTTCATTGTCCTCTTTTCTCAACTCATGTTGCACTCACATTAAGTGTTTAAGCCTTTCATTTTATTCTTTGAAAGAATTAGGCTCGGTAGATACCTTGCTAATTGCTCAGTTAGATCCTTCTCAACATTTTTGTCCTTATCTTTGATGTCCTTGGTAAAATTTGAAATTAAACAAATATTTTGAAATTATAAGAGAATATCTTTCAACTCTTTCTCTAACATGGTAACCAGCTAAGATAGTGTTACCTTTTCAAGTGCAACTGATTGAAGTAGTTCTTCAATAACTTTAGTCTCCATCTTCTTCCTATGCACTTGCATTAGATATTTTGTAGTATCAATACCAGGCTTGTTGATCTATCTCACCAGTTCACTTAATTGACTATATATGTCTCATTTCTCATTAATATCTTCCTCTGGAACAATTTCTTGTAATATGTCTTTAACACTTTCTAAGACATTAGTCTTTTTCTTCTTAGCAAGTAATTTATCTTGGGAAACTTTCCTCTTTAATAAATCTCTGAACTCTGATAGTTCCTTAGGGCTCATTGTTGAGATATCAACCTTCGGTATAATGATAGGTTGGCTCAAATCAACCTTCTCCTTTTCATGCTTCCTTTTCTTCAACTTTGACTTATCAGTAGATGTCTTCTTTGCATCAAATGTAGCAATACTATCCTTAGTTTTGTCATCCTTTTCTCTTCTACCTCCCTCTCTTCTTGTTTCTATTCCTCCTTCTTTTCTTCTTAAGTTTCTTCTTTCTTGTGTTCTTCTTTCTCCTTTTCTATCTCCTTCACCAGTTCTGTGACCTTGGTAGGGATCACCGGCTCTTGATTATGACCTTGGGTTGTCTCAGTTTCTTTAGTTTCCTCAGTATCCTTTGGTACAATTTCTTTTTCTAGTTCGATGGGGGCATCAACAATGGTTGGTACATCTTTTGTTACCTTTGAGATCACTTCTTCAATCTTAGGAAAATTCATTATTTTTTCAATGAAAGGATCTTCATCCATAATATTTACCTTTGTTGATTCATTTATGTTCATTTCTTTTGTTTCCTTGGGCTTGATTGCCAATATATCTTCATCATCTTTAATATCTTCAGCAGGGTCTTTATCAGTAATATCCTCTATAATGACCTCAAATTTGTCAGTAGTCAAATCAATGGGATCTGACTTGCCTTGAGTTTCATTGATCTTTGTCTCTTGGTCTGGAAAGAATATCTTTCTCCACATTTCATCAGTTTCATTTTGCACTTCCTCTAATTTACCAACCATTATATCTAGTGCTCTACTTTTCACTTGAAATCTCTCTGAGTATTCTTGTAGTGTATCTTTGATTCCTCTTTTGGATAGGCCTGGTACTATTATAGCCAGTGATCTTTCCCTCATTTTCTTCTCAGATGCTAAGGCATATTTCCATCTAGCATCAATCTTCTAATATAGCTCATTTGCTAAATGTGTGGCTATCTCCACAGGTGTAGTTCTAAACTTATGCAAAGTAAATACAATATCCTCTTCAAAAAAAATTTCTCCATCATTCATTTTCACATACTTTAGTTGTTTCAAACCTTAATATCCTCCATATTTCTTAAGTGCCTTAAGTGATTCATCAAGATCTTTCAATTTTGGTACCTGACTTTGTACAACTTAAATTGTGAAACATCTTCTAATTTGATTTCACTATCTTCCTATAGTCTCAATTTTCTCCTAGGCCTTCCAGTAGCATTATTCTCTCTTATGTAATTTTTGGGCTTAGGTGGTTCTATCTCTGCTTTCTTCTTCTCACTTGATGTGGAGGAAGATCTTGTTGATGGTCTTACACCGATTATACTCAGGTTCTTTTTCTTCATTCTAATCTTCTTCCCCTTTACCTGTGATGGTCCAACTTCTTCTTCTTCAACAGGAATTCCCAAATTCTTTGACAAGTTACTAATCATTATGTTGTTCTTCCTTAAGGCCTTAGGTATCAATATACATAATTTTATCTTATCCTTCACTTCCTCATAAGTTCCATACTGATTGTCTCTTCTATCAACTAGATTCTCTAATGATCCTTTAATCTGTATTGATGTTGCATCAATATCTATTTCATATCCCATAGGTGATAACCAGACTATTCTTGGTTCCATAAATCTTACTATACATGTGTCGGTATCAACTTAAAAACATATGTCATCATTGTACTATTCCACCAGATGGGGTGGAATTTTGAACCTCTTACGCATTTTAACTTGAAATTTTGTAAAGTAATCATTCCTGACCATATCAAAATTATCTCTTATGCTTTGAATAAAATCATTAATGTGATAAATAATTATTTTATCTACATTCCATACTACTTCACTGATTGTAGGAAAGCAATTCTGAAAATAGAAAAATATGCATACCAGTAATGACCCAAAATTTAGTGTATTTGTTTTTTCCTTTTTGATTATATTCATGTTATCATCCAGTTTTTTCAATAATATTTCACATAGGTCTATCTTCATGTCCTTCGTTACAATCTTATATGTTATGATAGCTCCAAAAGGCACATTGTTTACCTGACATGACTGGAAGATTCGGTAAGATATAATTTTGCATGAGAATCTTAGCTCGAGATCATCAATAATAGACAACTTCATACCTCTACCATCCCATTTAGCTTGAGTAAGCTTACACAATTTGATCTTGTCTCTTTTCCTGAAGGCTCTCAGTTTATCACCGATCGGATAACCTGTGTAATGTGTAATACATCCTTTTTTGTTTTCACAAGCGCATTGAGCCACATGAACTAATCATGTACTTATCTTAGAAAAATTTGCATCCATTATTTTTTGAATACTGTCGGTACATGCATAGCATGAACCAAACCCTTAGTATCCAAATGTATGTGATCATTTTTCAACTTTTTGTTTATGCATAGATTCCTAAAGATGTATCTATCTCCTCTTGGAAAATATCTTCAATCTTGAAATATATGAAGGCGAAAAAGTCTTCAATAAGTATAACTCTCAGTAGGATCGATGATAGGGCTCTAGATTTATCAAGTTCAGCTACTACGGCTGGTGGTAGCTTATATTTGAGATTGACAGGGTCAGTATTCTCCACAACAACAGGATTTTGAACTTTGGGTGCCATAGATTCTCAGAACTGATCTTTCAACTAGTAGGGTTTCGATTGAATATTAATTCCCATCTCGGGAAAATATCATAAATAACTTGAATATGCTTGATAATGCTTAGATTTCCTCGAATGATTGCTTATATAGTCTTGGTAGGCTCATATCTGCACAATGCTTCAAATGCTCTAAAAAATGTAAATTAGAAATAAAATAACACAACCTCTATTTATATTTTTTCTTCAATTAGGGATTACAATGACTATAATTGTAGTATTAAATACACATTATTGAATCCCTTTTCACCGATTACCAAATACACTTTCCTTTCACCAAATGGAACAAAATAACATGTACTTCTTACTGGTCAAAATATGAAATATCAACTTCAATCATTTATCCAAATGCATCTTAATATGCTAATATGGATCTCTGCACAAATGCTAAGAATTGATTTAAGATAGAATTTTAGTTATCAGCTCCTACAAATACCTTTGACCGATTAAGTGAAAATAGGTGCACCTGATCCAGAGGATGTGGTGCCATCAATTATTCCAAGTTTAGTTCCATCATCTTGATAATTCCTTCTCCACATTCTATTCATCCGATCTCTTATCTCATTAATATTAACTTGAGTAGTCCCACTCAGTTGGGGCTTTTCCTCGGTACTTGCAATCTTTGGCTAGGTGACTGACCTTATGATAGTGAAAACACACCATTATAGTGTTAGAATAACTGAGAGGGGTGTGAATAAGTTGGATCAGTTATCCTACAGTCCCAAATACAAAGATGTAATACTCAAAATAATTCCAATAAATTCTGCAGCTCAGTAACATAAACTATTAAACTGTTTGTGCCTTTTACCGATTGCCAGTTAATTAACTCACTGTGATTACCGACCAAATAAAATATGCATTATGTAAAGTATGACAATAAAACAATCATCACAAAAATAACATAACATAATGATTTAACATGGAAACCTTGCTAAGGGAAAACCCACCTGGGACCGATAACCCAAAATAATTTTCACTCTTCCGAAGTGAGCTCGGTGAAGAGCCAATCCTATTAAAGGTTACAAACACACTGTTAGGTGTGACCTTGTTAGAGGATTTAAGACTAACAGTTAATCTTTTGACCATCATTCACTATGGGGTCAATAAGATAACAATGTGCATTCCTTGAATGACATAGGGGCATAACATAAGACGGTTAAGTCCACTCGGTTAGGAGACTTTTGGTATCAATGGTTAAACTAAAATAGTAGTTGATCTGATTACAATACAACTTAATTTTTAGATTTTTAGATCTATTCTAAGCCCATACAAATCCTCTGATCAATATTTTAATTCACTTCCTCAACTTACTTTCACTCGGTAATAGCTCACTGACGCTCGGTTCACTCTGCAGTTCGGTTCTTCTTCAACCAGTTTGATCAGACATGCATGAAATGGTATTCACGCAAAATGTCTATAGTCTTCTTTCTCTGGCATGTTTCAATAAAGAAACTCATATCTCTTATATAGATAGATAAATCATTTTCATATCAGCCATCAAATTTTTCCACTTATTCTTCTTTGTTGATTTCTCCTCTTAAACCTTCCTCGGTAGTTGTATCAATAACATGTTTCAAATCCATCCTTTAGATCTTCTCCAAATTTTTTCACCCGTGGATATCTTAACAAACTTTATCCTCAATCTCAAAATCATAACAATTTCCATCTCATCATTTTCTGTCGACTAAACTAAGCATTTAATACTTTCATCCATACTCACTTAACAAAGAAATGCATCGACGAATAGAAGCTCGATTAATGTTGTCATTCGGTATACACTACACTGGCTCAGTGTATAATGAAGTCTTCATTTACCGACCACATTGCCTTGTACAGTTTTTCTTCCTTCTTCATAATAGATTAATGCAACATAATCAAGTCAACAATATGAGATCATAGACTCATCAATATGTTACCCAAAGTATTCCTTATCCTCATCTGTCATATCCATCTTTCTCCATGTAGATATCTCAATTCTTCATCTTTTCTCTCTTTTTACAGATGTCTAGATGTTTGTAACTAACATGATAAGTACTGTCAAAACTAGTTGACATCAATGACAACATAATGACTAATTTAATTATCATACATATCATTTCAATAACTTGGTGATCTCTAATCATTGATCTTCAAGTCATTCATGTATTCAATCAGTTGTGGTTCATCAATCTCTCCCTTTGGCATTGATGGTAACACAAGAAATATGACATATGCCATACACATACTAAACATGTATTCTGCAACTATGTAAGTAAATTTCGTAGCTTGATAAGCTCTTCCTAGCTTGATCTTTAATATGTTTAATCACTACGTTACATAATAGCATTACATGTGCAAAATCTCCTCTGTGGATTTGATCTTTTCAGCTCTCAGAGTTCTTCTGTTCTCAGTAACAAATATTCAAATCTCTCCCTGAATTTCTTAGATTGTCTCTCACTTAGATAGGTATTCCATTGATCTCTCTGTGTATCTCTCCCTCTTCTTATCTCTCCCTTTGCAAACAATGCCAAAGAAAAACATAAAACATACAACTCTTCAATAGCCAAGTATCTCTTTGTTGTTCGGTGCATACAATGTATCTCTGTATACTAATATGAAAATTCTCTGTTCTAACTCCTCAAATCTTTCACAACCTTAGACATAATCTAAAGTGTGAGCTATGTTGAATCAACATGAATGATCTTCTAATAAGAATATGCTGATGCAACCTCCAGATCACATTAGTGACCGGTAGATAGGGGACGTACCCCAAGTCTAGTCCTCAAGTATTCAAAAGTGTCCTTTGGTAGAGGCTTGGTAAAAATATCAGCAAGTTTCTCCTTTGATGTAAAATATTCCAATTTGACTTTCTTCTCCTGTGCTTGTTCTCTTAAGTAATGATACTTAATTGATATATGATTTGTCTTTGAATGCATTACATGATTCTTAGAAATATTTATAGCACTAGTGTTGTCACAATATATAATCACTGGCTCAGTGATTACCTCATTCATCCCTTCCAACACTTGTTTGATATAAGAAATGTTTGAACAATTTGTAGAAGTAGCAACACATTCTGCTTCAGTAGTAGACTGAGAAATACAAGGTTGTTTTTTACTTGTCCAAGTTACAAGTCTTTCACCAAAAAAAATGCTCCTCTGGTTGTTCTCTTTCTGTCATCTATATTTCTAGCCCAATCTATGTCGGTGTAAACTCTTAGTTCAAATTTTCCTTTCTTAGGATACCATAAGCCATAATCCTCTATTTTCTTTAGGTATCTCAAGATTCTTTTCACTGCAACTATATGTGAATCCTTTGGATTGGCAGAAAATCTAGCCACAATCCCCACTGCATGTGCAATATCAGGCCTACTATGTACTACACACATCAGTTTACCAATCATAGATCAGTAAAATGTTTAATTTACCTCTGTAGATTCATAATATTTTATCAGTTTGTAGTCTGTGACCATTGACGTTCCTACTGGTTTATCATCTTCCATGCCAAACGTTCTCAATACCTCGTTAATGTACTTTGATTGTGTGATGAAAATTCCATCATTTTGCTAAATAACCTACAAGCCTAGAAAGAATTTAATCTCTCCAAACATTGACATTTCAAATTCCTTTCTCATCTCATCAGCAAATGATTTAAAAATATGATCTTTTCCTCCAAAGATTATATTATCCACATATATTTTAGCAATCAAAATAGTATCATCAGATCCTCCTTTCATGTATTTTTTTTTTGTTTTCACTAGTTCTTACAAAACCAATACTTAAAAGATAAGTATGTAACCTTTCATACCATGCTCTCGGTGCTTGCTTTAATCCATATAAAGCTTTATGTAGTCTATATACCATGTCTTTCTGATTTGGACTAATAAACCCTTCAAGTTGTTCTATGTAGACCTCCTCCTCTAGTATTCCATTCAGAAATGATGACTTAACATCCATTTGATATACCTTAAATTTCTTATGTGCAACATATGCAAGTAACATGTAGACTCCTTCTAGTCTAGCAACAGGTGAAAAATTTCCACCATAATCAATACCTTCTTCTTGTTTATATCCCTTGCAAACAAGTCTAGCTTTATTCCTAGTAACTTCTCCATTCTCATTCAGCTTATTTCTGAAAATCCACTTAGTACCAATAACATTTTTATTTTTTGGTCTAGGTACTAAGGTCCATGTCTTATTCTTTTCAATTTTTTCAATCTCTTCATTCATAGCATTGATCCACTCCTCATTCTCAAGTGTATCCCTAACATTCTTCGGTTCAAACTCACAAACTAAGCATACATTTTGTCTTAACTTACTTCTTGTCAGCATGCTAGCTTGCTTATCTCCAATGATTTAGTTCTCAGGATGATGTCTTCTAACAACTCTTGCTAGAACTTGATCTCTTCTTTGTTCTTCATTATGTTCAGGTTCATTTCCTTGCTCGGTAGATTCTTCGTGATCCTCAGTTTCCCTTTGTTGTTCCTCGGTGTTATTTTCCTGATGCTCGGTTGACTCATCCTATGGCTTTGGTAGGTACTCTGGATCTTCAACATAAGAAAATCTACCATAGTATTCTGGCTCCATGCTTTCTACATCATTCTTATCAGCAAATTCATCAACTCTGACGTTAGCACTTTCAATCATCTTATTAGTAACCTTATTTAACACTTGTAATCTTTACTTTTAGTAGAATATCCAAGGAATATTCCCTCATCACCTTTAGAGTCAAATTTCCCATTCCTATCATCTTTCAAACTAAAACATTTGCTACCAAAAATTCTAAAGTGACTTATACTCACTGTGTATCCAAACCATAACTCATAGGGTGTCTTGTTTGTGTCTTTCTTTAGTTGAACTCAGTTCAGTACATATACAACTATACTAACTACTTCTCTCCAGTACATTTGTGCAATATTTTTCTCTATCACCAGTGTTCTTGCACAATCAACAATAGATATGTTTCTCCTTTCAGTAATCCTATTCTGTTACGGTGTTCTAGGTGTAAAAACTTGTCTTTTGATACCATGCTCATTACAATAGTTAGTGAATTCATCAGAAATAAACTCACCACCTCTATCAGACCTCAATCATTTCACTTCTTTTCCAATTTCTTTTTCTACTTTAGCCTTGTACCATTGAAACATCTTCAATGCCTTAGATTTTTCTTTTAAAAGCATGACAATCATCAATCTAGTATAATCATCAAAAAATAGAATAAAGTATCTATCACCATAGTAGCTTTGAGTTCTCATGGGACCACATAGGTCAGTGTGAACTAAATCCAATATTCTTTTTGTTGAATAGTCTTTACTTTTAAAACTAGATTTTGTCATCTTCCCTTTCTGACATTGATGACACATAACATGATCAGGTTTAGTTAGGCTAGGTAGTCCTCTTACTTTTCTCTTTTTATTGATCTTAATCATGTTATCAAAATTTACATGACATAACCTTGTATGCCATAACCATGCATCTTCATTTTTCCCCAGTAAACAACAAGTCTTAGCATTGTCAAGATAAAATAAGTTACCTTTTGATTGTTCTCCTGTTTCGACAAGATTTCCACTTTCATAATAGATTCTCACCTTCTTTCTTTCAAATGCCACTCGGTGACCTGACTTGTTAAGCTGTGCTACACTTAGCAAATTTTAATTTAGTCCTTTTACCCAATAAGCATTATCACATCTGATTTTATCATTTATCAATAAAGATCCTTTTCCTTTAACCATGCAAGGTGTATCATTACCCATTTTTACTGATCCTCCATTATAATGCTCAAGATGATCAAACTTATCTTCATCACCGATCATTTGATGTGTACAACCACTATCAATGATCCAAGTATCATTTTTACTAACTTTAGAAATGAGTGTTATTTCTACATACTTTTCCTCCTCTTTAGAATCATCTTTCATTGCAACAAACACTACCTCAACATCATCATCAGTGTTGGTGTCGGTGTCCTCATCTTCAACCAAATAACATGCCTTTTCACCCTTATCTTTGTGATCTCAGTTATTTTTGTTGTAGTGTCAGTAACCTCTATTGTTTCTTCTTCCATAGCTTCCATCACTAGATCAGTCTTTTTCTTTATCTTCCTCTTTCCTGTTGGGACATCTAGCAGCAATATGGCCAACTTCTTTACAATTAAGACAAGATAAAGGTAATTTTCCTTTATATATACCTTTACCTTTAGGTAGTCTTCGGGCCATAAGACCTTCAAGTTCATCAATCTCATCATCAGTATTACTATCACTACCATTCCTTATATTATGTCTACTCCTAGATTTACCGATCTTCAAAGAAGACATAAAAGTAGACTCAACACATGATACAACACTATTATCAAAATTGTTCAGGTCAAAAGTTGTTAACTTACCAATCAGACTATCAAGAGTAAGAGTGCTACTAGGTTTAGACTTCATTTCATGTATAACAGATATTATGATTGCCTAAGCAAGCAACAAGGTTCTTAGAATCTTACTTACCATTGTATCTTCATCAATGACACCACCAGATCCTCGGATAGCATTGACTACCTGGTGTAGGAGCACCTTCTTTCTTTATGTTTTTAAGTATTTGTGTGGTGTATTTCCCTAAGGTCATGTTGACCATGTGTATGGGATCCATTTGGTATGTGTAGTCCTAGAAGGTCTTAGGTAGAGTAATGAGTCTTACTTGCCCAATATGGGCTATTCTGCTAGGACATAATACTAGGTCTTATTTTGAGGTTTTAAGCATGGATATGTTTTGTGAGGGCCTAGATAGAGCCTAGGGCCCCTTGTTAGCTTCCTAAGCTCTTTGGGGAAGCAAGTTTGAAAAGTTGTCATCATTGTTGTAAAAGTTGCTTAGCAACTTTTGCAACTTTTGAACAGTTGCTCGGTCTAATTAACCTCAAGATCTCAACCGATGTTTAAGGGTCCTAAACCTTTCCTAAGCAGATCCTAAGACTATTTATGTTTTTTTGGGCTCATATCCCAAGGTTGGAGGTCATACTGTATGAAAGATCTATTATGATTGTGTGTGCACAGTCTAGTTTGTATTGATTTTGATGGAACAATGAGTTAATGAAAGGAATATTTGTCTAAATCAGATCTCTTAGTTAATGTGTAGTGTTTTTGTGTGGATCTACTTTCTATTTCTGCAATTAGTTTAGGGTTTCAATCATAGTTATCTTGTTTAGTTTAATCTTTTCTAAAACTCCTAGTTATCTGGTTTCAACCAAGGAGCTTGCATAAATGAGGGTCTAACTCACTATCCCATCGTTCAATCTGTATGAACTTTTGGGGATAGTGATTAGACCCCATGTATGTATCATACATGGAAGGAGGGGCCCTGGAATGCATGCTAATCATTTTTACAATCCATCCCTAGGTGAGCCATGCTAAGCTCGACTAGGAGGGATTGAGTGAAGCAGCAGTATAGCTTGCAGATGAGTGATGGGAGCTGAATGATAGTAGTTGGGGGTCTTTTTTTTGGTTTTTACCAAGACTGAGATGTAAGCATAGGGGTTGATCAATCCATTTGATCAAGTAAAGTCATCTTTTACTTCATTGGTTCAGAGAAGGCCTAAAACTCCTCTAAAAGACCTATTTTTAGAAAGGGGGTTGTATGGCCAAGGAGGGACCCAAAACCTTTGAAATCCTTGAGGTGTTGCCTCATCTAAAAAGGATTCATAATTTTTTTGCAGGGTCCTTTGGGATAGAACAAGGCTAAATTCCTATTTTCTCGGAGAGGAGGCCTAATTAGGTCATTTCCTTGTAGCCCTATTTTCCAAAGGAACTACTAGACCGGTAAGACGAATGGGTGAAGTAAAGGTTGAAACATGTGAAGTAACATATTCTAAGACATTTTCCCACACCTCCTTGCCTCTGCAAGCTTCCTAGCTCATTGGGAGGTGTAATACCCTTATTCTAGATTAAGGGACACTAGGTGTATGAAGAAACCTAGAAGCATGAAGATAAGTTTAAGTTGTTGAATCAGTTATGATTGCTTTGTTTGGCCTAGGACCAAGGGATTGATCCATTCAAGGAATCCTATAGGTCATTGGTGTATGTAGATAGACTTGAGGGTCACTAGGGGAACCCAAGAGCAAGGGCTTGTGATAAGCTCCTTCCCAACCTCCCTATTAGATTGGTATCAGAGCCCCAAAATCTTTTGGGATTGCATAGTGCATGTCAGATTGTGAATCCAGTGGGTCTTCAATCATGGTGACCAATGTGGAGTTAGCCAAGAAGGTTGAGGACCAAGAGATGGATAACATGATATTGAGGGAGAAGTTAGCTCAATTGGAACAAACATTGAGTGAAGTGCAATTGAAAGCAAAAGAAGTTAGTGACAAGTTGGATTTGTAAGAAGCCAAGGAGAAGGAAACACCTACAGAGGATAAGACTCTAGAGAAAGACCCTTTATTGCAGGAGGAACCACTTTTAAAAGCATTGAAAGCCATGAATGGAAAATCTCTAGAGGGAATACCATTGTTTAGTGGTAAGATGGAACCTGACCTAATCATGGAGTGGATAGATGGCATGGAAAATCACTTTGAATGTGATGGGATTAGTGAAGCACAAAAAGTCAGAATAGCCAAGTCTAGACTTAGAGGCTCTACCTTAACATGGTGGAAATTTATACAAACAAAGAGGGAAAAGGAGGGCAAGAACCCAATCTTGTCTTGGAAGGGCATGGTAAACAAAATCAAGGAAGCCTACATGCCTGAGGACTATGAGATTTAGTTACATAAGAAAAGACAGAGCTTAAGACAAAAGGATCTAGATGTGAGTTCCTACACCGAGGAATTCCAAAAGCTTTGCATGAGATCTAATATAGCAGAGGATGAGAGTGTTAAGGTGGCCAGATATTTGAATGGTTTGAAGTGGAGCTACAATAAGAGATGGTTCTTATCAGTCCTAAGACTATACACCAATGTTATCAATTAGCTATCAAGATTGAAGAAAAAGGCAAGAGGAGACAAGATCAAACCTCCAAGAACAAAGGTAGAGGAAGAGATCAAAGGGGACATAGGGGAGGCTACCAAGGTAGAGTAAATGAACATAAGAGTTAGGGAGATTACAAACCAGTAGAGCATGGTAGTGAGACATCATCTAGAGGAAGTTTTGGTAGAGGAAGAGGACACCAAGGAAGTTCAAATAGAGGGAGAAGTTTAGGCAGGGGTAGCTCATATTTTTCTACTATGAAATGTTATTATTGTGGACAGTTGGGACATCCAGCATATAGGTGCCCAGACAAGCCATCTTCCTCTAATTTTGAAAAGAGGGTAGCATACACCCAAGAGGACACTTCAAGTGTCAAGTCACTGGAAGTTAACCAAATAGAATCAGAGATGGGTGAAAATCTCATGTTTAGAAGGGTCCTAATCAGACAAGCAACTAAGGAAGAGCCAAGGTAGAGGAGGGAACTCTTTAGAGTGAAATGCAAGATCATGGGTAAGGTCTACAAAGTGATTGTTGATTCAGGATCAACTGACAATATTGTAGCAGAGGAGGTAGTGAAGAAACTTAACCTTCCCAAAGTACCCCACACCAACCCCTATAAGGTGACATGGCTAAAAAAAGGCCAAAGTGTATTGGTTAATGAGAAACCATGGATTAAATTATCAATTAGTGGTTATAAGGATAGGCTACTGTGTGATATACTCCCTATGGATGCATGCCACTTATTACTTGGAAGGCCTTGGCAGTTTGACAGAGAAGCCATCTACAATGGCAAGGACAATGCCATTACCTTCAAGAAGGATGGGAAGGCCTTCAAACTTTAGTCTCTACTAGAGGAAGAAGGAGAGAAATCCAAGACCCCTAATGTACTATTGAGTAGTGGGAAGGAGATGATAAGTACATTCAAATAAGAGGACAGTGCAGGGTATGCTATAATGGTAAAGCCAAAGGAGGAGAAGCCTATTCAAGCACCCCTACCTACTGAAATTCAAGAGATGCTTAGAAAATACAAGGATATTGTGAGTGATGAAAGACCTGCATCCCTACCACCTAAGAGGTCCATAAGTCATCAAATTGACTTCATTCCAGGAGCCTCATTGCCAAACAAGGCAGCATACAAGTTTACACTAGAGCAGAATCAAGAGGTGGCTAGGCAAGTTCAAGAACTATTGGATCAAGGGCTCATCAAGAAGAACATTAGCCCATGTGCCATACCAGTTGTGCTAGCATCCAAGAAGGGTGGAAAATGGAGGTTCTTCACTGATTCAAGGGAAATTAACCAGATCACAATAAGGTATAGGTTCCCCGTACCTAGAATAAAGGATTTGATAGATTATTTGGGAGAAGCATAGTAATTCACCAAGCTGGATCTTAAGAGTGGCTACCATCAGATCAAGATCAAGGATGGAGATGAGTGGAAGATAGCATTTAAGACCATTGAGGGTCTATATGAATGGCTTTTAATGCCATTTGGGCTTACTAATGCCCCAAGCACATTCATGAGGTTAATGAATGAAGTGCTCAAGGATCACATAGGCAGATTTGTGGTGGTATATCTTGATGATATACTCATCTTTAGTAAGACCAAAGAAGAGCACTTGGCACATGTAGAGACATTACTCAAGAGGTTGTATGAAGAATAGTTAGCAATCAACCTAGAGAAGTGTGAATTTCTCAAGTGGGAGCTAGTTTACTTAGGTTTTGTGGTATTTAAGGGTCTACTGAAAATGGATCCACACAAAGTGGAAGCAATCACAAGTTGGCCTACACCAACATCAAGAACAACAATAAGGATTTTTCATGGGCTTGCACAATTCTATAGGAAGTTCATAAGGAAATTTAGTGGGATATGTGCACCATTCCTTCACACTATAAAGGGTGGAGTGAAGACCAAGTTCAGATGGACAATAGAAGCTAATAAACCATTTGAAGAGTTGAAGAAACAAGTAGAAACATAGCCCATCCTCCTATTACCTAGTTTTGACAAGCCATTCACTTTGGAATGTGATGCAAGTGGTATAGAAGTGGGAGGAGTGATAAGCCAAGAAGGCAGACCCATAGCATTTTTTAGTGAAAATATTAATGAAGCTAAGAAGAAGTATTCAACATATGACTTGGAACTATATGCATTGGTTTAATCACTTAGGAAATAGAGACACTACCTCCTACCCAAAGAGTTTGTAGTGTTCATTGATAATTAGGCACTTAGCTATATAAACACTCAAGAAAAGTTGAGCAATAGACACTTGAAATGGATGGAATACCTGCAAGCTTTCACCTTCACCATAAAGCACAAGAAGGGACACCTAAAAAAGGTAGCAGATGCATTAAGTAGGAGGTTGTTGACAGTCTAAGAGGTTCAGTTGCAGAGCATTGGCATTAAAAGTTTCAAGGGACTTTATAGTGAAGATGAAGATTTCTCTGAGGCATACAAGGTATGCACTGAATTTGAGACCCATTTCCACAGTCCATTCTCTAAATACACCTTGCAAAGTGGGCTATTGTTCAAAGGGAAACAATTATGTGTTCCCAAAGGTTCAATGAGAGAGAACCTGATCCAAGAGAAGCACAATGGCAGTCTAAGTGGACATTTTGGTATCAACAAGATACTAGAATTGGTGCAGAGATTCTACTATTGGCCTAAGATGCCAAAGGATGTTAGAAGGTATGTGGAACAGTGTGTGGTGTGTATGAAAGAAAAGGGAGGATCCAAAAATGCAGGTTTGTATCAACCCTTACCCATTCCAAATAGGCCATGGGAATTCATAAGCATGAACTTTGTGGTAGGTCTTCCTAAAACTAAATTAGGATTTGATAGTGTGTATGTAGTGGTGGATAGATTTAGTAAAATGAGTCACTTTATCCCTTGTAGAACCACTCATGAATCAAGCTACATAGCTCATTTTTTTTTCAAAGAAACTATTAGGATTCATGGTTTTCCTTTAAGCATTGTGTTTGACAGGGATGTGAAGTTTATGAGTCACTTTTGGAAGACTCTATGGAGAAGGCTAGGTACAAATCTATTCTTTGGATCAGCATACCATCCCCAAATGGATGGACAAACAGAGGTAATAAATAGGGTACTAGGAAACCTATTGAGATGCCTCACTAAGGAATATGGGAAAACATGAGACATGATCATTCCCCAAGTAGAATATGCCTACAATGATAGCATCAACAGGACCACAGGAAGGAGTCCATTTGAAATAGTTTATAGAATAAATCCAAGAGGGGTATGTGAACTCAGGGATCTAGGAGCCATGGAGCATAGGAGTGGCCATGCTGAAGATTTTTATCAGACCATGAAGGAAGTGTAGGAGCAAGTTACGAAGACAAACATGGAAGCCACCCAAAAACTCAAGACCAAGGTGGACATGACAAGGAAGGATATACAATTTTTAGTGGGGAACTATGTCATGGTCCATCTCAACAAGTCAAGATTGAAGAAGGGGATACCAACCAAGCTGCAGATGAAAAGAGTGGGGCCTTGTAAAGTGCTAGAAAATCATGGAAACAATGCCTACAAGGTGGAATTCCTGGTAGATCTGAACATCTCACTAGTGTTCAATGTGGCAGACCTGATCAAATTCAAGGGACCTGTATTAGAGGTCAATCATGGCATTGGAGATATACTTGAGGATCTCAGTGACATAGTCCTACCTCCTAAAGAGGAGCCACAAGCAGAGAAGATTCTTGAATCAAGAGTGCATAAGAAGACAAGGAATAGAGAATACTTGGAGCATCTCATCAAGTGGAAGGGATGTCCTGAATCAAAAGCAACATGGATAGAGGAATTTGACTTCAAGAAGCATGGCATAGATACCTCTATCCTCTCCTCCACCAAATCTTAAATCTCTTGTGTGCAGGGGGGAGTATGGTACAGGAGCACCTTCTTTCTTTATGTTTTTAAGTCTTTGTGTGGTGGATTTCCCTAAGGTCATGTTGACCATGTGTATGGGATCTCTTTGGGATGTGTAGTCCTAGAAGGTCTTAGGTAGAGTAATGAGTCTTACTTGCCCAATATGGGATATTCTGCTAGGATATAATGCTAGGTCTTATTTTGAGGTTTTAAGCATGGATATGTTTTGTGAGGGCCTAGATAGAGCCTAGGACCCCTTGTTAGCTTCCTAAGCTCTTTGGGGAAGCAAGTTTGAAAAGTTGTCATCATTGTTGTAAAAGTTGCTTAGCAACTTTTGAAAAGTTGCTTGGTCTAATTAACCTCAAGACCTAAAATGATGTTTAAGGGTCCTAAACCTTTCCTAAGTAGATAATAAGACTATTTATGTTTGTTTGGGCTCATATCCCAAGTTTGGAGGTCATACTGTACAGAAGATCTATTCTGAGTGTGTGTGTGCAGTCTAGTTTGTATTGATTTTGATGGAACAATGAGTTAATGAAAGGAATGTTTGTCTGAATTAGATCTCTTAGTTAATGTGTAGTGTTTTTGTGTGGATCTACTTTATATTTCTATAATTATTTTAGGGTTTCATTCATATTTATCTTGTTTAGTTTAATCTTTTCTAAAACTCATGGTTCTCTGGTTTCAACCGAGGAGCTTGCATAAATGAGGGTCTACCTCACTATCCCACAATTCAATCTGTATAGACTTTTGGGGATAGTGAGTAGACCTCATTTATGTATGATACATGGAAGGAGGGTCCCTAGAATGCATGCTAAGCATTTCTATAATCCAGCCCTAGGTGAGCCATGCTAAGTTCGACTAGGAGGGATTGAGTGAAGCAGCAATATAGCTTGCAGAGGAGTGATGGGAGTTGAATGATAGTGATTGGGAGTCTTGTGTTTGGTCATTACCAAGACTTGTATGTAAGCACATGGGTTGATCAATCCACTTGATCAAGTAAAGTCATCTTTTACTTCACTGGTTCAAAGAAGGCCTAAAACTCCTCTAAAAGACCTATTTTTAGAAAGGGGGTTGTACGGCCAAGGAGAGACCCAAAACCTCTGAAATCCTTGAGGTGTTGCCTCATCTAACAAGGATCCATAATTTTTTTGTAGGGTCCTTTGGGATAGAACAAGGATAAAGTCCTATTTTCTCAGAGAGGAGGCCTAATTAGGTCATTTCCTTGTAGCCCTATTTTCCAAAGGAAATACTAGATTGGTAAGAAGAATGGGTGAATTAAAGGTTGAAACATGTGAAGTAACATATTATAAGACATTTTACCACACCTCCTTGCCTTTGCAAGCTTCCTAGTTCATTGGGAGGTGTAATACCCTTATCCTAGATTAAGGGACACTAGGTGTATGAAGAAACCTAGAAGCATGAAGATAAGTTTGAGTTGTTGAATTAGTTTTGATAGCTTGGTTGGGCCTAGGACTAGGGGATTAAGCCATTCAAGGAATCCTATAGGTCATTGGTGTATGTAGATACACTTGAGGGCCACTAGGGGAACCCAAGAGCAAGGGCTTGTGATAAGCTCCTTCCCAACCTCCCTATCACTACCTCTTTGATTCAGTTCATATATTATGTAATTTTTTCTCCTTCCTTCATTTTCATATCATCAAATATACCTCTTAAGCTTTCAGCTTTGGATCTCTTCACATTTGCATTACCACCATAGACTAGAGAAATTTTATCCCATTTTTTCTTTGCAGTAGTGAGAGTCTTAACATCCTCAAATTCAGCATTAGATAGACCAACAAAAATCTCTATCATAGTAATGTTGTGTTCATGTCGGTATCTCAAATGATCCAGAGTTAAAGGTCCAGTCAGCGGTTGTATGTAGCCATTGTTCAATAAGGTTATAGAAGAATCAACAATTCCAGATATGTGAAGTTTCATCCAGCTTTGCCATATAGTAAAGTTGTCCTTATTCAGCTTCGACACTTCCCTCTTATACATCTTGTAATATTTTTGTTGAAGTCCTTAAAACTTTGTTCCAAGGAACCAATGCTCTGATACCAATTATTAGAATAACTGATAGGGGGTTGAATTAGTTAGATCAATTATCCTATAGTCACAAATGCAAAGATGTAATACTCAAAATAGTTCCAATAAATTATGCAGCTCGGTAACATAAACTATTAAACTGTTTGTGCCTTTTACCGATTACCAGTTAATTAACTCACTGTGATTACCATACCAAATAAAATATGCAGTATGTAAAGTATGACAGTAAAATAATCATCACAGAAATACATAACACAATTATTTAACGTGGACACCCTACTAAGGGAAAAACCACCTGGGACTGGTAACCCAAAATAATTTTCACTCTTCTGAAGTGAGCTCGGTGAAGAGCCAACCCTATTAAAGGTTACAAACACACTATTAGGTGTGACCTTGTTAGAGGATTTAAGACTAACAGTTAATCTTTCGACCAACATTCACTATGGGGTCAATAAGATAACAATGTACATTCCTTAAATGACATAGGGGCATAATATAAGATAGTTAAGTCCACTCAGTTAGGATATTTTCTGTATCAATGGTTAAACTGAAACAATAGTTAATCTGATTATAATACAACTTAATTTGCAGATGTTCATATCTATTCTAAGCTCATACAAATCCTCTTATCAATATTTCAATTCACTTCCTTAGCTTACTTTTACTTGGTAATAGCTCGCTGACACTCGGTTAATTCTGCAAGTTAGTTCTTCTTCAACCAGTCTGATCAGACATGCATGAAATAGTATTCACGTGAAATCTCTACAATCTTCTTTCTCTGACATGTTTCAATAAAGAAACTCATATCTCTTATATAGACAGATAAACTATTTTCATATCAACCATCAGATTTTTCCGCTTATTCTTCTTCGTTGATTTTGCCTCTTAAACCTTCCTTGGAAGTTGTGTCAATAACACGTTTCAATTCCATCCTTTAGATCTTCTCTAAATTTTGTCATTCATGGATCTCATAACAAACTTTATCCTCAATTTTGAAATCATAACAATTTCCAGCTCATCATTTTTTGTCAGCTAAACTAAGCATTTAATACTTTCATCCATACTTGATTAACAAAGAAATGCATCGGTGAATACAAGCTTGGTTAATACTGTCGCTCGGTATACACTACACTAGCTCGGTGTATACTGAAGTCTTCATTTACTGACCACATTGCCTTGTACAATTTTGATTCCTTCTTCATAATAGATTAATGAAACATAATCAAGTCAACAATATGAGATCATAGACTCATCAATATGTTACCCAAAGTATTCCTTATCCTCATCTATCATATCCATCTTTCTCCATGTAGATATCTTAGTTCATCTTTTCTCTCTTTTTACATATGTCCAGATGTTTGTAACTAACATGATAAGTATGGCTAACACTAGTTGACATCAATGATAACATAATGAATTATTTAATTATCTTACATATCATTTTAGTAACTCGGTGATCTCTAATCACTGATCTTCAAGTCATTCATGTATTCAATCAGTTGTAGTTCATCAATCTCTCTCTTTGGCATTGATGGAAACACAAGAAATATGACATATACCATACACATACCAAACATGTATTCTACAACTATGTAAGTAAACGTTGTAGCTCGGTAATCTCTTCCAAGCTTAATCTTTAGTATGTTTAATCACTACGTTATATAACAACATTACAAGTGCAGACTCTCCTCTATGGATTTGATCTTTTCAGCTCTCAGAGTTCTTCTATTCTCAGCAACAAATATTCAAATCTCTCCCTGACTTTCTCATATTGTCTCTCCCTTAGATAGATATTCTATTGATCTCTCTGTGTATCCCTCCCTCTGCTTATCTATCTCTTTGACAGTAATTCCAAAGAGAAACATAAAACATACAGCTCTTCAATAGCCAAGTATCTCTTTGTTGTTCGGTGCAGATAATGTATCTTTGTATACTAATATGCAAATTCTTTGTTCTAACCCCTCAAATCTTTCACAACCCTAGACATAATCCAAAGTGTGAGATATGTTTCATCAACATGAATGATCTTCTAATAAGGATAGGCTGATGCAACCTCCATATCACATTAGTGACCGGTAGATAGGGGACGTACCCCAAGTCTAGTCCTCAAGTATTCAAAAGTGTCCTTCGGTAGAGGCTTGGTAAAAATATCAGCAAGTTGCTCCTTTGATGTAACATATTCCAATTTGACTTGCTTCTCATGTACTTGTTCTCTTAAGTAATGATACTTAATTGACATATGCTTTGTCTTTGAATGCATTACATGATTCTTAGAAATATTTATAGCACTAGTGGTGTCACAGTATATAATCACCGGCTCAGTGATTACCTCATTCATCCCTTCCAACACTTGTTTGATATAAGAAATGTTTGAATAGTTTGTAGCAGTAGCAACATATTCTGCTTTAGTAGTAGACTAATAAATACAAGGTTGTTTCTTACTTGTCCAAGTTACAAGTCTTTCACCAAAGAAAAATGCTCCTCCAGTTGTGCTCTTTATGTCATCTATATTTCCAGCCCAATCTGCGTCGGTGTAAACTCTTAGTTCAAATTTGCCTTTCTTAGGATACCATAAACCATAATCCTCTATTTTCTTCAAGTATCTCAAGATTATTTTCACTGCAACCATATGTGAATCCTTTAGATTGGTAGAAAATCTAGCCACAATCCCCACTGCATGTGCAATATCAGGCCTACTGTGTACTACATACATCAGTTTACCAATCATAGATCGGTACAATGATTGATTTACCTCTGTAGATTCATCATCTTTTGTCAGTTTGCAGCCTATGACCATCAATGTTCCTATTGGTTTAGCATCTTCCATGCCAAATGTTCTCAATACTTCCTTAATGTACTTTGATTGTGTGATGAAAAATCCATCATTTTGTTGAATAACCTGCAAGCGTAGAAAGAATTTAATCTCTCCAAACATTGACATTTAAAATTAGTTTCTCATCTCATCAGAAAATGATTTACAAATATGATCTTTTCCTCCAAAGATTATATCATCCACAAATATTTCAGCAATCAAAATAGTATCATCGGATCCTCCTTTCATGTATAAATTGTTGTTTTTAGAAATTAATTCAAGGATCATCATGTTCATTATATTTTGTTGACCTACAATAAAATATCTTATGACCATACTTATTGTAATTGTAACAATAACCATTAAACTTAGGAATGCTCAATGGATTACCTCTTTTTCTCTTGCAAAACAAATTTGTATGACCTAGTTTCTCACAATGGTAGCAAGTAATCTTCTTTGGCTTTAGTGGGATAGCAATATTATCTTAGTTTGTTTCTTGTTTAGAGGACTCACCCTTCTCGATGGTTTTGCTTTCATTGAATCCAAGTCCATAAGTATCTCTCGGCTGTCTCTGACCTCTTAGTTATTCATCCAATATCCTCAGTGATTCTTCATTTCTTTTCAAGAATTCATTAGCATCTTTGTTAGATTTTAGTTCATTCCTCAGATGTTCATTTGTAGATCTCAGTTTAGCAATCTCTCTAACTTTCCTTGCAACTTCTTGATTTGCACAGACTAGTTGGTCTGTCAAGTTGTAGTAAATTTGTGTCAACCTCAATATTTCCCCATCTTTCTCATTTAGCCTTGTGTTCATTTTTCTTATCTCATCTTTCACCATTCTTTTTTCATCTTCAACTTTTCTCTTTTGTTCTAGGACTTCACACATCCTTACCGATTGAGCTTCTTGTGTTTCTTTTTAGTGTTTTTACCTAATTAGTTAGGTTTTTTTTTTTTTTTATAGTTAAATTTTGATATTGCAGCCTTAGATTCATCAGACATACTTCTTTTTTATAGTTATTTAAGTTCTTCAACCTGATCCTTAGTGTCCTTCAATTGATGTGCTAGCTATTTTCTCTTGTTGAGTGAATACTTTAATTTTCTCCTTAATTCTCAATCTTCTCATTAGCCATCCTCAGTTCCATGTCCATGTTATCAATCACCCTTTCATACTTATAACTTTTTATCTCTTTAGATCTTTCCTCTCAAGTGGTTAAACTTTTGAATAAGAGACTCATCTTTGATACCAATTGTTGGATTAAGTATGGAAAGATGAGTACTGAGAGGGGAGGGGTGAATCGGTACTTCGAAAATACTTTATTTAAAATTCTTAACCATTTAATGATTTCATAACTTTGCATGAATCTCATAAAACATTAACAATAAACATAACATAAAATATAACTCATCATAGTGATTATGGAAAAAATTAAGGTGGGGATGACACCCACAAAACTTCAATACCGAAGTAAACAGTCTACTCGGTTAGACCTAAAATGTTTAGCTATTTATGATAGCTTACCGTATTAAGATTATTAACCTAGTTAAGAGTCTAAAGACCAATTAAGTCTACCATGCTAAAGGATTTTACAATTCTAATCTAAGAACTATACCCGGTTAAAGGATTTACAAAATTAGATGTATTAGGGTCTTCTTAGTTAAGAGACTTTACAATTCTATTTAAACACTAACTCAGTACATAAACTATCTGTAGTAATTGCATCTATCTTATGCTTATCAAACTCAATATTCTCATTAATTATTTACCTTAACATGTGCTTCACTCACAATAACAATTTTGTACTTGGTAGCTTCAACTCTAAATCACAATTATACTATTCTCTTTACTGCTCTATTACTCGGTGGCTTCTCTTCTCATCACCTTCTGTCTGCAATTTCTCCTTCGCACATGCACTCTCTCATACTCTTATTGTGATCTTCACATTCTATTCCATTTATACTCAATTGTAGAAGTGGTGGAAATTTTCTAGAATCATCTCTTTAAGTAGTGGTAGCATTGGTTACTCCTCCAATGTATATATCCCATTTAATTCTTATTTGTGAATCTCACCTTGTAATAGGGCATAATCATTGTATTTAAATATTTAATTCTCTTTCATACAATCTCCTCGAGATTTGTAAATCATTTTCTTCTCAGTGTCTAGGTTCAATGTATTTGTAGATTCTCCTTGTGTCGGCTTGAGATGCTCGATAATACGTTTACTTGTTTCTTGATTAATGTATTATCTCTCAATTTGGTAATTGTTGTAGCTCATTACAAATCAGTGTTCAGTATTCGGTTTTCCTTTCTTAGTGTCTTCTCCTTATTTCCTTTACCGAAAACTATCTTTTCTTTATTTCCTTTACTGACTAGCTTAATATATTTACTGACTTGACTTTTCTTCTTTACCAAATGACTTTAACAATCAATGTGACGTTATCATAACTAATGACAACACAATAACTCTATAGGAGTATCAAGTGTTAGTGTAGAAGTACAAGGAACTAAGAATTAGATCTAGAGATGAATATCAAGTTTAGGTGTGTGATTTTAGAGTATGATAAAATAATGTCTATGGATACTATTTATGTGATCACATCATTTAATTACATGTATCAAGAGAGATATTGCAAGTTTATGTGACTGAGATAGTGAAAAATAGTAAGAAATGAAGAAGTGTTTGATCGATAAGATGGTCAGATCAGGTATCTAGTATCAATAAAAGGCTAATATATTGTTGAAGTATTGCAATGACATGGTAGATGTTGATGTGGAAAGGTAAATTGTGTGTTGTGATCGATAATGAAGGAATTTCTCAAAGTTGTGCAAGTACCTAGGAAAAAGTGACGAAGACAAAAATTATTGGATGAATCGAAGGTGCGATGAAATCCTATGGTTAAAATTTTTATTTTATTGTGGAATCTGATTTAGGTACATTAAAATTTTACTATGCTTGTGTAGGAGATTTGAATCTCAAGTGTTTAGGGTTTTTTATCTGCCTTACTAAGAAGAATATAAATATATCAGAAAAAAGGAGGAAAAATAGAGAGTTTGGATACACTGACATACTATGTTTCAAGAGGTGTGATTCATAAACTAAGTGTGTATGTAATCTTAGAGTGATTGAGCTTAATTAGATTTATTCAAACAAGAAAGAAGTACTATTTCATCAAATCATTTTATATTTGGGTTTGTCTCAAGGAAAGCCCTAACATGTTTGCATGCAAAATCCCTTAACTAGGTCATGCTTAACAGTGTGGGCAAGATCTTTAACAATATTTGAATGCTAAATCCTTTAATAGGGTGACACATTATCTTTTTTTATGAATCTCTTAAAAGAGTAGTCTTTAACAGGACTTTCTAGTTAGATTAACAAGGCTAAGATACTCTTAACTGGGTATGCCTTTGACAAGGTGATTGTAATTAGTCCTAACATGCCATATTTTATTGAGCTCAGTGAAATATTGTGGGAATCATTATCACACATTATTTTTTTCCCTCTAACGAGGGTTTCCATGAGAAAAATCTTGGTATCTTGTGTTAATATTTTTGGATGTTGGATGCGATAGTGTTCTACATTATTTTTTAGTTTTGCATGTTGGTTGTTTTGAAAGTTTGTAAGTTTAGTTATAAAATTTATTTCTTCAATTATTCACCCCCCCCCTTCTCAATGCCTATTCAGAGTAACAAAAATCACAAGTGCTAGGTGAAGAAACCACTTAGAAAAAATTTATCACTTGACAAGCCAGAACCAATAGGTGTCGTCGGAGCAAGAGGCTCCACAGGCCAACCAGAAGCAGAGCCATGATGCAAGGGATAATTTGAGAAACACATCCATGCATCTTCTCCTCCACTAGGGGAGCAGCTAGGATCCTGAGACTATGAAGTGTGAGAATGATGAGCGGAAGAACTGCGACCGTAGTTTCACCCACGAGGCAGAGTCTGATCCCCGGAGGATAAATTTAGTGGCACTATGGAAACCATACAAGGGGCATTGCCCCAATGTTGAAGTAACTAATAAAGGTGGAATACCTCCAACACAACTTTATTTTCCTGTAATTATATCTACATAAGAACACTATTACATATACATGCTTTAGTATACAAAGATAAATTAATACCTAGAAAGTTGTGTGTGAATAAGACAACATTTATATCCTTCCATAAATTGAATAGAATTTCCATCCTGAAAGAATGTCATATATGTGAGTACTTGAAAGGAATCCTAGGGTAATCATCCAGCAAAACCATATGCAAAGAAAAATGCTTCGACCTAAATGGTCAAAAAAAATCATGAATCCAACTCTAATATTGTTGAGCTCTTTTGTAGAAGTAGAAAATATGAAGAAAAGACTTAGGTTTCCCACAAAAATGACTATTAGGGTCAGGAACTCCCAGATTCCTAAGTCTTGAATCCAAAGACAAGCCTTGGAAAAGAATACACGAAGAAAAGTGGGCAATTTTGGGCCCAGCAAATGCAGACCAAACAATGAGAAATTTGTGTCTCTAGGATTTATGGGAAGACTTAAAATGCCAACGTTGGTTAATAATGTTGACCATTGATAGATGGGGAAGAAACCATAGATAAAACATCTTGGGTTTATTAATAGAAAGAGAATTACCATGATACCACTTCCAGTCCTTCCACCAGGGCTTGATAGACTAAAGACCAAGATTATAAAGCATGCAAGGAGTCAACGCCAAGACCAACAAGTCATAATTGTGTCAATCTAGGTGAGATAGAAGAAACTAGACTTGACGGTCTTCCCATGATCTGAGACTCATAGTATCCCTAGAAAAGAGATCTTTAGGTGCTCTAATATTTCATTTATGAAAACACAAAGTATGAACACCCTAAATCTTGGCAAGAGGAAGCCCCTAGGTATAAAATAATAGTGACCACCAAATATTATGTTGGTTGAAAGAAATCCCATCATAAAATCCATCTCTAGCCTAGTGAATCCAAGGCTTAATGACTTCTCAGGCTCTCCATATGCTTTTGGCAACAAAAGTTCCTTGGATTTGAACTAGATATTTTATAACAAGAAGGGTTTGAAAGCTAATCCCCTTCCAAGAGGGCATGTTAATGGGAAATATAGAATAAATACAATGCTTGAGAAGAATTTTCCAGGCTTCATCTCTAGTAAGAGCTATGATGACCCATTTGGCACAAAGAGCCAAACATTGCTTCTAGGTAGACTATTGACCAAGCCCTCTAGAGTCCTTCGGAAGGAAACAATAATGCCAAGAAAATTTGTGAGATCCATCATGGTCAGCTCCAGAGGCCCAAAGAAAATCACACAAAATATTTTCTAACTTCATGTATGAGTCTTTTAAAGGAGCCCTGTAATAAGAATAGTACATGTGGGTAGCTGCTAGGACTTTATAACAGATTTGGAATTTACCAGCTAGAGAGAGAGGCTTGGTAATCTAGTAGGCAAGCTTCTTCTCTATATGAGAAAGAACATTATTCATAGTTCCACTGGTGAAGCTTGGAAGGAAAAAAGAATGCCCAGAAAGTGAAAAATTTCTCAATGTTGAATCCACTTCCACCCATATTGGAGAATCTTGTAGGGTGGCATTTTATGCCACTAAATAGATGACCCAGAAGCCAAAAAAAAGGTATCCAGACATTGGAGAGTTGCCTAAATGTTTTCTTCTTCCTAAATCAAAGTGAGGAAATAATCATCTGTAAAGTGGCCATTGAAAATTTGAGGTGACTATGGCATGGAAATTCCTTTGACACAACAAACAAAAATTGTAGAGGCTAAAAAATACCCAAAGCCTTCAGTAGCCATAACATAAAGGGAAGGTTCTAGAGGACAAACCTAGTGAAAAGATCTTAAAATCCCCAAAACAAAGGATCTTAATGGTGATACAAGTAGAAGCATCCCCAAAAAGAATTTGAATGTACTGAATGGTCATTCAATGCAATCATAGGCTTTAGAAAAGTCTATTTTGAAAAAAAAATAACACTCTGCTTCGAGCATCTTGCCCATTCCATTCCTTCCCAAACAACAATAATGTTGTCCAAAATATAGTGTGATTTGATGAAGCCAGTTTTCTCAAGTCGAATAATGAGAGGCAAAATGTGATGAATCTTGAGATTCATAGCTTTGGAAATGATCTTATAAGAGACATTGAGAAGAGTAATGGACCTCCAATTGCAAATGTCCTTTGGGTCTCAAACTTTGGGTATGAACTTAATACTCTGTTGATTAATGATTTTATCTTATTTAGATTAGATTTTATTATTAAATTAGATTTAGGTACATGTATATGGATGTAGGAAAAAAAATTTAACCATTCATCACATGATAAACCCAAATTTATTATAGTACCTTATCCTACTTGTAATTTTGTAATTTTAGATTTGTATTTTTTATTTTATTGTTCAATCTTGTAGTCAGTTTGATTTTGCATGCCAAAAAATCTTCTAAGGCCCCTAGGTCCTCTTAAGAAAGGTACAAGGATAACCCTCCTCTTTCAATGGCTTACCCTAATATGTCCATCATTGAATACCTCACTGTTAGAATAATTGAGAGGGGGGTGAATCAATTATCCAGTGTCCCAATTCAAAATGCATAATCCAAAACAAATTATCTCAAACTTATGATGCTTGGTAACTTAATATCCTATACTGTATGTGCTTTTACCGATTACCAATCAATAACATACTATGATTACCAATCAAATCAAATATGTAACATGCAAATATGACATCAAACAAATATCACAATCAACACATAACACAAGAGATTTAACGTGGAAACCATGTGAAGGGAAAAACCACCTGGGACTGGCAACCCAAAAATTATTCACTCTTCTGAAGTGAGGTTAGTGAAGACCCAAGCTTGTTAAAGGTTAAAAACACACTGTTAGGTGTGACCTTGTTAGAGGATTTTAGACCAACCATTATCGTCCAACCAACATTCACTATGGGGTTGACATGATAACAATGTTCATTCTATGAATGGTACATAATAAAAACTTTCCTAGTCCACTCGATTAAGAGATTTGACTGTGTACAATGGTTAAAATGTAACAGTAGGTGATCTGCCATAATACAACTCAATTGCAGATGTACAGATCAATGTTAGACTCATTCAAATCCTCTGATTAGTGTAACAATTTTGTTTCAAACAAGTTCATTGACTTATTGTCGCTCAGTAATAGCTTCCTGACGCTTAGTATACTTTGCAGTTCAATTCTCCTTAACCAGTATGATCAAATGTGCATGAAAACTTATTCACATGATAATCTTGCAGTATCCTTTCAGCATTAGATTCAATGTGAAACTCTATCTCTTATATAGACATGTAAATCATTTTCTTCTCCTCCATCATATTTTTCCGCTTAATCATCATCGTTAATTTTGCCACTTTAACCTTCCTTAGATGACATGTCAATAACACATTTCAATTCAATCCATCAGATCTTATTTGAATTATGCTAGCTGTTGATCTTCATAACAAACTTCACCTGTTACCTCGAAATCATACACTTTCCAGCTCATCAATCCTTATCGGCTAAACTAATCATTTAGTTCCTTTTTCTCCTTCTTGGTTAACAAAGAAATGCGTTGGTGAACACAAGCTTAGTTTACACTATGCTCGGTATACACTACGCTCCGTCGGTGTATACTATAATGCTTCATCAACCGATAACACTACTTTGTGTCTTTTAGCTCTATTCTTCATCATAGATGAATGCAACATAATCAAGTCAATATCATAAGGTCATAGACTCATCAATAAGTTACCCAATGTATTCCTTATCCTCATCTGTCATATACATCTTGCTTATGTAGATATTTATGTTCTTCATCTCTTTCACTCCTTTTCTACAGATGTTTTAGTAGAGTAACTTACAAGCTAAGTATTGTCAAACTAGTTGACATCAATGACAACATAATACTGATTTAATAATCTTACATATCTAATCAGAAACTCCTTGGTGATCTCTCTATCATAGATTCTTCAATCAGGTTCTAAATCAGTTGTAGTTCATCAATCTCTCCCTTTGGCATTGATGGCAACTCAAGTAATATGAAATATACCATACACATACCATACATGTTTTCTACAACTCTGTGAACAAAATGTTGTACAAGATCTCCCTTAGCTTAATATGTTTAATCACTACGTTACTCAACAACATTACCCAACTTTTGTTCTCTGTAACTAATCTTCAATGTTCTGCTCTGTCAGATTGTCTCTCCCTTAGATAGATATCTCATCGGTGTATATTGTTTCATATCTTTCATATTTGTTTATCTCTCCCTTTGAAAACAATCCCAAAGAAAAAAATAAACATACAACTCTATTTTAGCCATGTAACTCTCTGTTGTCCGATGCATTCGTTGTATCTCTGTATACTGATATGCCAATCTATTCCAGTTCTCCAAACTTTTCATAGCCTTAGACAAGATCCAAAGTGTGATCTATGATGCATCAACATGAATGATCATCTTATAAGATTAGGCTAATGAAACATCCAAATCACATTAGTGATCGGTAGATAGGGGACGGACCCCTAGTCTTGTCCTCAAATATTCAAATGTGTCCTTCAACAGAGGCTTTGTAAATATATCTGCAAGTTACTCTTTAGATGTAACAAATTCTAACTTCACTTGCTTCTCATGTACTTGTTCTCTTAAGTAGTGATACTTAATAGAAATATGCTTTGTCTTAGAGTGCATCACTGGATTCTTTGAAATATTAATGGCACTTGTATTATCATAGTATATAATCATTGGCTCAGTGATTACCTCATTCATTCATTCCAATACCTACTTAATATATGCAATGTTTGAACAATTAGTAGCAACAACAACATACTCTGCTTCAGCTGTAGACTAAGAAATGCAAGCTTGTTTCTTACTTGTCCATGTAACAAGTCTTTCACTAAACAAGAATGCTCCTCCGGTGGTGCTTTTTTTGTCATCCACATTTCCAGCCCAATCACCATCAGTATAAACCTTCAGTTCAAATTTTCCTTCCTGAGGATACCATAATTCATAATCTTCAGTCTTTTTCAGGTATCTTAAGATTCTTTTAGAAGCAATCATGTGTGATTCTCTAGGGTTAGCAAAAAATCTAGCAACAATTCCCACAACATGTGCTATATCTGGTCTACTATGAACTACATACATTAACTTACCAATCATAGATCGGTACAGTGTCTGGTTTACCTCTGTAGTTTCATCTTCCTTAGTCAGTTTACATCTAGTAGCCATTGGTGTTCCCATAGGTTTAGCATCTTCCATGCCAAATGTCTTCAAGACTTCCTTTATATATTTAGATTGTGTGATGAATATCCCATCACTCCGCTGAATCACTTGTAGTCCTAGAAAGAATTTAATCTCTCTAAACATAGACATTTCAAAATCTTTTCTCATCTCATCAGCAAAGGCTTTACATATGTGATCTTGGCCTCCAAAAATAATATCATCCACAAATATTTCAACAATAAGAATAGTGTCATAAGTATCTCCTTTCATATACAAATTGTTGTTCTCACTAGTTCTAACAAATCCAATACTTAACAAGTAAGTATGCATCCTTTCATACTAGGCTCTCAGTGCTTATTTTAAACCATATAAAGCTTTATGTAGTCTACATACCATGTCTTTCTTGTCTGGATCAACGAACCCTTCTGGTTGTTCTATGTAGACTTCTTCAAGTATTCCATTCAGAAATGTTGACTTCACATCCATTTGATAAACCTTGAATTTCTTGTGTGCAGTGTATGCAAGTAACATTCTCACTCCTTCTAGTCTAGCCACAGGTGCAAATGTTTCACCATAATCAATTCCTTCTTCCTGTGTATATCCCTTGCATACTAATCAAGCTTTATTTCTTGTCACTTCTCCATTCTCATTCCGTTTGTTCCTAAAAATCCATTTAGTACCGATAACATTCTTATTTTTAGGTCGAGGTACTAAAATCTAGGTTTTGTTCTTCTGTATTTTCTCTATTTCTTCTTTCATTGCATTAATCCATTCATCATTCTCTAATGCAACTTTCACATTTTTAGGTTCATATTCACAAACTAGACATGTACCTTGTCTTGCTTTGCTTCTTGTCATCATGCCTGCTTGTCTGTCTCCAATAATTTGTGTCTCAGGATGATGTCTCCTAAAAAATCTTGCCAGTACTCAGTCTCATCTTTCTTGTTCATCTTGGGTAGGTTCATTTGCTTGCTTGGTAGGGCCATCCCGCTCATTGGTTTCTCTTTCCTGTTCCTCGGTAGGGTTTACCTGCTGACTGATTATCACTATCTGATGTGTCGGTAGAACCTCAATTTGTTCAATATAAGTGAATCTACCATAATCTTCTAGTTCTTTTCTGCTTTCCTCTGCATTTTTGTCATCAAACTCATCTACCCGAACATTAGTACTTTCAATCATTTTATTAGTAGTTTTATTCAGACACCTTTATGCTTTGCTTTTAGTGGAATATCCTAGGAATATCCCTTCATCACCTTTTGAGTCAAATTTTCCATTTATTTCATCTTTCAGAATAAAACATTTGCTTCCAAAAATTTGGAAATAACTTATTGTAGGTTTGTGTCCAAACCATAACTCATAGGGTGTCTTGTTGGTGTCCTTCAGTTAAACTCAGTTAAGAACATAAATAGGTGTACTGATAGCTTCCCTCTAGTATGTATCAGCAACATTCTTTTGCAACTTCAGTGTTCTAGCATAGTCAACTATTGACCTGTTCCTTCTTTCAATAATGCCATTCTATTGAGGTGTCCTCGGTGCTGAGACCTATCTTTTAATACCATGCTCATTACAAAAATTAGTAAATTTGGCAGAGATAAATTCACCTCCTTTATGAGATCTTAAGCATTTCAATTCTTTACCTATCTCTTTTTCTACTTTTTCCTTATACCATTTGAACATCTTGAATGCCTCAGATTTTTCTTTTAACAATATGACAATCATCAATCTAGTATAGTCATCAATAAAAAGAATAAAGTATCTATCACCATAATAAATCTGAGTTCTCATAGGACCACATAGGTCAGTATGAACCAACTCAAGTATCTTGTTTGTTGATAGTCTTTGATTTTAAAACTAGATTTAGTCATCATACCTTTCTGACATTCATGGCACATAACATGATCCGGATTAGACAAGTTAGGAAGACCTCTAACTCTTTTCCTTTTACTGATTTTAATCATGTTATCAAAATTCACATGGCATAACCTTTTATGCCACAACCATGCATCTTCATCTTTCATTATCAAACAAGAAGACTGATCAATATCAAGGTAAAATAGATTACCTCTGGATTGTGTACCAATTTTGACAAGTCTTCCTCTATCATCATAGATCTTTACCTTTTTGCTCTCAAAAGCAAGTCGGTGGCCTGAATTGTTCAGTTGTGCCACACTTAGCAGATTATATTTTAGTCCTTTTACCCAATAAGCATTTTCACATTTTATTTTATCATTAATCATCAATGAACCTTTACCTTTTACCATACAGGGTGCATCATTACCCATTCTCATAGATCCTCCATTGTATTCTTCAAGTTTATCAAACTTCTCCTCATCTCCAGTCATGCGATGTGTATAGCCACTATCTATAATCCATGTATCATTTCTATCAACTTTAGAGATCAATGTTGTTTCTTCATGTTTCTCTTCTTCCTCTGAGTCATCTTTCATAGAAACAAATACAACTTCTACATCATCATTAGAGTCAGATTCAAATTCATTTTCTTCAGCTATATAACATACTTTTTTGCCTTTGTCATTACTGTATCGGTTGTCTCTGTTGTTGTATTGGTAGCTCCTATTGTTTCTCCTCCCATAGCTTCCTTCAGATCGGTCTTTGGTTCTTTCATCATCTTTCTTATGTGGACATCTAGCAGAAATGTGGCCAACTTCTTTACAATTAAAGCATGCTAAAGGTAACTTGCCTTTATACCTTCCTTTACCTTTAGGTAACCTTCTGGCCATAAGAGCTTCAAGTTCATCAAGCTCATCATCAGTATTGCTATCACTATCATTCTTATTATTCCGGCTACTAGACTTACCGATCTTTAGAGAAGTCATAAAATTAGATTCAATAGTCGGTACAACACTATTGTCAAAGTTATTCAATTCAAAGGTTGTAAGTTTACCAATCAGATTGTCAAGAGGAAGGGTGTTACCAGATGTAGACCTTGTTTCATGAATTAATAAGATTTTGATTGCATAAATCGGCAATAAGGTTCTGAGAACTTTTCTTACTACTGTCTCTTCACTAATAACACCATCAGATGCTCTAATAGCATGTACTGTTAGAATAACTGAGAGGGGGGTGAATCAGTTATCCAGTGTCCCAATACAAAATGTATAATCCAAAGCAAATTATCTCAAACTCCTAATACTCGGTAACATGAAATACTAATACTGTCTGTGCTTTTACCGATTACCAGTCAATACCATACAATGTTTACCAATCAAATCAAATATGCAATATGTAAATATGACATCAAAAAAAATATCATAATCAACACATAACACAAAGATTTAACATGGAAACCCTGTGAAGGGAAAAACCACCTGGGACCGGCAACCCAAACTATTAACTCTTCTGAAGCGAGGTCGGTAAAGACCCAACCCTATTAAAGGTTACAAACACACTATTAGGTGTGACCTTGTTAGAGGATTTAACACTAACTGTTATCATCCAACCAGCATTCACTATGGGGTTGATAGGATAACAATGTCCATTCTATGAATGCAACATAATAAAGACTTTCTTAGTCCACTCAGTTAAAAGGTTTGACTGTGTACAATGGTTAAAATGTAATAGTAGGTGATCTATCTTAATACAACTCAATTGCAGATGTAAAAATCAATGTTAGGCTCTTTCAAATCCTCTGATCAATTTGTCAATTTTGTTTCAATCAATTTCAATGACTTATTGTTGCTTGGTAATAGCTTCATGTCGCTTAGTTTACTCTACAGATCAGTTCCTTCTTAACTAGTTTGATTAGATGTGCATGAAAACTTGTTCACATGTAAATTCTATAGTATTCTCCTCTGGCATACATTTACATGTAAGATCTCCATCTCTTATATAGACGTGTAAACCATTTTCTTCTCCTCCATTAGATTTTGCCTCTTAATCATCATCGTAGATTTTGCCACTTTAACCTTCTTTGGCTAACATGTCAATAACACGTTTCAATCTTATTCATCAAATCTTTCTTGAATTATGTTAGCCATAGATTTCAAACTTTATCTGTTACCTCGATGTTATACACTTCCAGCTCATCAACCCTTATCGGCTAAACTGTCCATTTAATTTCTTTTCCTTTTCCTTGGTTAATAAAGAAATGTGTTAGTGAACACAAGCTTGGTTAGCACTACGATCAGTATACACTATGCTTCATCGGTGTATACTAAAATGATTCATTAACCGACAACACTGCTTTGTGTCTTTCAGCTCTATTCCTCATCATAGATGAATGCAACATACTTAAGTCAATATCATAAGGTCATAGACTTATAAATAAGTTACCCAATGAATTCCTTATCCTCATCTATCATATACATCTTCCTTATGTAGATATTTATGTTCTTCATCTCTTTCATTCCTTTTCTCAGATCTATCGGTATGGTAACTTACAAAATAAGTACTGTCAAACTAGTTGACATCAATGACAACACAATACTAATTTAATCATCTTACATATCTAATCAGAAGCTCCTCGGTAACTCCTCAGTGATCATCATATCACATATTCTTCAATTAGGTTCTAAATTAGTTGTAGTTCATCAATCTCTCCCTTTGGCATTGATGGCAACTCAAATAATATGAAATGTACCATAAACATACCAAACATGTCTTCTACAACTTTGTGAACAAATGTTGTACAAGCTCTCCCTTAGTTTAATATGTTTAATCACTACGTTACTTCACCAGCATTAGAAATATTTTGTTCTTTGTAACTAATCTTCATTATTCAGCTCTGTCAGATTGTCTCTCCTTTAGATAGATATCTCATTGGTGCATATGTTTGATGTTTTCATATTGTTTATCTCTCCTTTTGACAATAATGCCAAAAGAAAATAAATAAACAAAACAACTCTGTGTTAGCCAAATCACTCTCTATTGCCCGATGTAGTCTCTGTATCTCTATATACTGATATCCCAATTGGTTCTAGTTCTTCAAAATTTTCACAACCTTAGACATGATCCAAAGTCTGAACTATGATGCATCAACATGAATGATATTCTGATAAGATTAGGCTGATGCAACATCCAAATCACCTTAGTGACCAGTAGATAGGGGACATGCCCCTAGTCTTGTCCTCAAATATTCAAATGTATCCTTCAATAGAGGCTTTGTAAAGATATTTGCAAGTTGTTCCTTGGATGTAACAAATTCTAATTTTACTTGCTTCTCCTGTACTTGTTCTCTTAAGTAGTGATACTTAATAGATATGTGCTTTGTCTTAGAGTGCATCACTGGATTCTTTGAAATATTAATGGCACTTGTATTATCACAGTATATAATCACAAGCTCAGTGATTACCTCATTCATTCGTTCCAACACTTGCTTAATATATGTAATGTTTGAACAATTTGTAGCAGTAGCCACATACTCTACTTCAACTGTTGACTGAGAAATGCAAGCTTGTTTCTTACTTGTCTAGCTAACAAGTCTTTCACCAAAGAAAAATGCTCCTCTAGTGGTGCTTTTCCTGTCATCCACATTTCCAACCCAATTAGCATCGGTATAAACTTTCAGTTCAAATTTGCCTTCCATAGGATACCACAGTCCATAGTCTTCAGTCTTTTTCAGGTATCTTAAGATTATTTTAGTAGCAATCATGTTTGATTCTCTTGGGTTAGTAGAAAATCTAAAAACAATTCCCACAACATGTGCTATATCTAGTCTATTGTGAACTACGTACATTAACTTACCAATCATTGATCGATAGAGTGTTTGGTTTACCTCTATAGTTTCATCTTCCTTTGTCAGTTTACATTTGGTAGCCATCGGTGTTCCCACAGGTTTAGCATCTTCCATGCTAAATATCTTCAAGACTTCCTTCATGTATTTTGATTGTGTGATGAATATCCCATCACTTTGTTGAATCACTTGTAGTCCTAGGAGGAATTTAATCTCTCCGAACATAGTCATTTCAAACTCTTTTCTCATCTCATCAGCAAAATCTTTGCATATATGATCTTGGCCTCCAAAAATAATATCATCCACAAATATTTCAGCAATAAGAATAGTATCATCAGTATCTCCTTTCATATACAAATTGTTGTTTTCACTAGTCCTAACAAATCCAATACTCAACAAGTAAGTATGCAGCCTCTCATACCAAGCTCTCAGTGCTTGCTTCAAACCATATAAAGCTTTATGTAATCTACATACCATGTCTCAGTTATCTGGATCAACAAACCCTTCAGGTTGTTCTATGTAGACATCTTCTTCAAGTATTCCATTCAGAAATGCTGACTTCACATTCATTTGATATACCTTAAATTTCTTGTGAGCAGCGTATGCAAGTAACATTCTAACACCTTCCAGTCTAGCAACAGGTGCAAATGTTTCACCATAATCAATGCCTTCTTCTTGTGCATATCCCTTGCATACCAATCTAGCTTTATTTCTTGTCACTTCTCCATTCTCATTTAGTTTGTTCCTGAAAATTCATTTAGTACCAATACCATTTTTATCTTTAGGTTGGGGTACTAAACTCCAGGTTTTGTTCTTCGCAATTTGCTCTATTTCTTCCTTCATTACATTAATCCATTCCTCATTTTCCAATGCAACTTTCACATTTTTTGGTTCAAATTCACAAACTAGACATGTACCTTGTCTTGCTTTGCTTCTTTTCATCATGCCAGCTTGTCTGTCTCCAATTATTTGTGTTTTAGGATGATGTCTTCTGACAAATCTAGCCAGTACTCGGTCTCTTCTTTCTTGTTCATCCTGGGCAGGTTCATTTATTTTCTCGGTAGCTTCATCCTGCTTGTCGGTTTGTCCATCATGTTCCTCAATAGGGTTTAACTGCTGACTGGTTGACACTGTCTACTGTGTCGGTATATACTTAGGTTGTTCAATGCAAGTGAATCTACCATAGTCTTCTAGTTCCTTTCTGCTCTCCTCTATATTTTTTTCATCAAACTCATCTACTCGAACATTAGTACTTTCTATCATCTTATTAGTAGTTCTATTCAGACACTTATATGATTTGCTTTTGGTAGAATATCCTAAGAATATTCCTTCATCACCTTTTGAGTCAAATTTGTCATTTCTTTCATCCTTCAGAATAAAACATTTACTACAAAATATTCTGAAATAACTTAGTGTCGGTTTGTGTCCAACCCATAACTCATAGGGTGTCTTGTTGGTGTCTTTCTTCAATTGAACTTAGTTAAGCACATAAAAAGCTATGCTGATAGCTTCTCTCCAATATGTCTGAGCAATATTCTTTTGCAACATCAATGTCCTAGCACAATCAACTATTGACCTATTCCTTCTTTCAGCAATGCCATTCTGCTGAGGTATCCTCGGTACTGAGACCTATCTTTTAATACCATGCCCATTACAGAAGTTAGTAAATTCATTAGAGATAAATTCACCTCCTCTATCATATCTTAAGCATTTAATTTCTTTACCTGTTTCTTTTTTCACTTTTGCCTTATACCATTTGAACATTTTGAATGCCTCAAATTTTTCTTTTAAGGCATGACAGTAATCAATCTAGAATAGTCATCAACAAAAAGAATAACATATTTGTCACCATAATAACTCTGAGTTCTCATAGGACCACATAGGTCGGTATGAACCAACTCAAGTATCTTCTTTGTTGAATAGTCTTTGCTTTTGAAACTTGACTTAGTCATCTTACCTTTATGACATTCATGGCACATGACATGATCTGGCTTAGACAAGTTAGACAGACCTCTAACTCTTTTTCTTCTACTGATTTTAATCATGTTATATAAATTCACATGACATAACCTTTTATGCCACAACCAAGCATCTTCATCTTTCATTATCAAACAAGAAGACTGATCAATATAAAGATAGAATAGATTACCTCTGGATTGTGTACCAGTTCTGACAAGTCTTCGTCCATTGTCATAGATCTTCACCTTTTTGCTCTCAAAAGCAAGTTGGTGGCCTGAATTATTCAACTGTGCCACACTTAGCAATTTATAGTTCAGTCCTTTTACCCAATAAGCATTCTCACATCTTATCTTATCATTAATCATCAGTGAACCTTTTCCTTTTACTATACATGGTGCATCATTACCCATTCTCACTGATCCTCTATTTTATTCTTCAAGTTTATCAAACTTCTCCTCATCACTAGTCATATGATGTGTACAACCACTATCTATGATCCATGTATCATTCCTATAAACTTTAGAGATTAGTGTTGTTTCTTCATATTTATCTTCTTCCTCTAAGTCATCTTTCATAGCAACAAATACTACTTCTACATCATCATCAGATTTAGATTCAGACTCATTATCTTCAGCAATATAACATACCTTTTTCCCTTTGTCATTACTATCTCAGTTATCTCTGTTGTTGTATTGGTAGTTCCTGTTACTTCTCCTTCCATAGCTTCCTTCAGATTGGTCTTTGGTTCTTTCATCATCTTTCTTCTGTGGACATCTAGCAGCAATGTGACCAACTTCTTTGCAATTAAAACATGCTAAACATAGCTTGCCTCTATACCTTCCTTTACCTTTAGGTAACCTTCTGGCCATAAGAGCTTCAAGTTCATCAAGCTCATCATCGGTATTGCTATTACTATCATCTTTATTATTTCAGCTACTAGACTTACCAATCTTCAGAGAAGTCATAAAAGCATATTCAACAGACGGTACAACACTATTGTCATAGTTATTCAATTCAAAAGTTGTAAGTTTACCAATCAAATTTTCAAGAGTAAGAACATTACCAGTTGCAGATCTATTCTCATGAATAGCAAAAATTCTGATTGCATAAACTGGCAATAAAGTCCTGAGAACTTTGCTGACTACTGTTTCATCTTCAATAACACCATCAGATGCTCTAATAGCATGTACCACCTCTTTTAGTCTATTTTTATATTTTACAATATTTTCTCCTTCCTTCATCTTCATATCATCAAATCTACCCCTTAGGCTTTCAGCTCTGGCTCTCTTAACATTCACATCACCACTGTAAACTTGAGCAAGTTTCTCCCACATTTCTTTAGCAGTTATGCAGCCTTTAATGTCTTCAAATTCGGCATCGATACAAGCAACATAAATCTCCATCATAGTGACATTGTGTTCATGCTTGTCTCTCATTTGATCAAGTGTCAGGGGACCAATAGTCAGTTGTATATAGCCATTCTCCATTAGGTCTAGGGTAGAATTCCCAATTCCAGATATGTGAAGCTTCATTCTGCTTTTCCATATTGCAAAGTTGTCTTTATTTAGCTTTGGCACTTCCCTCTTATACATTTTGAGATCTTTATGTTGAAGTCCTTAAAACTCTATTCTAAGCAACCAATGCTCTGATACCAATTGTTAAAATAATTGAGAGGGGGGTGAATTAGTTATCCAGTGTCCCAATACAAAATGTATAATCCAAAATAATTTATCTCAAACTCCTGATACTCGGTAACATGAAATACTAATACAGTCTGTGCTTTTACCGATTACCAGTCAATACCATACAATGTTTACCGATCAAATCAAATATGCAATATGTAAATATGACATCAAAAAATATATCATAATCAACACATAACACAAAGATTTAACGTGGAAACCCTGTGAAGGGAAAAACCACCTGGGATCGGCAACCCAAAATATTCACTCTTCTAAAGTGAGGTCGGTAAAGACCCAACCCTGTTAAAGGTTACAAACACATTGTTAGGTGTGACCTTGTTAGAGGATTTTAGACCAACCGTTATCATCCAACCAACATTCACTATGGGGTTGACATGATAACAATGTTCATTCTATGAATGATACATAATAAAGACTTTCCTAGTCCACTCGGTTAAGAGATTTGACTGTGTATAATGGTTAAAATGTAACAGTAGGTGATATGCCTTAATACAACTCAATTGCAAATGTACAGATCAATGTTAGGCTCATTCAAATCCTCTGATCAATGTAACAATTTTGTTTCAAACAATTTCATTGACTTACTGTCGCTCAGCAATATCAGTTTGGTTCTCCTTAACCAGTATGATCAGATGTGCATGAAACATTGTTCACGCAATAATCCTATAGTATCCTTCTTTTGGCATTAGTTTCAATGTGAAACTCTATCTCTTATATAGACATGTAAATAATTTTCTTCTCCTCCATCAAATTTTGCCACTAAATCATCATCATTGATTTTTCTGCTTTAACCTTCCTCGGCTGACATGTCAATAACATGTTTCAATTCAATCCATCAGATCTTCTTCGAATTATGCTAGTCATTGATCTTCAGAACAAACTTCATCTGTTACCTTGAAATCATACACTTTCCAGCTCATCAATCCTTATCCGCTAAACTAATCATTTTTTTCTTTTTTCTCCTTCTCGGTTAACAAAGAAATGTGTCAGTCAACACAAGCTCAGTGCTCGGTATACACTACGCTCCGTTGGTGTATACTATAATGCTTCATCAACCGGCAACACTACTTTGTGTCTTTCAGCTCTATTCTTCATCATAGATGAATGCAACATAATCAAGTCAATATCATAAGGACATAGACTCATCAATAAGTTACCCAATGTATTCCTTATCCTCATCTGTCATATACATCTTTCTTATGTAGATATTTTAAGTTCTTCATCTCTTTCACTCCTTTTCTACAGATGTTTCGGTATAGTAACTTACAAGATAAGTGTTGTCAAACTAGTTGACATCAATGACAACATAATACTAATTTAATCATCTTACATATCTAATCAGCAACTCCTCGGTGATCTATGTATCACAGATTCTTCAATCAGGTTCTAAATCAGTTGTAGTTCATCACTCACTACTTCCATTCATATTAATGAATGTAGAAAATTTTTGTTCTTATTATAAATTATCTATTAAAAGAGCAAAAAGGTCACCAAATTACAAATATAAAAAATGATATTATATTTTTAGATTATTATACACAACCAGTCCAAATCAGTAAGTCTAAACAACCTCATATGACTAAATTACATGTGATGGATATTCTCAAAAACATTAGTTACTTTTTTTAGGAGTTTTTTAAGACACTAAAACTTGTAATGATTCTTCGCACAATCTCGTATCTCACTCTTATGAACCCTCCATCCTACTCCCTTCCTCAGCCAAAATTTTACATTTTCAACTTGTCTTGTCATTTCATCCCTTCCATCTATCAACCTTTCATACACATACCTCCTACATATCCTATTTCATCCCACTCTATACACACTACATTCCACATTATAATTTATGGAAAACTATGACCATGCCATCTTAATGCATGTACACATTTTTAGTTAATACATAAATTCACCTTTCTTTCATCTAACCAATCCCAACCCTCCCTTGATATCACCATGAATTAGTTGAAGGAATTTTTTAAAATGTCTTAAAATTGTGCCTACTAATTATAAGATTAACCTATCTCAAGAGCTATTAAACAATCTCATTCTTTATGATATCCTTCTCTATCCATTTTTATCAAGATTTGTGGGTCATCACTTGAAACTGTATGATGATAAAGGAGCTCCCATTATTCATAATGTTTTAAATGTTGCATGTTTAGATTTTCTATATGATGAAATTAGTTTCTCATGAAATCATTTCCATTAACATTAAGGGATTATACTCTTGAGTAGGTCTTTTCATTTCCATACAGTTCTACACACTTTGTTGTAGAACTAGCTAATATTTTTTCTCATAATTTGCAAGTTTTGATTAAATGCTTCATGGATGCTAAATTTAGATAAAATTGGTGAAAATGCATCAAATAAAATACAGTCAATCCTAATTTAACCCCTCACATTACTTTAGAGAAAGATAAAGGATTTAAATAACATGTAAATAACATAAAATATAAGCTAAACCATCATGATATTTGGGATTAATCCATGATTGTAGATGGATTAAAATGAAGAGATTTTGATTGATCTTTTCTTGAGATTTCCTAATTGGGAAACATGTACTTTCATGGAAGTGTTCTCTTTTTTCCTTTGGAGGAGGCTTCTAGATTTTCTTTGGGGTTGTGTCTGTTAGATTAGAATTCCTAGGAATTTTCTTTGACTTTATCATGAGATTCAATTTATTTGATAAGTTACTAGTATTTAATCATTGTCATTTAGTATTTTTGTCAAGTAGGACACACTTGTCATGATCCATTTGTAATTGATTTAGTTGTGGGGTAAAATATTTTCTAGTTCGATATGGAAGCCATATCCAATGGTATCTCAACGAGACTTCATTTTTTTGAAAATTTCATCTTTGAGCAGTCTTTTAACTTGTTTAAAATGATTGGCACTTGATCTTGGTTGATGGCTCTGTTCACCAAATAATTTTCTATTTTTTTCTTCACGGTATATATGGGATAAGGTAAAATTTTGCATTTGATTTAGCATAGTTTTAATTATGTCAACTTGAATGGATTCTTTCTAATTCAATGTGTAGTGTATAGAGATTATGTTGATCATTATATATGGATCTCTCTCTATGTCTAGATTATGGATTGATTTCTCTATGCAGGTTTGTAATCTTAGTGATAAGGCTGAATATTTAGCCTCATTATTTGTGGCTATTTATAGTTTAATTTAAACTACGCACTTAAGATTTGTGAATTTGTTCCTAATTACAAATCCTACTCCATATAATATAGGGTTTCCTCTTGAGGCACCATCAAAATTTAATTTGTGTCTACCTTTACCTAGATGGTTCCATTTTACCTTTGTTCATATAAAATTGTTCTTTGGTATAAATAAATGTGTCCATTTTGGTGTTATTTTATTGTCCCCTTGTGTGTATTTTTTAATTTTTCGCATTATACTTTAGTATTTATATGTTCACTAATTCTGATTTTAATCTTATGTATAATCCTTTCCAAGGATAACTTTTTTTGTTTGAAGATTATTTGGTTACATTTTGTACAAAACTACCATATTATCTATGTTGGAATTTCTTACCATAGCCCTCTCCATAACTCTCCCTTATTTTGTTGAAACCATTACTAGAATATTCTTATCAAATCATTTTGTAATGGTCCCCTCAATCCTAGTTTATTATCAAAGTGCATCCAACATTGATGTGCAAATTCACAGTTGACTAGGAGATGATCTAAGGTCTCTTTTTCTTCTTTACATAATGGACATCGATATGGGCCCATTATTCCAATTCTTTGGATTATATCACTTGTGAGAACTTTTTTATTCAAGCTTGTCCATGTGAGTGTCCCTCCCTTGGGAAGTACATATGTCCCCAAACATAGCTTGACTTACCATTCCTTATTTGAGCTATTGTTACTTTATACTTCATAGCCTAACTTGGTTGTGTAGTTCCTTGACTTTACAATGCACCATATGATTTCTTTTTTTTTGGAATGTAAGATTTGTCTCTTTTCTAGTTCTTGAAATAAATTGACTTGTGTATTTATATCTATTGTGTCCATTTTTTTATAGGGCATAAATGATTTCATTTTTCCTATGATGTTTAAATAGTTGTTAACTTGTCATCCAAATATGTGATCCTATCATGGTTTAATATTTATGATCTCTGGTATGGATTCAAGCGGTATATATCCATTCCATGAATCTTCCCAAGATAAGGCTTGTTCTCTATTTCCAATTTTCTAACTAAGGTGGTTGGTTATCAGTCTTATTTTTTTATGATAAAATTCCATATCGTTGATCCCCGTTGTGGTTTAACTATTATAAAAATATTATCAAATTCCTACAAATTGAGATATTTATATTGCAAAAAATTTCCCTATAGGGCATTCAAATGTCTATATATACGCCATGATAGTTTTTCTCCTAGAGTTATATTTTGTAACTCAATACATTTAATTCTAGATCCTCCTTATATTTTATATTGTGTTACTTTGTTCCAAGATATTAGTGGCATTCTTTTTTGTTCGTTTGATCCTTGCCACATGAATTTCCTTTGTATGGAGACTATTTTATGCATTATGTTTTGAGGAAGTTTTATGTATGACAACATATAAATGGATATGGTTTCCAATATAGATTTTAACATTGTAAGGTGTCTTGATAAGGACAACCATTTACCCCTCCATTGTTCTTCTTTATTGATACATTTCTCTAGCATTTGTTTCCATATTCCTCTTTTTTTATCCATTGAATAGTGGAATTTCTAGGTATTTTGATGGTAATTATTTTTCATTAAATCCCAATTCTTCCTTTATTATCCATTGAGTTCTTCTAGATTTATTAAAAAAGAATATGTTTGATTTTGTTGCATTTATTGTTTTTCCTAAATTCTTAGCATATTAATTTAGTATTTATTCAATCTATTTGGCTTTTGAAATATTTGATGCTTCGTATAATAGGGTTTCATATGAAAACATTTTACCAAAGAATGGGGAAAGTTCTTGCACAATTTTAATTCCTTCTAACTCATTTTGTTCTTACGATTTTGCAATAGCTCTTTTTAGAGAATTTTCCATGATACACAAATAAGAACAAAGAGAGAGGGTCCCCTTGTCGTAATCCCTTTTCTTCTTGGAATAAATCATTCAAAGATCTATTTATGACAATTGAATAGTGTGGAGTAGATATGATGTTGAGTATCCATTTGAGCCATTACGATCCAAATCTGATTGTTTCCATTATTTGGATTAGAAAACATCATTTAACTTTATCATAAGGTTTTCTTATGTATAATTTTAAGAGGGCTCCTTTCAAATTTGTTTTACAGATTGAGTGCTAAATTTCATGGGCTATTATGATTTTATTTGCGATATTTCTACCTAGGATGAAACCATTCTATTTTTCTGATATGAGTTTTGGTCGTGGTTGTTTTAGTTGATTTGTCATGACTTTAGCTATGATCTTATAAATTGTATTACATAGAGATATTGGTGTATAATTAAAAAATATTTACTTTATTTAGTTTTTTGTATCAACACTATATTTTTAGTATTTTCATATTTTAGTATATTATTTTTCATTCTTGACTCCTCAACCAGGAGCCATTTATCTATATCCATGAAATCCCAATAATCTTGAAAAATATTTGTTGTGAAGCAATTTGATCTTATTTTTTTGTTGGGTGTAGTTCAAAGGTGTATTTTTTGGATTCATCTATTGTATTCGGTCTCATCATACATTTATTATCCTCTTCAGTAATGATTTATAATATATATTGGTCAAATTTATTGTGTCTTTGATCAAATTATCTAGTGTCTCCTAATAGATTTTGAAAGTGTTCCACTCCTTCCTTTTGTATATCTTGAGAATCTATGATAAAAATATTATTTCTTAGTTCAATTTGCATAATTTTGTTAATACTTTGTCAAATTTTTGATATGTTGTATAAAAATATAGAAATTAGGTCTCCTTCTAGTCATATCTCTCTGGATTTTGACCTCCAATAAATTTGTTCTCTTGCTAGAAACTCTTTATATTCCTTCATAAGTGATTTTCCCTTTTGAATTATAATTGGGTGATACCATTCCAAATAATGTATTACTAAGATCTACAATTTCTTTCTCTATTCTAGTCTTTCTCTCAAAGATGCTACCAAAGCTGGTTTTGTTCCAATTTTTTATTTTTCTTAAAGGTATTTGAGCTTCTTTTAAATCATAAATATTTGTGTTCATTTCCCTTTTATTGGTTATTTCATCTATTATTTGATTTTATTTATGAGCTCCAAGTGTCCAGGTCATATTTTTCCAAAATGAAATGGAGTTTTGGATCTATTAAAGTGTCTATGAAATATCTATTTTTATAGGAAAGTAATCTGATATGGGGTTGGGGTGTATTAATGAAGTTGTAAAGATTGGATATTTAGTCCACTTTTTTTATAAAAGAAAATAATCTAACCATTCAACTACATATGTGAATCCTTCCCTTCTGTTGTTCCATGTATAATTATAATAGATGTGGGTTGGCAATCTATAAGTTTGTTACTAAGTATAAAGTATTCAAAATTATTTTGGACTTGAATTATGCACCCTATACCCCTATATTTTTCTTTTAAGTTCAAAATGACATGAAAATATCCTCCTAATATTGTATCATTATGTATATATAATATTATTCATTAGATCATCCTAGAGATTTTTCTTTTCTTGTGTTTTAATTGGATTGTAAACATTTTTTAGTGTGCATTTTATCTAGATGAATTTAATATTCTAACATCTATTACTTTCCATGAATTAGAAAAGCTAACAATACCACAATATACATATTTTGACTATCATAGAATACCTATACATCATGAGGATCTATCTATCTCCATGAATATTCCTTCCCAGTGTCTAAAATGCTTGATAAATTGATCTACCTCCTTGTTATTTAGTTTAGATTCTTGTATGAGCACAATGTCATCTGGCGTTGCATCTAAGTGATTCTTAACGAAGCACCTTTTGTCATGCATTGAGTCCCCTAACATTCCACATTAGGATCTTCATTGATTCCTAAGGGATGGGTTTCCTCTCTTGGTAGTTGATCTAAGAAGATATGTTTTGATAGATAATTGATCCCTTTTGAGAGCTTCATCTTCCCTTTTTTTCTTATCCATTTTCCTTTTCCCTTTCTATATGGGCCACAATTTAGGGTTTTCATATTTTTTTGGCTACTACAAAAGGCTCCAAAATATTTAGTTCATTTGATTGATCCTATTTTATATCCTTTATCGATGTTTTTTTATTAAGGTAAAAATAGGTTTTTAAGGGAGCCTAAACCCTTTATATAAAAACATTCTTACATAATCAAATAAAGTATTGATAGAACAAAAACATGACAAACAAAAAGGTTGCAAAAAATAAAAACCTAGACTAAATGTTAGCCAAGAACCAACACAAAACACAACGATGGAGAGAAAACTAAAACCATAAACCATAAAAAGTTGTTTTCAAATTTTAATTCTTGATGTGTTGAAGTTATACCCTATATCTAACTATACCATCCTAAACTATAAGCACATAATCTATGTACAATTAAAGGATAATTATGTGCCCACTTTAGTGTATTTTCTATGGTAAAACATCATATGACACCTAATGGGTACCTAGATTCAAATATGGGTCCTCCATTCCTTTCAATCTTGTTCCAAATCATGGTTGGCTCTTATTTCTAAGTGTGCTTCTCTCTTTTCCCTCCAGTCCCTTAATTTATTTCATCACCTAGGCTCTATATATCATTATTTGTGGCCTTCATGACCCCTCCCAACCTAAGAATGAGCTATATTCAGAAATCATGAATCTATCCTATTTTCTTGGCACCCTATTCAAATATTGGCTCATTCTCCTAGGTACAAAATGCCATTAGCATTTTTTCCCTAAGGAGTTTGGCCTGGATTTCTACACTAGGGTTTTGGTGGGAAATCTAGTCCCATGGTCAGCCTACTTAATTTTTAAATGATGTAAGGAGTATATAAACACCATATCCTCATTTTGGCATCCATTATCTATTATTGGCATTCTATTATTGTGATCAAGCTATCAAGTGAAAGGAAGAAAATCAAGTTCAAGAGCCATCAAATAATCAAATTTAAGCATTCAAAGTTCGTTAAGTATTCTTCGCAAGCATTGAAGGTGTCTTCTTCCATAGATATAGCTTATTTCCCCCATTGGAGCCCAAAAAAAGGAGATTTTTATCAAGGAAGGAGATCCACATTCATTCACTTCCATTCAGTTCTTCTCTCTCCTCTATGCAATCAAGCATTGTAGTCAATTACAACATTAATTGTATGAGGTTTTATCTTTCATGATTTCATTTTTGTTTTTTTGTGTTTAGTCAAAGCTATTTCATTAACATATTTGATTGCATCTAAAGAATCATTTGCATTGTCAATGTATGATATGCTCCCTTTTCTAGATCTAGCCTCTACTACATGAAAACATGCTTTCACTTATTTCATTTCATTTCAAGGTTGATTCCTCAACAGGGGTTTAATGGAGGCAAACCCCTTCATTCAACCTTCTTCCCTATTTTTCTATGTGCGGGAAAAAGTTACAGAGCCACCAAACAAATTCAAGAAGATCAAATATAGTTAGAAAGACCCAAAAAATAGTAGTCTGAATTGTTTGGTACATAACACCATTGGTGGTCTATCCCTAGGTACACAATGAGTTTCACTTTTTACCCTACATTTTCAACCTATATTTTACCCATAGGTTAGATCTATGATCTAGTTTCTTTTTTGTACTTTTATGCTCACTATTTGTCTATATCAGTCTGTTATTTATAGTTTTTTAGGTAACTTGTCTAAATTGTCATCTACATTACACCTTCCTATCAACTCCCCTTTTCCCATCTTCATCAATCACATAGTTAGTGAAGGATCATTTTCCTCATTTAGCACTTGAGTCACCTCTTGAGCCTATTAGGGGAATCTCCCCTTCTAAATGTGCAATTGTGAAAAGGAGGGGTGATCTATCCAATTTTCACTACATCCCTTTTCCTTGTATGTACATTTTGGTGAATCCAACTCTTCTTATATACTTCTAATTTTGGTGTTAGATCTCATTGTGTGCTTGAAAAAATTTATTAACAAGGAGCTTACTAAGTTAGATTGGTGTGTGATAACCTATGTTGTTATATTTCTCCTTATTTCTATTTATCAATCACATTGAGTGACTCATAATTTCTTGCATTTAATGATGTTTGTATTCCTTCATGGTATTATTTCATATGTATTTTTAGGTTATCAAATATTTTCCTCCCTTATAGTGCATGTTTCAAATCTTTTATTAATATTTCATGTGGTTTTCTCATTCAAATTTTAGGAAAATGCATGAAATATGTGAATGAACCTAAGGATAATATTAATACAATTCTTCCTAATCCTATTCCTATAGTGCCTAATGATCATTATGGTAGAAATCTATCTCCTAATGATCCTATTTTTGTGAGACCTATATCTCCTCTTCCTCAAACTACCTTAATGGATAGTCTTAAGGAAGCTAGTTTATGCAATTCTTTAGATGATCTTAAACAATATTCCTCTTATCAAAGCATTATTTATAATCCGGATGTTAAGCATTTTCTTGATAATTTTTCTCTAATAATATTAAGTAGACAAGAAGATCTTGATAAGAATTCTTCCTCTTCACCACCTAAAGATGATAAGAATAATGATAGGACCCTTCATAAAGAGAATATTCCTCCTCCTATTCCTCTTTATACAACACATTTCCACAAATCTCAAGAGGAAACTCCCTCACCCTCTACATTAAAAGTCAATTACAATATGGGATATGATATTACTACTCAACAAGGTTAAAATGGGTTAGGTTTTTGGCATTAACGAACAAGGTATTGAAGTTCCTATAGATCCTCCTATACAAGTCACTAGGTGTGGTCTAGGTTTTATACCTAAAGATACTAATTTTACTTCTTCTTCACAACACCAACCTCCTCTTAACATTATTTTACCAGCACCATCTATTGTCACACCTACTTTTGATGATCATTTGGCTTTATCTAAAAGAATATTTTGGAGAATTAAATATGAACCTAAAATTTTCTTTCCTTATCAAACTTTTCCAAAGAACAAAATACCTATTAATGGTGAATTTCTATGTCAATTTAATCATAGCAATAAACACTCTCTTTTTACTTGTATTGAATTTAGACAATTTACTCAAGATTTTGTAGATATATCCCTTCTTTCTTTAACAATGGATATTATGTTTTTTCTTGATATATCAAAGACATACCTTAGGAATTATTTTCTCCTATTATGTTTCTCTTCATTATGTAAATTTAGTAGCTTCCGTTATTTGGGGCTATTTTATTTTCACAATGTGCATTGAGAGTGTCATAATAGGTGTTCTTCCTTGTTTCCTCACCTAGGGGGAAAGGTCCTCTTACCTCATATTTGTTCTCCTTTAAAAGAATACATTATCTCTTCATCATTTATATCTTTTATACTATGGTGTTCCTCTACACATGTACTTGTTTGTTTAGGATCTTTCTCTAGTGAGATTGAAATCCTTCTTTACAAATATCTTCCTTGTTTGGAAGTGTACATCTTGCATAATTGATTTATGCACTAAGTTTTCATAATGTGGTTGGTTCTCCTGACTTTGTTATCCTTGATGACACAACACTAACTCACGTGCATTACTTGACGATATCATACATGGAAATGATATTCTTGTACATGTCAATATGATGTATAATGCACATTTGATATACTTGATGTCGTGTTGGGTGACCTTGATCTTACAAATGATATTGACATATATAGTTCATTGATATTGATCTGGATACATTTCATTGATATTATCTTGGTTCTTACTTAGTTGACATGTACAATTGTGTTACTCATGGTACTTTGATAATCCTTTACATTGACAATCTTGTTGCAGAGACATTCTCATTAGGGAGACGTGGCATATTATGGTAGAACTGGCATAATACTACTGTGGTCAATTGATATATACTTGTACTTGATCAGTTATTAGGCTCACTTTGAGAACTGTGTACTTTTGTTCTTGGTATGATGCATGCTACAAGAGAGAGAATTGATGCTTTCTTATTGATATGTTCCTTATGATGCATAATTTAATCATACACTTAAGATGCATACTTGATGACAATAAACAATGAAAAATGGTTAATTGTACACGTATGTTGTATACATGATGATAGTAAAAGATGCATAGCATTCATGATCAATTTGATCTGTGAATACCTTATATGATAGATAATATGTTGATGCATAATCTATTCATACACTAGTCAATTTGTACTTGGCATAATAGAAGTAACAAGGGACACATCCAGTTGATATTGGTTCTTGTGTTGAATTACATGTTTACTCTATTCAAATTCATTATATGTCATTTGTATAAGTTATTATGTATGACTAAGAAGTCTTCACAATTTAAAAATTAAAAAGGGAGTATAATTGGCATAACACAAAGTTTTTTATGTGGAAAGCCTTTTGGTTGACATTGGCTAGTAAAAAGGAAAGGGCATAATTTTATTTGGCATAAAAAATGACGTAATGCTAATATCATCGATTTTATATGATAAGCAATATGAAAAAGTTAGAAATCTTACCAAACATATCCTGATATCGGCATGTATACTTTCCGTTGGGTCTTGAAGACCGTGGTTGTAGAAACTATCATGAGATTTTTTTTGAGACAATCTTTGACTTGGAAATCATATATTGATGGTATGATTTGACAATAATACAGTGGATGTGGCTAGAATAGGATACGCTTCCATGCATATTTATTTTCATAATTTTTAAACATTGAAGAGGGATTTGTGTTTTCATTTCTGTTATCTTTTGTTAAGTTCAGTCCGAGGGTTTATTCCAGCAATTCTGATTTTTTTTTTACCCTTCACATTAGTAGCAGAGTAGTTGTTCTTGTTTATTATAAGTCTCTATCCTTTGTTTTAAATACATATTAGTTATGATCCATGTTCGTTATGTCTAGTGAACTTCAGTACGAGTTTCTTGGATTATATGTTCATATATTTAAAGTTTGTTATTGATTATAAGGCTTGTATAATTGTCACTTAACATTGCTCTTGTAAACCCTAGTTAAAATTTTATTATTATTCTTCGACCTATATTAGTCTCTATTATTATAAGATGTCTTGGTTTTAAGTTAACTTTCTTTTCAATCATTTCAGGTCTATTTTTAGTTGTGACAGTTATGGTCATATGGCAACTATTAGAATGTGAGATTGATGATACCCAATGGTGTTGTCGTTAATGGTTAGCATTGACATTAACATAATTATCTTGCAATCTCTGAGTGTATCAGTTACTATGTATTCGACAGAATGGTGTATCAATTGATGTGTACCAATAGTCGAGTGTATCGATCGGTGTGTTCACCAATAATTTATGGTTAGTGGAATCTACATTTTGGTAGATTGTATATTTTGGTTTCATCCTATCTAGATGTGTTTTGGTCCTATCCATGTAATTGTAACATGTTGAATATATCCATTGGAATCGAGTGCTTTAGCAATGGTGTAGCATGTTGGCTTGAGTGTGGCATGTTGAATTGATTGAGGTGGTCCTCAGTTCATTCCTTACCACCACGGGAATGTCTTGGACCTATTTCAAATTTGTTTGGCCAACATGATGGATCTCTTTATGTTGTATAAATGGAGTGTGGAGTGCAGTTATTTGGGTATAAGCATCAACCAATCAAGTCTCATGCGCATTGATATACGAAGTGGTTGTGAATATGTTTGTTGGAGATCTATGTTCGTGCATAGCATTCTATTGATCTTAGTGGTGGATTCTATCTCTTTTCATATTTTTTTATCTGTGAGTCTTGTATCAAAAATGAGCCCTTGTGTATTAGTAGTGATCCTTAATATTCTAGTACTGAGCCTTTGTATTTGCAATGAGAAGTCCTAGTAATCAACCATTGTAAAAGTCACCATATTGGTGTCACCTTAATAGGTGTTTTAATATTTCATGCTCCAAGAATTATCTTCTCTATGATTTTTTGTATCTTGGGGTTTCCATGTAAATCTAGTGTTCTTTATGTCAGTGTTTCATGTTCTTAATTGCATATATTTTATGTGAATGTTGAGTTGCTTAATCGACAAATCTGAAGTTGTTATATCTGTTAATTATGAGTTGATTGACATAGAAAAATTATATAGTTTGTGTGGTAATAAATGATTCACCCCCCCCACCCCCCTCCCCTCTTAGTTATTCATCATGTTCAATAATTGGTATCAGAGCTAAGTTCCTCAGTAAAGAGATTAACTACTTGAGTTAGATCTGATGGTGCAAAATTGACTATTCCTTTGTTCAATGGATTAGACTACAACTCATCGAAAGATCAGATGAAAGGATACTTAGTATCGTTTGGTTAAATAAGTGGAAGCATGTGGAGAGAAAGTATGTATTTCTTTAGAAAGGGCTTAACACTCAGGAAAAAATTGAGGTATATGAGGAAAATGAAAAGGAAATGTATGCTATTACTAGTGCTTTATCAAAGACTGAATTAGCTAAGGTTATTTCCTTGAAAATTGCATTTGAAGTTTGTGAAAAATTGAAAGAGATTTATGAAGGAAATGACAAAGTTAAGGTTTCTAAGAAGCTGACACCAAAAAGACATTATGGGAATTTGAGAATGGAAGATGGAGAAGATATCAATAGTTATTTTCAAAGAGTTGATAACACAATAAATAAAGTCAAAAATCAAGGAGGCATTATTATCGATGAAGACTTAATGGAGAAGATCTTGATGACAGTACAAGACGGCTATAGTGACAAAATATCAACAATTGAGGAAGTGTGTGACTTGAAGAAATTTACCAAAGAATGATTATTTGGTACCCTGACAGCTTTTGAGTTGAGAAAGTTTGGAAGAGACAAGAGCAGATCCGAAATGGCATTCAAAGAAAAAAAAATCAAATGATGATCCTGATGATGATGAGGATCTTGAAGAAAACTTTGCAAGGAATTTGAAGTTCAAGGTACTAGCAAGTATAAAGGTATGTTACCTCTAAAATATTTTAGATGTGGAAATATTGGTCATTTGGCTACTAGATATCTAGATAAAGGTCCTAGACAAAAGATTAAGAAGATCAATAAATAAACTTACTGTGTAAATGAAGATGCCAGTATCTCAGATGATGAATTAGAGACTGATGATTGTTTGTTGTATGCTAAAAGAGGATGAGAAAATAGAAATTGATATTACTAACATCTATGTTGAAGTTGATGATGTTGAAATTGATTTATGTATTAAAAGAAATAAAAATGAATGGTCGATTGATAGTGGTTGTTCTCATCACACGAACAGAGATAAAAGTAAGTTTGTATCACTTATCAAGTATGATGGTGGTATAGTTAGATTTGGTGATGACAATGCAACTTATATTGTTGGTAAAGGTTATATTACTTTTAATGGAAAGAATAACACTGACAATGTGTATTATGTGAAGGGTTTGTCTAACAATTTTTTGAGTTTTGGATAGATGTGTGAAAATGGATATGATGTCATTCAAGAATGAATGCTATGAAATTAGCAGACTTGATTGCAATCAGAAAGAGGATAGGAAGAAACATGTACCAACTAGAAAGAGCATTAGAAAGATGTTTATTATTTCAGACCAATGACAGTTGGCTATGGCATCAGAGGATGTGTCACATAAACTTTGATGATTTGGTGAGAATAAGCTCATCTCATGTAGTGAGAGATCTACCTAGACTGTTTAAACTAGAAAAAAATATCCATAAGGGTTTCCAAGAAGGGAAACATAGAAGAGAACCATTCAAGGAAAAAGAATAGTCTTCTACCAGTATACTGGTGATTGTGCACACCAAACTTTGTGGCTTGTTAGTATTGGAATTTTTTAGAGTCGCCTAGTGTTTTGGTCTTGATTTTTAGTTTTGAATTATCGACCTTGAACTTTGTTCGATATTTGTTTTGTTAAGTTTTAAGTTTCTGGTCGATTATCTATCTCCCTAAAGTTTATAGTGGTTAGGTTCACTTGTGTTGTCAAGCTTTCTAAGTCAAGTTCAAGTTAGTCTAAGTCTATTTTTGTTCTGAACTTGTTTGAACTTCTGAACCACTTTGACCCTTTTGAACTACTTTGAACCTTGGTTTGAAATGGTTCAAACTGGTTCAACAATTCATATGATCTACAACAAAAGGTGGTGGGTCTCAACATATAAGACATGGCGGTGTATTTCATCAACGATAGAGTTAGAATTATGTGACTCTAAAAGGTAAAGTTTTTCAATGTGGGGTATGGTATGGCTAAGTTGGCACCGAATCAGAAGGTGATTTTCCTAGACACGTCATAAGCAAAAATCATTAAAAATTGGGGTTGAATATAAGAAAGTATGTGGCAAGTAATATGAGGAATTAAAAAAGGGTTTCCATGTACGAAGGTAATTATGATGTAAAAAGGTGGATGAAATTTGAAAAGACCAACATTAATTACACTTACCGTGGGCTATCAAATCAAGCTGAATTTGCTACATGCTAATCTTTCTAAATTAATGCCCTGAGATTTTCTTTGATCATCTTCATCTTTTAAAGGCCTCTTTCTTTAAAAGGGTAAGTTTAAAATTTGTTTGAGTACTTGCAATGGAGGTGAAGTACATGAGATTCAAGGAGTTTTTTGGAGTTTTACTCTCAATTCAAGGTCATATTTGACATTTCACTCGGTTTATTTTCCCTATAAGCTTTCCATTATATAGCATCTGGATGTTTACAAACACATTAGTGCAAGAGAAACATGAAATCATCTTTTCATCTCTTCAATAATATTACAATTATGAATTGCAAGGGACCTATATTTCTAGATACTGATTTAAGGGGGGTAGATGTTGAGTACATTCCTAATAGAATTCTGACTAAATTAGATGAACTTGGTGTGACTAAACTTCTTGATAGTGGTTTGTTAATGGTCGCCTCTTTTCCTCCTACTACCATAAGTCATGAGTTGCTATAGGAATGTGTTAATCATTATGATGCCAAGACTACATGTATTATGAAAAATGATGGGAGGGTTTTGTTTGCCATCATAGAGGAGAAAATAATGTCTATCTTTAAAATACCTAATAAACCCTTCTCGAGTTTTTCCCCAACTCAATCTCTTGCTAAATTCAAGGAAGATCCTGATAAACACTATAGCATAATTGCTAGGCATTGGACTAAGAATAATTATAAAAGTGGTTCTCATTTACCTGTGAGTCTAAACAAAGATCATATGAAGCCCCACATACATGACTTGGTAGTTCTACTACATAGTGTTAGAGGTTCATCAGATGATTACCTCTAGAAAGGTTGGATGTTTTATTACATAGAAATTATACTTGAAGGCAAGAAAAATCTAGATTGGACTAAGATGATTGATAGTTCAATGAGATCATAGTTAAAATGGACCCAGACCATTGAAAAGGATTTCTTCATGTCTTTATAACTCATGTATTGTCTGGCTTGTACTCAAGACCTCTCACCCCTGCCACATGAACCATTCGACAATCATTCCACTATCTACAATTATTATCCTTTGTTATGAAGGAAACATGCTTTAGAAGACTATAGAAATGTTCATAATGTTTTCATGGGAAGATTGAGTTTTGAACTGGTATGGATGTCTGAACAAAGATTGTATGTTGAATCTCAACGGCTAGTTCAAACTTATGGTAGTGTATTCATCCAATTTCCTAAGTTCACTTATATCAAGATAGGAGGCTTTAAGGATGAGCCCAAAAAGTTACCCAAGTTCACCCAAGATTGTTTTGTATTGGCTAAAGTGTGTAGATAGTTGGCAGTTATGGTTAAGCTATTTCTTCCTAAGGATAAGTGGGATGCTGTTTTCCTATTAAGCTTGGTAAACTCTCTTGTGAGACCATGGAAAATGCAATTTATATTCGTTGTGATCTCTGTAATTTTAACATGAAATTCTGTAAAGAGAGAAAAGGTTTTGATAACAAGATTTTTGTGAGAATAGCATGGGAGTTGGGAGACTAGATTGAGCCTTTGTTCCATATTGAAGATTATTGGGAGAATTGTGTAACTGAAAGAGAAGTTCTCAACAGGGATCATTCTAGGATTTTGATACCATGGATCATGACTTTTCAGCTAAAGCTAAATATTCAAGGAGTCCAAGAAGATGGTTCAGAGGTGATTGATCATGAGTTCCTAGCCCAAAAAGAAGTCTATAGTTCAAAGAACTGATGTAGGTATTGAATGCACTAAAATATGGTTGAAAAAAAAGAAAACACAAGGAGTGGTACAGGTTCAATCAGAAGAACAAGAGCAAGGTGTTCAGTCTTCCCCAATTGCTAATATTCTTTTTTTCCATTGATCATGCAGGTGATAAAAAGGGTTTGAATCAATTGATTCCTAAAATAGTAGAAAACTAGCTCATCATGCAAAGAACTAGGTTAAAGATCGAGTCCAAGAAACAAAGCAAGATGGCTACTCGAGAGGTTGTCACCGTGAACCTGGATAAAGAGTAGAGCACAAAATCTATGGATAGTGATCAAAAAACTCCAACAATTATAGATAGTGTTACACAGGTGTTGAGTGATTTGACAACTCCAACTAAAGGATCAGGAAAGGTTGAATCATAGTTCCTAATTGGCTCACTAGTTCATTTAGTAATAAGCGGAGCTTAGTTCCTATAATGGTACCCATTCAAGACAAGGTTAGTAAGTATAGTTCCAAGACCCACAAACTGAAGAAAGTGAAGAATGTGGCACATATGGTCACTGATTCTAAAATAGAAGGGGTTGTTGCAAAAGTCACTCTTTATAAACCAAAGGAAGGTTCCACTGATATAAATGTGGGTGACTTTGAAGTTACCAAAGTTTATCTTGGGGTTTTGAACTATGGCACTAAAGAGAATTTTTTGGAAAACTCAACCCAGGAAATAGTTATCTAGTCACAACAAGATGGAAAATAAAAAAGGGAATTAAAAAAATAATTAGCGCAATGGAAGGATATATTAATTTTCTCAATGAGCTCGAAGCACTCGCACTGGTTCAAACACCACAGAACTTTGACCCAAATTCTCTTGAAAGCAATAAATTATTGAGTTAATTATAGAGAAGTAAATCAGTAACCTTAGCAATTGATAGATGGATTAACAGTGTAATTGAAAATGGAAAAAAGTTCATTCAAGAATCCAGTATAGTCTTCAATGATGTTGAAGCCCTACTTGGAGAAGTGGAAACTCAATTGTCAGCTTGGGAGGCTAAAGAAGTCAAATAGTTTGCTATGGTGACCCAAATCAATGAAGTGGAGTGTTATGGTGTTAAAAAGTTCCTAACTGAGTTCCCCCTTAAAGTTGTGGATCCTATCATGTTATACGTCCTAAAAAAGATTACATATTGGAGATGCTTTGTGATTAAATATGTTTTTATGAAAGCATGGGATATCAAAAAATAAATTATGGATATGTAAAGCAGCTCGCCAAGGATATGAAAATCATAAACCCTATCAGTGCTTTACAATATGAAGAAGGGAGTTTGGATCTGGAGAGTCTGATCAAAACATTTGAGGGAGATATGAAAGCAATGAAAGAAGAGGTGAACCCCATGATGAAAAATTTCACCAAAGTCACTAGGATATAAGTCATGCTAACCCTATATATAGATCATCTCCCAAGTTATTTCAAACAGATCACCAAGATGAAATGGGTCAAGGATGCATGGAGAAACAAACTTATGAGTTTCAAGAATCCTACTTATAATGCTTTGCAGGAATTTGTGGGCACTTTTCACAATTGGAAGTTGGCACATGGTACCACTCTTGAAGATGAAGAAATGGAAGAGCCTAAATGCAGTTTATTCTCTTAACCAAAGTTTCCTAAGTTTTATTTTCCCTTTCTTTTTAAAAAAAATTGGAGACACGTGTCTCCCTTTTAATTGCTTAGTTGTAATACCTTTTATTGAAAACTGCTAGAGGGTCAGGTTTTCAGGGAGACCCTCTGACAGTCTAAAACTATAAGTTTGGATCTTTTAGATGGATTAGTGGTTAGAAAAGAAAGAGAAAAAAAAATTGATTTTTGGATATAATTAGAGTGGCATCTGAACAACTATTTCTTTTTGAAATGTTGTTAAGATAGTTTTTATCTTGAACTTTGAATCGAGATAATATAAGCTAGTTTTGGAAGTAATTTGAATCTGTGTTATTTGGATTGCAAAAAAGAACATTTCTTTTTGAATGATCATTTTTATACCCTATGCTATCTTGCTATCTTAAAGTAAACTCTTATAAAAAATTCATTTGCTGATGTGTGATCTTTATTAATTTCTATTCAAGTAAAAACATGAGAAGCTTAGATCTTTTCTTGTTTTACCGTTACTATCGAATTTGATCTACTTTTAGTCCCTTATTTAAGAATAAGGTGTGCATCCTTTGTGCTTTCCAATTAAAATAATATTAGAGCTTAGTTGATTCATTAAAGATCAAAGGAGGGAGTTGTACCTCATAAAATTTAGAGGGAGGTGAACTATTGAACCTACCCAGTTGTTGTGAACTTTTTATGTCTTCGTGTTTGAGGTGATAGAGTTTTATTAAAAAAATATTCTAAGGACACAAATTTGTTTACCAACATGGCCCTACCAGAACAAGGATCTTTCAAGGTGAAAGGTATTTTATACTTTTTATTACTAACTATTCAAGGATGACATGGGTTTCTATTATTAGAGATAAATTTGAGGCATTTGAGAAGTTCAAGATATTTAAAGATAGAGTTGAGATTGAGAGGTAAAAATATTAAATGTTTGAGATTTGACAAATAAGGAGAATTTAATTCTGATGATTTAGAATTTTTTAATGAAAATCATGGTATTAAGAGACAGTTTTTAGTAGCAAGAACACCCTAGTAGAATGGTGTTGTGGAAAGGATGAATCAGACAATCTAGGAAGTGGAAAGAACTATGTTGAAGGAAGAAAGTCTATAGGAAATCTAGTGGAGATAATAGTAGATGCTTAAAATCATCCCATAACGTTATAATTATTTAATTATTTCAATTATATTCCTCTTGCTTATTTAATTAAATTTGGCTCATTATTCTATAGTATTTAAATTTAAAATTTAAATACCTGGCATTCAAGTGTATTAAATTATATTTAATACCCTTCCCCATATAAACCCTTATTAAATAAATCCTAATTTATTTAAATCCCTTCATATTCTATTATTCTTCTAAACCATGATTAGTTTAATTTTTAATTAAATTAATACTAAATCTGAAACTAGATCCTACCCTACACACATCACTCTCAACAAATACACCTACTTCTTAATTAACTAAGGTTAATTAAGCTAATTTTTAGATTCCTACAACCATTAGCCCTAATTATTTGATCACACGCGTGAGAAAATTTCCAAGAATTTCCTTTTTCAAAATAATCTAAAAAAGCCCCAACAAGGTTTCTTACAACCTTGATGATATCTCTTACACATTCTAAAAACATGAAAGTGGACCTTTTCTCTTACACCTTCTTACACGTGTACTTGAAGTACACATTGACCCATCACATCTCAAGTTTCTCACACATGTGTGAGAAAACTTGGTTTCATGCATGGCTTATGTGTCCTTCATGTGGCACCTATGTGGATGCCACATGTGATCCACCTCACCCCAAACCTTCAAAATCCTATAAATAGGAGCCTTTCCAAGAGTAATTCATCAATCATTTTGCATTAGAGTTATTATGTTAGTATCATTTTAGAGTTTTCTTGCATTTAGTGATTATCTAACATGTTTAATAGCTCCTTGTATTAATAGTAGAAAAGTTTCATGCTAGATTACATTCACTTTGCTCATTCATATTGAATGATTGAGGCTAGTTCTTCATAACTAGTCCTTGAACTTATTCAATACCATTTTTATGGTAGTCGGTAGTTTTGTCCATGCATTTATCATTTTCTAATCATAGTGGGATTTAAATATTGTGTTGGGAGAGCACACCCACATATTCTCTAAGACCTAAAATCAATAAAATCCTTGGTGCATTTTCTTATTGCTCATCGGAGGTTGTGGAGAAAGCTTCCTAGCTAGTTTTTTGCAAGTTTCATTAAATGTTAAGTTTATATTTGATTAACATGTTTTCCTAACGTTTGAATGTCTTAGCTTGCTCTCAACAGGAAATATTTCATCACATATAATAATAAGTACACATTGTTGTGTATACGCTTAACAAAGTTTTGTACTAGAAGAAATATATAAATACTTTATACGAGTTATGGCATGGAAGAGAACCTACAATGAAATACTTCAAAATAATTGGCAGTAAGTGTTATATTCGGAAGGATGAAGACAATCTTGGGAAGTTTGACAACAGAGATAATCAAAGAATATTTATAGGATATTATGCAAAAAGAAAGGTGTACCATTGTTGCAATGAGAAGCTGAACAAAATTATGGAAAGTGTGAATGTGAACGTTGATGAAGAGCTTCAGAAGGCCCTTGAGCAACATATTGAGTATGAATCGGATATAGAGGACTGCAATCACCTAAAAATGGACAAAGACAATTAAGAAATAAATCAAAGAAAATCAAGGACAAGATCAAAGCAATTGAATCAAAATGAACATTTAGCCAATCAAAATTAAAATCAAGTGTTAATTCGAGATAAATCAAAATCAAGAGCATTTTAATCAAGTAAAATTAAATCAATGTGCAATTAATTCTATTAATTGTATAGTTTTGGTTTAAATCAAATTCAACCCATTCAAGGGGTACATGGCTAAATAAATTCAATTAAATCAATTAATAAATCCTATTTTCTCTCAACAACCCAAAAGAGGAGGAAATTCAATCAACCAATAGGATTTGAGAAAGGCATTCACATGGATCAAGCCCAAATTCAATCTCAATCACTCAAAGTGAAAGAGCATCTTGTCCACTCATCTTGTCTCCTTGTCCCAAGCTTTGAGGACACGATATTTAAATTATCTTCAAAGGGTGGAACCAAAGACTCAACTCAAGCCTAATCATGATCAACTACACTACACCCCCTACCCTTGCCCAATCCTACATAAGCAAGGCATAAATCAAGCATAATCATCCACAATCCACATCTGAGAATTGCATAGAACCTCTTGCAATTTGAGCTTAGAAAGGCAATCTAGATTTAATTAAGCTTTAAAATTGGAATTGAACAATTAGCTTTAGCTTTAATCATTTATCTTTCTCATTCTAGGACTGTCATTAATGGAAGCTTGCTGAGAGCTTTGCATTAACACTCTTAGTTAGAGAACCATAGGATGTTTAATTGTCAATTTCTAGCTTAAATAGATTTCTTTATTGTGGTTAATTTAGTTTTTATTTCACTTATTGATGATACTAATCCTATGAAGGTACATTTCCTTGTACACAAAGTGGCACCCACCGTGGGGCATAATGCTTCACTTTAGTAATCTCTCAGAATTTTCATGATTTGTCAATTTTTTTTCTTGTTTAACTCAGGTTTTTCAGGAATCAGTGCTTTTGATAGCTCAAACGACATTTCTACATAATTAAATAGCGCTTTTGAGCACTATTTCAACACTTTCACAATAAATTTATGCACCTTTGCATCGATCTGCAGTGCTTTCAAATCATTCTGATCTCTGTCTAAATTTCTCATAGTGTTTTGCTCCTGACTACTGAGTGCTTCTGCACATTCATTTAGCGCTTTTACTTGATTTTTACCACCTTTGTTCAACTCTATAGTGCTTTCAATCATTGTTTCTATGCTTTTGAGTAAATTTTCAAAGTTTAAATAGCGCTTCTAATCAGATTAACAATGCTTTTAAATAGTTAAATAGCACTTTTAAGCATTACGACGACACTTTTAAGTAAACTGCAAATTTTCATAATCTGACTGTGGTCAAATGATTTATATGTTTCTGTAGGATGTCTGACCACAAAAAAGCAAAAAATCCAGAGAGAAGATTTAACAAAGAAGGTAGGGCTTTGACTAGGAAAATCAAGAAAGAGAACATAGCACATATAAAATCAGTCATTGAGGATTCACAGTAGGAAAATCAGGTTTATGAAAATTATCTTAAGGTTGTAGAAGCATACAAAACTAAATTTGTGTCACTAAATTGGATATTTGCACCTTAAATCAAGTTTTTCTTAAAATTTGCAAATAAGGCCTTAGATTCAATTAAATCTTTTCTTCTTCAATTTCATTTTTGGTTTTCTTCATTATGGTTGTTTGTGTTGACTAACTTGCTGATGGAAAAGCACATTTGGAAAGGAATTATAGCCAAGGTAAGCATAAAATCATGTAAAAAACTCAAAAATGCCCCTAACTTTTGTTAGCTACAAGGAAAGGTAAGCCTCAAACTATTGAATTTTTCCCTTAAATTGTGGCATTTGGTGCTTTCACAAATCTAGTAATTACAAAATAGCCTATCTTTGTTTGGAAAGTTTAGCATTTAGGCCTATGCTCTTCACTTCTTCTAGTGAATCAAAATGCCAAAGGTGTTAAACTTTTTAATTAAGAAGAAAGGTTGAGGAAATCAAACACATAAAATCAAAGCCCCTTGTTTGTAGAAGAGAGTAGAAATACTCAATTCTCTTTAGTTAGTGGGCTAATAATTGAACCTTGTTTATTGCGTTTGGGAAATTAAGAAAAAGTTAGGGATATGCTCTTCACCTTTTAGGTGAATCAAATTCCCAAAAACTTTTCCTTAAGTCCATTTCCTTGCTTTCCATGAACATGCTAGAACATTAGTGGGCTTGCCTCCCAAGAATTTGCCTTAATGAGGCTAGTGAGAGGGACAACCCAAAGTGGGATACACTTGCTTTTGCTGTGAGAATCCAACCCACTATAAAACAAAATGCATACATCCTTAATGGGGTGTGTGACAAAAGGATACTAAATTTTTGAACTTCCTCAAGTAGTCCTCACGGATTGCACAAAACTCTAATATACCGGTGGTGGGAAGCCCCTTAGCATACTTAGGGGATGAAAATTTAGGATCCATTTTGAACGAAATCTATATTAAATCCTTGATAAAATAGAAAGACCACCTTTTTAGAGCCATGTTTACGAGCCAAATCTTGAGCTAGGTAGGTGCTTGAAGTGTCTTTTTGTGAAATACCTGTGATAACATTCTTCAAATACAAACATATCTTTGTTTAAAAGGGTTAAAAAGAGACAAGTGAATGTGTGATTGTTGTGTTTGAAATCCATAAACAAGTGAGATAGATATCCATTGAAAGTTCATCTTACACTTTTAATCTCTTCAATTAAAATCAATAATTATCAAATCAAGGACCATTTCGAATCAAAACCTTGTTGAATGTCAGTTTCCACACAATCCAACAAATTTAGGGCATATTTACAAGGAGATAGCACTTGTGTTGCAAACCAAACCAACGAATTTGAATATCAAAGTCTTTTCAAAGATCCCAATCAAGGGGATATTCTCCCAAACCTTTTTGAAGAAAGACTTAACAATATGGATCAAAATTCTACATTTTATGATCATCATCAAGAGGAAATAATAACAATGATGCTAACAAAAATGCAAATCAAGCTCCTAAAGAAACCCTTTGAAGAAAAAGTTGAGAGGGCAGCCCAAGACATGGAATTCTTAGAAGTTATGGACAAATTGATAGATAGGGATAGGGAAATAAATTTCCTAAGCCTAGCACAAGCGGGGGTAAAGCTTCCCCATGACTAGGATATTGAACAACTTAAGAAAAATCAAGAAGAGGAAAACCCGATGAGTGTCGTGACCAAGAAATTGAAGACATTCCAAGAACAAATTGACTTGATGAAAAAGGTGGCTGAACCAAAGCCATTCTCTATTGAAGCCTTATGTCCATTCCCATTTGACAAAAGTTTGGGCATGGCACCTTTTCCATTTAACACTATCTTTCCTAAATATGATAAGTACATGGGTAAAATAGACCCACAGGACCATTTGAGGGATTTTTGTGCTCTAAGCATCGAGTTCATGCATAACACCACATATCTGATGAGACTTTTCCCTACGATTTTGGGAGGACCCACCATGGAATGGTTCTCAAAACTCCCACCAGGAATAAAGACCTTTGAAGAGTTAGCCGCTAAGTTTGTAACCCACTACTCTTATAACATTGAGCATGAGATCACGATGCTTAAATTGTGTGACACCAAACAAAAAGATGGTGAATCCTTCTTAGGATTCCTACAAAGGTGGGGGACTATTTTTGCAAGGTACCCTCAAAGCATGCTTGAAAAGGAGAAGATGGAGATCTTCACAAACAACTTGAAAATGGAAATGAATTATCACCTACAACTTCAATGTCCTCCTACATTTGAAAAACTTATTGAAAATGGGATCAAAATTGAGGATGTTTTTGTAAAGGGAGGAGAGATAAAATTATTTAAGGACAACAAATCTAACACCAACAACAACAATAATCAATATATATCTAATTATGTTAATAATTAAGGGGCCAACAATCAAAATGAAAAACCTAAGCTATGGTTGAAAAACAACAAATAAAATCTTGTCAATGATGGAGTTGTGGAGACCCACAACTTGAAGGTGATCCCCTTTAACTTATCAAGTGGAGCTAATTCATCATACCATGTAAATGAAATGAATAAATCTCCTTTAATTAAAATAATTCCAACAATCCCAACAATAATTCAAACAATAATCCTTCCAATAATGCAAATGGGAATAAGCCCAAACCCTTTTTCTCCACTTATAACAAGAAAAAATTCACCCCTTTAGGTGAACCTTTGGAGAATGCATTAAGGACCTTGGTTGCTAACAAGATCATCACATTACCTAATTTAAGAGATTATGAACCTCAAGTTAAACCCCATTAGTGGAATGATTCTCACCACTGTGAGTACCATTAAAATAGAGGTCATAAAACTAATGAATGCATGAGGTTGAAACACTTGGTGCAAGATTTAATTGATAATGGAACAATCCAAGTTGAAGGCCCTCAAAAAAATGAGGATCATACAGCCTTCAAGAACCCATTCCAAAATCATGAGAAAGGTGAATCATCTAATGCTAATCAAAATAAAAAAAAGGGTAATGAAAAGGTGAACTTTACCCACACCTATGATACCGTAATCAATACTTTAAGGGAAGAGGATAAAACTGTAAATGTCATAGTGGTAAAGGAGAATCTAAAAGAAGCATCATCTAATGTTGTCACTAGGGGGAAAGCTTCTAAAATCACTTTACCAGGTGCTCCAAGGATTGTTCTACCTAATAAAAATTTGTCCACATCATCAAAGAAATATAACTTGGTGGACCAATTACAAAGAACTCCCATACAAATCTCAATCTTGGAGTTGCTCAAGTTATCACCTATGCATAAGGAGATCCTAGAAAAGGCTTTAGTAGAAACCAATGTGCCACTAAACTTGGATGTGGATAAATTTCAAAATATGGTGAGACACCTCATTGCTCCCCATTGTCTCTCATTTTCCGAGCAAGATGATATGTCATTGAACCACCTTTAGAATTTGCCTTTGCATATAGAAGTCCTTATTCACAAACATAGATTAAAAAGATTACTTATTGATGGAGGAGCCAGATTGAACATTTATACCTTAAATTTGGTAATAGCCCTAGGATTTTCCAAAGAGGCTATTGATTCAAAGAAAAAGATAACAATCAAAGTATATGATGATGAAGAATGAGCATCCAAAGGGGTCATTATCCTTCCCATTAGAGTTGGTCCTATGCAAAAGGACACCACTTGTCAAGTGCTAGATCTCAAATTTACCTACAATATTTTGTTAGGGAGCCCATGGATCCATGAAATGCAGGTCGTACCTTTGACTTATCACCAATGTCTCAAATTTCCTTATTTAGGGCAGGAAATAATGGTAAGTGGAGACTTGAATCCCTTCCAATATTGTAATAATATCAAGTCTATCAATGACTCCCTAGTCCCACATAATGCAGAAGGGTCTATACCCAATCAAATGGAGCAAGGACAAAGTTCTAAGGACATACCACTATTAAAAGAAAAGGAAAAGATAGAAAAGGAAACTATTGTTGAAGACATCTCAAGACCCACTAACCTAGCGACATCGACTAAAGGAAAAGAGAAGGTTAGTGAGGATAATGTTATTAAAAAATTGAAAGGAGACCAAACCACATTTATCCAAGTATACACTAAAGATGCTCACTATCAAAAGATGGACCAAATGATGAAGAATTTTGATAAACAATGTAAGATCAAGGAAAAAGGAGTAGGCAAATACTCCTTGTCCATGATGGATTTACCTTTATCACCTAAGTCACATGGAAGACCACTTAATCTACCCCACAAATACAATGATAACTTTGTAAGGGCAAGTACATCATCTACCATGGGTGAAGAAGATAACGAGATCCTAAACTGGTTGTATAAAGATGAAGAATCAAGTGCTTAAGAAAAATGAATCCAAAACATAAGCATTCCCACACATCAATATGGGAAAGGATTCCAAATTATGTAAAAGATGGGATATAAAGGCCAAGGAACTTTGGGCACAAAGAATGAAGGGCTAATTGAACCCATAGAAATGACATGGTGAGATAGCAATCAAAAGACAAGATTAGGGTACCTTGAACAAGGGTACACTCAAAAACACTATCCCAAAATTTATGAGAAAATATTGCAATTAGAATCTCATAGTGATGAGGATTCTAATCAATGGGAATGTGACTCATTGTCTAGAGAATCATGCCATGATAAGGAGATAGACGTCATTCATACTTATACTTCTAGCAAGGATAAAGGAAAAATAGCAGAACCTAATCAGAATCAAGCTTCTAGCTCAAACCAAGTGATCTTAGAGAACATACAAATCCAAGAAGTGGTGATAAATCAATGGGTAGGTGAACCGTACGTACCTTCATGGAGACCTGCTATGGAAGAATCAAACATTAGGTTTAATCCACATTACTTTTATCCAGTGGAAACCATCGAGGACTCTAGCAGAGGACTTTGACCCTACTTCTCTAGAACAATTAGAAGAAGCACATGTCATAGACTTGAATGATACAATGTATGAACCATCAAATGAAGTCTTTCCCTTAAATCCCATTGAACTAAGCCAAAGCATTGATCCCTTAACCCTCATATACCTGGAATTAATTGAGTGGGATTCCATCAAACCAACCATTCTCCCAATCTTTTTGAATGATAACGTGGTGTCCCAATACCTCAATGTGGTTGAACCTTATTCTACTAGGGAATATCATGAGGAAATGATAAAGGGGAGTATCCAAACTTTTAATCCATCAAAAAATGAAAAGAACAAAAAAAGTAAAAAAGAAAAGAAATCTAATGTTGAAAACCACAATGTGGCAGCATTAGATAGAAAAGAAAAAGAAATAAAAGATGTTTCCAACAGTGAAAACCCAACTGAGGCACCTAAGGAAGGAAGTTTGGATACTCTACCAGAACATTATGAAGAGAGATCTCCAATTCTGATCGAGCCAACAGAAAATATAAACATTGGGTCAAATTTTGAGCCAAAGATCATACATTTAGTCACATCATTATCTAGCGAAGAGATAAAGGAATTCATTAAATTTTTCAAGGAAAAGAAAATAAACTTTGCATGGTCTTATGATGATAGGTTGGGCCTAGATCCAAACTTAATCATGCACCATTTGAACATTAAAGAAGGAGCCAAACCTGGCAAGCAAAAGTTGAGAAAGATGCACCCACATATAGCCTTGTTAGTCAAAGTTGAATTGGAAATATTGCTCAAGGTGGGATTTATGAGGGCCATTGATTATGCACAATGGATTTCCAATATAGTACCAATTTCAAAAGCTGATAAGTCCATCAGGATTTGTACGGATTTCAGAGATTTAAACTTGGCATGTCCTAAAGATGATTTCTCTCTTCCAAGTATCGATGCCATTGTGGACTTAACAACAAGACATTCTATGTTCTCACTCATGGAAGGTTTTAGTGGCTATAAGTAGATCAAGATAGCACCAAAGGATCAAGATAAAATAGCTTTTACATGTGCATGGGGTACATTTTGTTGGAATGTCATGCCTTTTGGGTTGAAAAATGTCAGAGCAACCTATCAACAAGCGATGACCACCATATTCCACGACATGATGCATAAGTTCATGGAAGACTATGTAGATGACATATTAGCCAAATCTCATTCTAGAGAGGAACATCTACCAATTCTAGAAAAGATCTTTGCTAGATTAGAACAATTCAAAGTAAGACTCAATCCAAAAATGTGTGCATTTGGAGTCCAATCAAGAAAATTACTAGGCTATATTGTATCAGCAAAAGGCATAGAAGTGGATTCCACAAAGGTAAATGCCATTATGGAGATGGAAGCACCTAAAAAATAAGCCAAATGAGGTCATTACAACGGAGAATTCAGTCCATCAAGAGATTCCTATCTCAACTAGCAGAAAAATGTCATAACTTCACTCAACTTCTCCATAAAGATACAATTTTCAAATGGGATAATAAGTGTGAGGAAGCCTTCAATATGCTAAAGAAGCACCTCATGAATCCTCCAATCTTGATGCCACCAATAAGATGCATACCCCTAATCTTATACATTTCAACAACCGAGCATTCATTAGGGGCACTTTTGGCACAAGAGGATGAAATAGGAAAAGAGAAGGCTATCTACTACATAAGGAGGACTCTTGTAAAATATGAGTTAAACTCTACATTTATTGAAAGGGCATTTTTGGCTATGGTTTTTGCTTCACAAAATCTACACCATTATATGTTGTCTCACAAAATAAGGCTCATTGCCAAGATAGATCCTCTAAAATACTTACTTAGCAAAACAACAGTAAATGGAAGGCTAGCCAAATGGGTTATGGTATTAAGTGAATTCAACATTGAGTATGTGGATCAAAAATCTATTAAAGTACAAGTCATTGCAAACCAACTAGCAAAATCACCATTACAAGATGATCGACCAATCCAAGTGGAATTCCCAGATTCAGAGATTGTGAGCATAGAAGAAAAAACATGGCAGCTATATTTTGATGGCTCATACACCCAACATGGCTCAGAAGCAGGGATACTAGTGATAACACCTCAAGGATCTACAATCCCAAAGTCTTACAAATTACTATTTTCATGCACCAACAATATAGCAGAATATGAAGCCCTAGTCATCATCATAAAGTTGGCTTTGGAATGGAAGGTGACAAAACTAAAAGTTTATGGAGACTCCCAACTAGTCATAAATCAGATCAATGATGAATAGAAAACCAAAGATGACAAGTTGGTACCCTACCATGGTGGAAAGTTTGAAAAAATACTTCACTCTTATAACATTTGAGCAAGTACCATGAGAGAAGAACATAGTAGTTGATGCAGTGGAAACCTTGGCATCACTTTTACAACTACCAGATCAAAGTGCTCGCTATGAATTCTAGTAGAAGAAGTGACACAACTAGCATTTGAACCTACCCATCCTCACACCATTTTCTTATTGATCGAAAATGAATCACCTTGGTATGGAGCCATTTACACTTACCTCAAAGACCAAATATTACCAATGGACCAAACCAAAAATTAAAATAAAAGATTCATTCACCAAGCCGCCTGATATACCCTAATCTCCAAAACATTGTATCGAAAGAGTATAGACAAAATGCTTCTTACGTGTTTAGAGAAAGAAGAGTCAAATGTAGCCTTATGAGAAATCCACGAGGGAATCTATGGATCACATTCAAATGGACTAACCCTAGCTAAGAAACTTCTTAGGATAGGATATTTTTGGCCTACGATGGAGAGAGATGCTTGTCAATTTGCAAAGACTTGTAGAAAGTGTCAATTCCAAAGAAACCTGATACATGTGCCCGCACAAGAGCTTCATCCAATGACTACACCTTGGTCATTTTATCAATGGGGTCTAGATCTAATAGGAATGATTTATCCAACATCCTCAAATGGTCATAAATTCATTATCACAGCAACAAAGTACTTTACAAAATGGGTGGAAGTTGTACCCTTATCAACTACAACTGACAAAAAAATATCTTTATTTATCCTAAATCTTATAATATGTAGATATGGTGTACCTCATGCCATCATAATGGATAATGCAAAGCACTTCAAAAACAAGGACTTAAAGGAGTTATGTACAAAATTTTGCATGATCTATCACTCCTCTTAAATCTATTACCCCCAAGGTAATGGACAAGAAGAAGAAACAAACAAGAATATCCTTAAAATTTTGAAGAGAATGGTTGATAACTCAAGCAGAGATTGGCACATCCAAATAAACCCGACTCTATGAGCTTACAAAACTAGCATTAGGACACCAATGGGGGCTACACCATTTTCATTGGTCTTTGGAGCAGAAGTTGTCTTACCTTTGGAGGTAGAGATCCCATCATTAAGAGTATCACTACAAGGTTTGATAACCGAAGAATACTATAGGGTTGCTAGGCTATAGGAGCTAGAATTATTAGATGAGAAACAACAACAAGCATTTGAGCACCTCAAGGTATATCAAAACAAAATGTCAAGAACCTATAACAAACACATCAAAGCAAGGACATTCCAAGTAGGTGACCTAGTTTTGCGAGAAAATACCAAAAATCAAGTACAAAGAGAAAAGAAAGGTAAATGGGAAGCAGACTGGTTAGGACCTTTTGTTATCACAGAGTCTTTTGGCACTGGCACTTACAAACTAGTAGATTGTGATAGAGAAGAGCTACAAGAACCTATCAATAACATTCATCTAAAGAGGTTCTACACATGAGATAGATGAAAGAGTATAAAGAGTATCAGAAAATTAGATGAGAAGCATCATATTTATTGTACATAGTCAAAAGAGATCTTCAAAATATCAAAAACATTTGAAAAGCAGAAATGACCAAACAAATTTGAAAAGCAGAAAAGATCAAAAACAATGGAAAATTGAGCATGAAGAAAGCAAAAACATTCATATATGATCCTCAAAAGATGTTGTCTTGGTGAAAGCCTAGCAAATAGGCACCTTGATGATATGAGAAAAAAATTGAAAAAATAAAAAATACAAAAAAATTGAAAAAGAGAAAAAGTGCCTTGGTGAAAACCTAGCAAATAGGCACCTTGGTAGCAAAAAAAAAAAAAAAGAGCAAGATTCATTCAATTGGTGAAAACCTGGTAAATAGGTTCCATTGAAAGTCCAAGTCAGTCGCATCCCTAGAAGGTCACCTTGTAAATATTGCATTCGCCAACATTTGTATATATTGCATAATAAAACCCCAAGTTGCATTTGCAAGTACCCTAAAGATTTTGGTCACCTAATCTACAAATTGTCCTAAGTCCAACTATTGAAATCACATCAAACTAGGGGTAATCTACTCAATAGGATAAAGGATTCATCAAAGAAAATATCAATCAATCAGAGAATCAAGTCATCAAAAGTACAAGTGGAAACACTTATATCAAATCTACATCTCAATCCAATTTGAGCCAAAATGAAAAATTGATCCGAGAACTCACATGACCCAATCTTTATCAGGATTAAAAATATGAAATGGATGGAACTACACTTGAAATATGGATTTGAAAAACATTGCAAAATTTTTTCTAAGTGTTGACTTGATTGATGAAATCATGTCTTTCTAGCGAATCAATGAAAGTTTTTAAACTAGACAAGCTATGATGAGAGCATGATATCTTATTGATTTCTGAATGACTCTCTTAAAATCAAAGTTTTAAAGAATGTATTATTTGTCTAAAGACGTGATAATCAAAGAATTGAGGACTTGTACATAGGATAAAACTAAGATTTTTGTTTGTTTACGCAAAAGGATAGCTTGGCTATTTTGATCTTCAATATCATAATACCAAAATCCACTTGCAACATAGAATTTGACAAAATTGGTATTCACACTCTAATGATTGGCTTCAATCAGTGATATTCATACCAGATAAGAGATGGGAAAGCAAAACAAGAGGTGCAAAAAGTATTCATATCATAATGGTTGAACTAGTGATGGTTGTACTAAAGCGGAGTTCCAAAAATGCTCAATGATAATTATAAGCTCCAATTCTAAATAATGACAGTTAGCTGCATACATATTAGATTAAATGCATTTAGTCTATGTTGCCTTTTTTAGCTTCAAAATCTTAAAATCTACAAGAGGGCAAATTGACAAAAAGAAGGGGGGTGTAGTCAAATCACAAATCAAGGGATCACCAAAAACTATATGTGATTGAGTGTGTTGGAAATCCAAAAAAAAAACATAAGTGCATTTCATTAGGTCACTTGCATTTGTTAGGTACATTGCGTTGCATTACGTTAGATCATTAAAATCATTGCATTAGATGCATTCACTTAGGTATTTGCATCATTTAAACCATTAAGTTCATGGCATTATAAATTAGGGCATAGATCATTTATTGTTATTTCTCATTAGGTTAATTGCATAAGGTGCATTAATATTTATCATTAGAATCATTAATTGCATTAGGTTGCATCTATCATTTAAATCCAAGTTCTTTACATCCATTGCATTATGTTGCATTCATTCATCCATATTAAAAACCATCAATTGCATTAGATTACATCATGTAAGATTCATCTCATATAGATCACATCATTATTTGCATTAGATCATTCATACGGCATCCATTAAGTGCATTACCATTATATATTCATTAGCTCAAAATCATTACATTATATATCATTAAATCATTGCATTTCAAATAGATCTATCCTCATTAGATACACATCATTTAAGTCATTTTAAAATTCATTACATCCATATATCATTACATCCATAGCATAGCATTAATCATTACATCATCACATTCATCCATTTATTCTATGTCATACATGGGACAATCATTTAAGCATCATTAGAAGATATGCATACATTTCAAAAACTGCATTCTGAAAAGCATAAAAACAAAGCATATAGGAGATAAAACCATTTAGATCTACATATCATAGAAAAACACCTGAAAAAGATATCCAACACATCATGACATCATGTATAGTGAAATCTATCAAAATGAGAATCAGAGTCTATAACATCATCATCATAAAAGTAATGTCCATCAGAGCATCAAAGTATCAACATAAGCGACATCAACAAATAAAAAATGATACAATAAAGAGTCCAATGTCTCAATCATAACAACAAATAAATGGGATCATGTATATCAAATACAATAATCATAAATATCTCAAATAGTTGAACCACCAGCACCATCAGTACCATTTGGACTAGGAGCACTATCTGGAGGCTGACTCGAACTAGCTTGTAAACCCTGCTGACTCATAGTTGCCATGAAACTTTGCATTATCGAGCTCAACTGAGAAACCTGCTACTACACCACTGATATATGAGTCTAGAGAGATACAACATTTGATGCTAAGGCTGGGGCAGGAGCCTGTGTTGTACAAGTTTGTGGTGGAGGAACAGAAGAAGAAGGCAGGGATGAAGATGGATCACCCAATGATGGAACAAAGCCAGAAGAAGAAGGATGCGATGAATAAGATTGCATCAAAGCAGAAATAGAACCAGAACCAGGTACCTAAACCTGTGGAAAACCTAGAGGTATAGCCTACTGATCAAGAGGACCTTGTGCCCGATCAATCAAAACTTGAGCCACCTATGCCTCAACCTCTTGTTGACACCTGAATCTAGGTCTATCAGCTAGATCTCTAGCAACCTAATGTAGTACTCTATCCACTCAATTACCCGTCACCCGATCATCACCCCTAGGAAGAATAGGAGCAGCAGCAATCACTAGGATATGAACTCTACCTACTCTAGCTCCTTGACGACCTCATCATCCACACCATCCCCTAATCCTACCAACTCCATCCCCATCATAATCTCCATCATCATCATCATCACCACCATCACCTATTGTACCATCATCTCCATCTGATAGCTCATCAATAGCTGGAACTCTCTCCGCAGGATTAGTGAACCTAGGAAAAGGATACCGATGCACCAAGCAACATACTCATTAGTGATACCCCATCCATGATGTGTGGTCTCATGGACCAAGGATGATACCCAATATATCATATATCTCACACAACTATCCCATAATCAACACAGGGACCCCATAATGATCTCTCCGCCTGAATGTGAGCATATAAAGCAACACCCTGTGGCATACCCTGAGTGTGCCCATATTGACACAGAACTCTATGGAAGTAGAGCCTCTCAATGATGTAAGTAGAATGCATGATCATCCAGCGAGGGAAAAACATGTAGGGAAGCTCAGAATCATCCTCTGGCCAAACCTTGCAATCAATGTATGGTCTCCAAATAATAGTATCCATGTCATCAATGACACGTCACTAGTAATCCAGCTTACCCATATGGGTCTGGATGATAATACCATTGTACATCCATTAAAATGGCCAACCTGGCTGACAATCCCATGCTATAATAGGATGTGTCACTGGGATATGCTCCCAGGTCCAAAGTTGTAGTAGAATAACTTTTGCAATAAGAGTTTTTGAATGCCTATAAACTACTGTGTGTAACTCATGAGATAACTGAGCCAAGACGCAGGAACCCCAATCGAAGTGATGGGGATTTGCCATCAAATCCTTGAGAATAGGACCCTAACCAATAGAAAATCCATGCCCATGTTTGTCAGGAAGCAAGAATCTGCCAATCAATGTACCTAGGAAAGCTGGTAACATAGGAAAGGAAACAAACTGTGCCCACTAGATATGAGCGTCACCAATGGTAGGATCCATAAATACCTGTCGACAAGCTGATCCATCATAAAGGGAATCATAGAACACTAACTCTCCATGAGTAGGTAATCGCAAGATGTGATACACATCCTCAAGTGTAATCATCATCTCACCCATGGGAAGATGAAATGTATTATGGTCTGAGTGCCAACGCTCAGCCATAGTAGTGATAAGACCCCGATTCACTTAGAATTGGGAAGATACAACAGGAACGATAATCCATAGAGAATAATGTGTCGATGATCCACCACACTCAGATCAGCTATCATACCCCAAGATAATGGATAAGAATCATAGATACCTAATGACTTAAGGTTCTCCTACAAAAAGCAAGTTCAAACCATATCATAATTGAAATCAGTTATTATTTCGATCATTCTAAATCAATAAAAAAATTTAAAATATCAAACCACAATCAATTTTCATGTTTCTACCTAGATAGAACAGAAAATTCATCATCACCCATCATCTGAATCTAGATCGACAATCAAATATTCAAGTTATGAATGACTCATACTAACATCTTACGACTCGCTATAAAATCAAGTTTGTGACCTTAACCTATCATCTGATAGACGATGTCGAATAAATCGCAAAGTGGACTATGGCATTTCAAACTCATTTATGACAGGGTGAAAGTGCTATTTCAGGCTTTAAAAGCGCTAAAATGTGAAAGCACTATTTAAATGTGTAAATGTGCTACTTCATGGATTAAAAGTACAACTCGGGGCAAAAGCGCTAAAAGAATTTGGAAGTGCTATTGAAAAGATCGGAAGTGCTGTTTAAATTGGCAAAAGCAAAAACAAGAGCATAAGCATTGTTTAACATGGCAAAAGTGAATTAGGGCCAGAAATTGGTGAGCAAAAGCGCAGTTTCGAACCGCGAAAGTGTAGTTTAAAACTACAGAAGTGCAACATAGAGGGTAAAAGCGTAGTTTAAAATAGCAAAAGCGCTACTTGGAAGAAAAAAAGGAAAAAAAGAGGGTTTTAGCAGGAAAAATTCAGATTTCTTGAATTAGATGCATAAAATGACAAAACGAAGAAGTTCAGGCACTCATCGGAGGTCCATACGCAAATGGACACTGATAGTGGCAACCTTTCTTGAATCTGTGCTCACGAATAGGGATCAACATCATCAAAAGTCAATAGAAGTCAGAGCCCAAAAAGTGAAATTTGGAAGTTCAAATGAATAGTAAAGAAACTTTTTACCCCTTTATATAGGCCTTTTTTTTACCTTAAAAGAGTATATTTGACCTAAAAATAGAATCTTTCATCATAATTGACCCATGGACCTAAATTTTTCATCAAATCAGTTAAAACCAGGGCATTTGTCATCAATCAAGCATAAAAACAATATCGGAAATGAAATCAAAATTCATTATAAATTGAACTAAATCAACATAACTTGACCTAAATCGACAAAATTTTCCAACATCGATCAAATTTTATTTAATTTCTGAGGGGGCATACCATTCGATAATGAACATCAGCATCCTCGTCATCAAATCAAGGAGACCGATCATCAAATCAACGTGAAAGCTTTTATCAAAAAAAATTTTGTTAATCAAATGAATGGGGCATCACATCAAACATCAAATCAAATCAAATCAGGTATCACATCAAATCATCAGTAACAACAAATCAATCATCAAGAGTATCAAATCAATCAAATCAATTAGAACTACATTGAACATCATCAATATCTGTATCTTGCCTCGAACATCGAAGAATCTGCATCAATTTCATATCGAACATCAAAATTGACCATCGAATAACATCAAGATCCATCATCAGAATCAGGACAGTAATCAATTAAATCAAGACTTTCATCAAGTAAAATCAGAGTATTCTTTGAATCGACATGTTTCGCACGTCAACTCAAAGAAGGGCATTTGTAATCACCTAAAAATGGACAAAGAAAATTAAGAAATAAATCAAAGAAAATCAAGGACAAGATCAAAGCAATTGAATCAAAATGAACATTTAGCCAATCAAAATTAAAATCAAGTCTTAATTCGAGATAAATCAAAATCAAGAGCATTTTAATCAAGTAAAATCAAATCAATGTGCAATTAATTCTATTAATTGTATAGTTTTGGATTAAATCAAATTCAACCCATTCAAGGGGTACATGGCTAAATAAATTCAATTAAATCAATTAATAAATCCTATTTTCTCTCAACTCAAAAGAGGAGGAAATTCAATCAACCAATAAGGATTTGAGAAAGGCATTCACATGGATCAAGCCCAAATTCAATCTCAATCACTCAAAGTGAAATAGCATCTTGTCCACTCATCTTGTCTCCTTGTCCCAAGCTTTGAGGACACAATATTTAAATTGTCTTCAAAGGGTGGAACCAAAGACTCAACTCAAGCCTAACCATGATTAACTACACTACGCCCCCTACCCTTGCCCAATCCTATATAAGCAAGGCATAAATCAAGCATAATCATCCACAATCCACATCTGAGAATTGCATAGAACCTCTTGCAATTTGAGCTTAGAAAGGCAATCTAGATTTAATTAAGCTTTAAAATTGGAATTGAACAATTAGCTTTAGCTTTAATCATTTATCTTTCTCATTTTAGGACTGTCATTAATGGAAGCTTGCTGAGAGCTTTGCATTAACACTCTTAGTTAGAGAACCATAGGATGCTTAATTGTCAATTTCTAGCTTAAATAGATTTCTTTATTGTGGTTAATTTAGTTTTTATTTCACTTATTTATGATACTAATCCTATGAAGGTACATTTCCTTGTACACAAGGACAAGAGAAAGGAAGAAAAGAAATAAGAAGAAGCTACTCAACTGAAACCTTCATCTACAATAAAGAAACCAAGATATGTACAGAAAAATCATTCAAAAAATTATATTATTAGGGATAAGAACATATGATTTGTTACCAGAAGTAAAGCATCTTAAGATCATTCTTTGTTATGTTTATTGTTGGAATTTGAACCTAAATTTGTAACATAAGCTTGTAGTGATTAGAGTTGGATTAATGTAATGAAGGAAGAACTCGGTCAAATAGAGAAGAATTAGACCTAGGAATTGATGTTGAGACCAACAAACAAGAATGTGATAAGCACAAAATGGGTTTATCAGAAAAAGATAGATGATAATGGTAATGTTGTGAGGTATAAGGAAAGACTGGTATGGGAAGGTTACTCAAAAGTTGAAGGTATTGACTTTGAAGAAACTTATGCCCCTATTGCTCAAATCGAAGCTATTAGGATGTTATTGGAATTTGCATCTTTCAAAGGATTAATTATTTTCTAGATTGATGTCAAGTTTGCATTCCTAAATGGAGAACTAAAGAAAGATCCAAAAATGATGCAGTGAATCGTATAATTAAAATCACAAGCCATTGATCTCGAGTTTCAAAAGTCATCTCTTCGGGAACTAATGAAATCATCTTAGAGATCTTAATTAGTGGGTATAGAAGTAAGGATGCCCCAAACATTAGGAGCATAAAGAGTGAATTTCTTAGTACCTGGTCACTTTCTTGGATTCTTTAGTATACATTGAGCAACCAGAAGGGTTCAGATCAGAATCAGATCTTGATGCAATTTGAAGATTAAAGAAGGTGTGAGACCTACTTGACAGCCATAGCTATATTGCTTTTATTTCCATGCTTTTAGTACTTATTTAATAAAAGTACTTTGACTATTGAGACACTTATGTATTTGAGGATATGTTGAATCCTATGTTATATGTTTGATATTTGATTATATAATCAGGGTACACTCAACATATCTTATGTTTTGATTCAATTTAGTTTATGATGATGTCATATATGATGAATTATGGTTATAGATGCTATTGTGATGAAAATTGGTTTAGAAAATTGATGATATGCTTAGTTGATTCATTCACAGACATAGTTTTGTGTCATGTAGTATTGTGTTTTATATCATGTTTTTTTGGACCTACTGATGTGTTCAATGAGTGTGAAGTAATAGTTGATCATGGATCTAAATTTGGGGACCCAGTATTGGAACCTATGTTTTATACTATGCATTCCAATGTCCTCTTTGTATAAAGAAATGTAGACCTCATTGTATAGTCATTATTTCATGAATGTGGTTTGCGTGTGTGTATTTAAATTAGTTAATGTGTATGTGAATTAACCATGTCATTTATTTTAATTAAATGTGCCAAATTTGGCAATTGTTGCATAAATGTTGGCATGGTTAGTAAATTGTGTTTTGGGTTAAGTCAAGGGTTAACTAGGGGTTAACCATAGTGGAGTACCAAGTTACCATGGGTTGGGAAGTTTCTAGATAGTCAACCTTGACTTGAAATCCGTGGGTAAACTTTAGGTACTGAGGTTTAAGAGGGTCTTTTGGGCTCCCTTGGGTTAACTAGGGTCAATTTTAGCTACCCAGGTTGGTACCCAAAGGGTTAGGGGTCATTTTTAGCCCATTAAGAGCCTTAAATCTCATTTATGACACCCCTAAAATCTTGATTTCAAAGTTGTGCGAATTTGAAAAGTTGTGAGGTTTTGATTAACCTCCCTCTTCTTCCAACTTGCATTCAACTTCATTTATGGAGAAGGAAGGAAAGTGGGAAGAAGGGAATGGAAGTTTCTTCCCCTCTTGTGATAGGTTCCTAGATTTTAGGATTTTAGCCTCTTTAGGGAAAGTCTTGGGAAGGGTTTGAGTGTTCACCCACTCTCTAGTTTTAGAGACCATTTCTCATTGGAAGGAGCTTAGGGAAGGGCTTGCTTGGAAGGAGTTTCAAATTTCATATTTTCAAACCCTTGCTTGGATTAAGGTTGGCCTCTTGTGATATTTTTGTATTTCTTGCATGTGTGTGAACTTGGAGCTCCATTAATGGAGTCCATGGTTTTTTAAGGTTTATGTTTAAAAATTTGTGTTATGCAAAATTGTTGTTTTTCCTTTGTGAAATAATTTTGGGATGGGATTTTTCAAGGCACACTCACCCTAGGGAGGGTGGATTAACCTTGAAAGGGGTAGTAGGAAGAAGACCCAGGATTGTGCAGAGTCTCCCATGTGTTGAGGGATAAACATGGGGTTTCATGATACCCATGATGCCAAGTATGGCCTATGGGCACCTGGGGGGCATAAGGAGATTTAGACCATATCTTTTGAAGATGGTCTTTCTATGTACATGTGTGGCTTATAAATTTTTTATATCATATTGTGGCTTCTCTTCCTGATAGTCCACCTCTACCCCTATTTCAGGAAGGTCTCTTGGAGACCTTCCTCTTGTAAAACCCTGTTGGAAAAATCCTTTAAGTTTCTTTTTTATGTGTGAATGATTTCCTTCATTTTAGTCTTTACTATTTGTATCTCGTTACATACTAGATCCCCTAGCTCGGGGGTGGCCTTGTAAAGGCCTAGGTTGGGAGGTGAGCCTTCGTGGTCAACTTCGCTCTATCAGGTACCTAGCTAGATGCAGGACATGACAATTTGTGGACTTAGAAAATTTCAAGAAAATTTCAATTGGAAAATTTGTTGTAAAATTTACGTTTCAATTTTATGATGAAATTTGGAATCAAGGATTCCTTTGTAATATAAACATTGATAAAATTGTATATGGAAAAATATGGGATTTTGGTAAAATGAAATTTCTATTGTTTAATAAATTCATAGTTTCCATCTATTATTGGTGAAATGAGTTATTAGAAATTTAAATGTAATTTCAAACTTAGTTTTTTTTTATATGTATGTATTTCTTTTTGAAATATTGTATGATGAAATTAAATGGGAAATTTTATTATTGAACATAGTATTTTATTTTAAAAAGAAAAGAATATCAAAATTAAATTTAAACATACATTTATCATGAAAAAGAAATCTATTTTTGGATATGTATTGTTAATCTCTATTGAGCATTTTAAGGTTGTCATTAGTATCAAAGGACAGTAAATAGGTCAGTCGGTTACTTATATTGAGACAGTCGGTAACTAGAAGTAAGACAAAGCAGTCGGTAAAGCCTTACACTGAGCACCAATGACACCAACACCGACGGTCAGTAAACACCGAGCATCATAATATACACCGAGAAAATTATACAGTGTTTACCAATGATCACAAAAAATGGCATAGTAATCATAAATGGCACATTATTCTATGCAAATGGTTATAACAGATCGTAAAATGGTTTACCAAGATCGAGGAGCATTTATTGTAAAAGATATTCATTAAATGCAATGATTATCTTATTTGTATTAGTTGATCTAGGTTATTTTTGCACCGCAGATCTTAGGGTTATGATTATTTTTGTAACCTAATTTTTGTTCAAGCGGCAAAAAAGAACACTATATATTGTATATGTTCGCACCATTTTATGAGGTTGTTGAACTGATATATATGAATCATGGAGAGATACAAGCTTGACAAGACTATTGAGAATCAAAAGATACAAATGCAGATGTTTGTGGAACAATATAAACAAGCCAAGGAAGAACTGAAGAAATTACTGGTTGAAAGAAAGAACCTTGCAATTCAGTAGAATGAAATAAGTTATCATGAAGAACCTATTTATGACATACTTGATCATATTGGATCAAGCTCTGGAAGCATCTCTGATGGATCCAAAAGCATAATCTCTAAGTTATCTGAAAAGAATCAACATCTATTTGAGCAAGTGAAAGCACTTCAAATCGGTCATGAATCTCAAATGGTGAGAATGGTGGAAATCATGAACAATGCTAGACAAGCTGAACAAGATCAAAATCTGGCTATTGAAGATCAAAGACTGATGACTGAACAACTTCAAGAAAAAGAAAGTGAAATCTAGAGACTCACTGATCGTCACTTCTAAGTATCAAATCAGATGATGATAGTTAATCAAGAAATGAACCGAGTAAATGGAGAATTATCAAGAAGACTTGAAGATGTAGCAACACTTAGAGAAGATAATGAAAAATTGAGAAATGAAATAAAAACACAAAAGAAACACAATGAGATGATGAAGATAGCCGAGCATAACTCTAAAAAGATTGATGATTTTCTGACTAATTAGAGGAGATTAGGAAGCAGAGCCGGTATAGGCTACACTGGTGAAGGAGAATCATCACAACAAGTTGAAGAAGTCAACAAAAATCAAAGTCAAAAACCTAAAGTGTTAACATGTTACCACTGTGGAAAAATAAGACATACATCTAATGTGTGCAGAAGCAAAGCACAAGGTAAACCTCCTGTCATTCCTAAGTTCAATGGATGTTGCTATTACTGTGGTAAGTTTGGACATCCAGCTTATGAATGCAAAGCAAAGAAGAATGACATTGCTAATAATACTACTAAGGAGAAAATATGCTATACTTGTAATAAGTATGGACACACTGCAAGGGACTACAAGGAAAAAATGAAGCAAGTTTGGACACCTAAAGAGATACTACAATGAAAGCCATATCAACTGAAGAGACAAGGTAACTCATATGTTTGGGACTATAATACATGGACTAATTGTACTACATGTGATCGATATGGACATATTGCAGAAAACTGTTACAGAAAGAGTTAGATTGGACAATCAAGAAACTGGACAAATGCAGGAATGGCATGTATGCATTGTCACAAGGTCGGTCATGTAAGCAAGAACTACAGAGACCGAGCACTTGATGAAAACCATATATTTGAGAGTGGATATAACATTGCAAAAATTACAAAGTTAAGGAACACAATGTGGAAGAAGGCATCTAATGAGAATGCTGAGTCAAGTAACACTATCGTTGAAACCTCGTCCACTAGATTGGGTGACATCAGTACCTCCACTTAAGATGACAAAGGTATGTATGGAACTGACATTTCAAATGATCACATTTTACATACAGTTCCTTATATATGATGTACAAACACCAAATCTGCATAAATGAAGATGCACTATGGTTTATATATTATAAGTTTGCAAATGTTATCTAGTCAGTAAAAGAAGAAACGTGAGTTGGTTACCCATCGGTAATCACTATACAAGGTTAACCGACAATAATTCAAACTGATGAAGAAACTCTATGTTAATCGAGCAAAAGATATTGAAGACATTACTGAGCTGACAGTCGTCTCATATCGAAAGTTAGGTCACGCATTTAATGCATCAAAGTTTGAGCGGGAATATCAAAAAACCCTATATATACACGAAAATAGAGTTCATTGTTACATTGCAATTTTGAAGAAAGGAGATATTATAGAGAAGAGTTCGAGCTAACAATTTTTAGAACAGATTCAAAGCTACTATAGATCGAACTGATGACAATTCTTTGATGAAAACTAGTAAGTTCAACCACCTATCGAACATTGGTTATCTATTTTCTTTCCCAAACCCTAAAAACAATTTATGGCATTGTCTTCGACCATAAGCAAATCATAGAACATTGAGGAGGAAGTGGAATTAATTGTTAGGGCACACTTTGTCGAGGAGAAATTCAAACCTCATCCTAAGGTCGCAACACAAACAAATGATATGGGCACATTTTCTAGTATTCCTGATAAGGTTTTATTAACAGAAGACGTTAGGGCTTACATTCACTACAAGATCAATGAAGTATGTGACTTTGAGACCATAGCAGATTATCAGCAAGTTTGTGGACCGGATGGTAAGATCAAATCTAAATATAAGAAGATTGAGGAGTCAGGGTTACGATGTTTCACATACTTCTCGCAATCATTTCACAATGACTGGATAAGAATCATGCTAAGCAGATTCCATGATGAAAATTTTTGGTTAGACAAACCTGTTGAGGTCACCAAGAAGATTATCAGTAGGGTTACTGGGTACCCTAGAACCAATAAAGCCAAAGCATTTTGAAGTTCATCTCATCCCGACGTAGAAAAGAACACTGGAGCTCAATGGGATGGTAGGGCACTGAAGATCTCAACTATCAAAGATCTAGCAGTAAAATTCATAATTCATGTCATTAGGTACAAGATATTTCAATCAAGCAGACCGAATAGTGTACCCTACAACGCCATGGACATGGCTTACAAAATTGTGAAGAAAGATCACCAGGTTGATCTTGCTGAGCTACTACTACACCAACTATATGACAACATGAAGAAAATAAAGGAAAAGAAGTCCAATACATGTAAGTATGGATCACTGCTTGTTTGTACATTCCTCTACTTGCAAAAATATGTACCGGGTATTGGAAAAGTTAACTGGCAATCGGACAGACCGATAACTGCTCAAATCTGTGATATGATGAGAAGTCTAGGAGACAATCTGAACAAGGAGTTCAATGCATATTTCAAGGAATTTCAAACAAGAATGCAACAAAGAAGCAGAATTCCAAAAGAATTAGTGAGCAAATTTGAAGATGACATATGCTTTGTGGTAAGCACAGACCATTCAATGATAAAGGCAGTCGAACTGAGAACAAAATGGCTAGCACCAATGGGTTATGAAATGAATCATGATTTCACTTTGAAATCTGTCAATGCATTGCTGGCATTACTGATAGACATCACTGCCAGTAGGTTTGGAGTGTATGAGGAAGCTAAGTCTAGAATCACAATGGACATTGAGATCGGTAAAATGTCAAGAAGGGCAAAGAAAATGAAAAAGGATCTCACAGCAAAATATGGAACTACATCTGACTCACCTAAGGAGTCACTAGTTGGTGAAGCAACTGAAGGTCAATTACAGTTGGCTGACAAACCCTATGATAGCGAGGAGACCGAATCAGACAAAAAAAAGGATAATACACCGGTTCCTCCCACCAATGATGAAGAAGAAACTCAATTACCCACAACTGATGAACAAGATATTTAGCTACCAGAACCTGAAGGAATGAGGATGCATTCAGCAACTACAACATAATCAACTGAGTAGAAAGAAGTAGTAAAAGTAGCAAAAAGAAGAGTAGCTACATCGACGAAGAAATACATCAAGAGATAGAACAAGAAAGCAGCTAAACCACCGAAGAAAAAGGTGAAATACATAAGGAGTAAGGAAGATATAGAGGAGACTGACACTAAAAATGACCCTGATCAATTTAAGCTAGTTCGTAATAGGGACAGTACCATAGAAGAAATAATTGAAGATATTATTGAGAATGGAAATCTTAATGATCCAGGCATAGGCAAATTTAACAACATGTCAATTGAGGACAAGACAAAAATAGAACATGCTATTGTTCAAATGATGATCAAGTTCAAGAGAGTACCGATGGAATTTGCATGTCAACTGCCGAAGGAACTTGATGACAAAATAAGTGAAAGATGGGCTATTGCACTAGAAACAGAGAAAAGAAAAAGAGAACAATCTCTAGGTCATGTAGCCACACACTTTAGTTATGCTGAGGTAAGTGAATACATGATAAGGTATCAGCCTAGATTTTCAGTCAAGAATAGAGCTATGTAGATTATGGATGAGAATGTAGATGATATGGATGTCGTATGTGACTCTCTATGGACATCAATTTTGAAAGCAGAAGAGAAAGTTGAAGAAGAAGCATTCCTGAAACTGTCTAAAAAGAGAAACAGTTGAAAAGGTAAAAGTATTTTCATTGATGATAATAAAGACAAGAAAATAGAAGACACAGGTATATCAGTTGTCGAGGTAATTGATATCATCGAGCAAAAGGAAGAAATCAAAATTTCATAGGATGCACCGGATCAAGCTAAGATCCAGTTGCAAAAGAAAATTGATGATGATGCACTCATTGAGGACATCACTAACGGTGATCCTGATGATAAGGATGACGAAGATGTAATAATTACACAATACAAAGATGAAGCATTAAACATTGACAATGTGTGTACATCTCTACTAGGTGAACTACCTGTACTTGTAGAGGTCATTGAAATAATTTCACAAGTACAACCCGATGTCTCTCATCTTGAGCCAACCAAAGATACAACTGAGATTCAAGCACCCGAGCAACCTGCAGATACAAATGAGCTTATCAAACTAGAGGCACAGTCTATAGAACAAAAGGAACCTGAAGAAACCAAGTCAACCGAGGTGAACCCACCCGACACTACCATCAAAACTCCCACTCAATCCACCGAGGAGCAGAAGAAGGATGATATAGTGTCCACTGGTAAGGATAATCTGAGGAGTGAAGAAAAAGCTATTGTCGTAAGTGAGAATAAGTCACCTCTAGCCCCAAAGAAGAAGAACAAGAAAGCCAAAGGGCCAATCACCATTGATGAAGTTATCATTATACCCAAATGTGACCCGAGAACCCTAAGCCCCAAGGAACTAAGTCGGTATGGGGAGTTATGTTCGAGGAAAGCAGCACAAGAAAAATTGAGGCAAGAACAAAAATGTAAAGTGTTAAATGATGTACGAGATATTCTACAACAGATAGTACCAGAAACAAATATTGATGAGAATACTCCCATTTTAGATCAACTTGCCACCCTCGCCGACAAAATCAATGCCCCTGATACAGTGCAGATAAAAAAATAGAAGAATGGGTAGAGTCAAAGATTCAAAACAAATTGGCAGAAAGGATTAGCACTGAAGTGGCACTGAATAAGGTGAAATTATTTGAGGTCATTACCAAGGTAAAATCTATTACCCAGATAATCTGTCAACTGCTAATAAAGCTTTGTACTATAGACACCTTCACTGTAGAAATCAGTGAAAAGATAAAAGGTTTAGAAGAAGAAATCAAGTTGAGTACACAAGCAGTTATCGCCAAGCCAACTACTTTCTAAAAGCACATTAACCAAGTTCAAGAACTTTGGCGGCTGATAGCAGACTTAAGGAAACAAGAAGTGCACATCACTGATCAGGTTACAAAGTTATAGAAAGAACTCACTCCTTACCTAAAGATTTTTGAAACACATGCTATCAAAGCTGAGCAACTTGTGGCAACACCAGAGATTTCAGTGTTGGATAGTATCTTTGACATGCATGCACAAGTCAGTCTTAAGAAAATTTCTCTTACCAACTTGAAAGAGGAATGGGAAAACCTCTTGGAGTCTGTAAAGAAAACCCATCAGAACATTTTTGATAAGATGTAAGTATACATTACATACTTTTTGGGTATTTGGCATTATTATCAAAAAGGGGGAAAACATGTATATGCCAAATACTATACTTTTGATATGTATATTACATAATACCGGGAGCATGCACCGAGGGGGAGTACTTTTGTACTTAGAAGTTTTTTTTGTTGTGGATATGTATATGGCGGAGATATAAGGAATATATAGAAACATTTTGTCTATATACATTATGAAGTTTTGATACTAATGCCAAAGGGGGAGATTGTTAATCTCTATTGAGCATTTTAAGGTTGTCATTAGTATCAAAGGATAGTAAACAGGTCAGTCAGTTACTTATATTGAGACAGTCAGTAACTAGAAGTAAGACAGAGTAGTCGGTAAAGCCTTACACCAAGCACCAGCGACACCGACACCAACACCGATGATCAATAAATACTGAGCATCGCAGTATACACTGAGTAGATTATACAGTGTTTACCGATGATCACAGAAAATGGCATAGTAATCATAAATGACACATTATTCTATGCAAATGGTTATAATAGATCGTAAAATGGTTTACCAACATCGAGGAGCATTTATTGTAAAAGATATTCATTAAATGCAATGTTATCTTATTTGTATTAGTTGATATAGGTTATTTTTGCACTGTAGATCTTAGGGTTATGATTATTTTTGTAACCTAATTTTTGTTCAAGCGGTAAAATAGAACACTATATATTGTATATGTTCAAACCATTTTATGAGATTGTTGAACTGATATATATGAATCATGGAGCACTTGAAGAAATTGCCTATCTTCAAGACAATCAGTTTACCGAGCAAAATAGAGTACAGAGGTTTTCAGATTAAGCAGAATCAGACAAGGCAACCAAGCATATCATAGCAGAGAACCATCATAGATAAGGTGATATTTTGATAAGAACTTATAGAACTATTTCAGACAATTGAGTTGTCAAGTAGCAGATAGTTTACCTATTACTTTTTGATAATTGTGATAGAGTTTTGATAAATCTCTTAACAGAGTAGACTTAATAGTCTTTGTATAAATCTCTTAACCGAGTACACACTTCATATGGTGTTGTTAAATCCTATAACTAGGTAGATCTAGCTGATCTAATATGTTACTCCTAACAGGGTAAGATCACTAGAAGTGATCAAAACTTGTAGCCTTAACAGGCAAACCTTTTCTATCTGCAGTAGTGAAGAATTTGTGGGTGTCATCCCCACCATAGTTTTTACCTTCTAACAAGGGTTTATGCATTACCAAAATACTTGTGTTATGTGATTGTCATATTGATCTCATGTTGTTTACTTTCTTAAGTTAACTAGATGATTGATTTATGCAATTAGATTCAAGTTATTTTGATCGGTTGTCACAGTATTCAGTTATAGATCAGAAAGGTTTTGCAACTAAAGTTTTGAAGTCACTGATTCACCCCTCCCCTCTCAGTACCTATCTCTCCTAATTCCAACAATGTATTGGGGTTTATCTATTTTGGAAATTATTTTACTCTTTGAAATATTTTTGAAATTATTCAAAAAAATAAAATGACTGAATTAAATTTCCGCTTCATACAAGCTATGAAGCCATCATTTTAGAACGTGTTGGTGTGTTTAAATTTTTTTTTAAATATCCCTATATTGGTGTTGTTTTAATTTCCAGGAATTTATTTACACCGGTAATTATTTTTTTAAATTACCCTTTTTCTACTTTTAAATATATATAATATGATATGTTAATTTTTATTAAACAAAAAAAAGTATTAAAAAATAAGGGAACCCGTTTCATGCACGGGAGTGCTGGGCGCTTTAGAAAAAAAAATTGATAAGGGTTTGGGAGGGGCGGGCCGAAGCCCTTCCTCGTCCTATTCCCCTTTCCCCGCACCCCGTTTCTTCACCTCCCTCTGCGTGTGGCGGGCGGCATTGGTCTGCAGCACCGACACCCGCACCACCACTGCCTCAATAGTGGTGAGTGGGAGCGGTGCTCGCGTCGAGCCACCACCTCCTCTCCCTCCTTTCCTTTTGTGCGGACGCAACAACCATGCGGCCGCAGGGGTTTAAAAACAAAGTGATCCAAAAACATTTGGGAATTTTTAAAATGTTTTTATTTACTTTACATTTAAAGTTTTATTTATTAATTGGGTTTTTATTTTTATATTTAAATAATATAGAAATATGATTTATATTATTGATTCAAGTTAGTATGTGAGTGGTATTAAATTAACTTGGTTATAAAAAGGGCAAATTATTTATGTAAAAAGTTTTAAACTTTTAGGCTAATTGTTCATAAAATTAGATTATATTTATTAAATTAAATCAAGTTGGATTTATGTTTTAAATTAGATTTATTAAAACGGTTTAGTATGAAGATTAGATATAAAGTAATATCTTTTGTATAATTGTTTTTAATTTAAAAATCTAATTCTATTATTAAGTTAGATTAGTCTAATTTTAATTAAAGTTTATAATGATATGTTTTAATTTTAAAAAGAATAATTCGTACTAATGTTATTATGACTTATCTAATACAATTTAAGTTGTTATTTAATATTAGACAAACATTTTGATAGTAGGATGTTATAAACGACTCCTTGTTGTCAAGTATCCGTCAGTTTAACCTTAGGGGTCATGTTGACATTTTTAGTGCACAATTGACTTTTGGTCAACCTATAGCTAATCCTTGGGCAAGTGCCTCGGTTTTTGTGCACAAACCCTCCCAGTTAGGTTTTAAACCTTAGTTGAATTTAGTTGAATTTAGTAAGCTACTTTTATGTATAGTTGACTTTCTGATCAACCCTTAGTCAAACCAGGGTCTAACACCTCAGTTTACATGCATGAACTTACTCTGTCATGTATTAACCTTAGTAGATCCTTGTCGGTCATATTTGGGTACAACTGACTTTTTGGTCAACCCTCAGTCAAATGCCACGGTTTGCATGCCCAAGTATTCCTAGATAAGTTTTGTTTCCTTTTAGCTTGGTTGCACATATTTTGGTGCATGGTTGACTTTTGGTCAACTATGGTTGACTTTAAGTCAACTATCTTAGTTTGCATGTCGGTCAAAGCTTGCAGTCTAGGGAACCCTATAGTATAGTTTGGAGCTATTCGATGAATTTTGACTTTTGGACAAACTTGGTCAAACTTGGTCAAACTTCTATGGTTTGACCCTTAGGGTGTTTTTAGAAAATTTAATGTTTTCAGTTATTTGTTTCCTTCTACACCATTTGTGTGCATGTTGGATCTTGTGCCAGTTAGTAGTTGATCTCCTTAGTTGTGTGTGTGCGGATGTTTAGTTGGTTAGTAGGTTTTAGAAAAAAAATTGTAGTTGTGTTTTGCTCACTTTTTGGGCATGACAGAAGGCACTGTATAGATTGAAGCAAACACCTAGGGCTTGGTATGGAAAATTGGATAAATATCTAATCAATCAAGGATTCAAGAAAGGTTGGGTAGATAACAATCTATATTTCAAGATGCTTTCAAACAAGATTGTGATTGTTTTTGTGTATGTTGATGATATCATCTTTGGAGGTGAAAATGGTTTATGCAAGAAATTTTTTGAAGAAATGTAGAAGGAATTTGAGATGTCCATGTTTGGTGAATTGAATTTCTTTCTTGGATTGCAAGTAAATCAGAATGACATAAATTTTTATTTCTTAATCCAAGTATGTGAAGGAGTTATTGAAGAAGCTTGGCATGGAGAATTCAAAACTTGTATGTACTCCCATTGTTATTGACTATAAGTTGACTAAAGAGGATGATTCACCAAAAGCATATGCAACTATGTATAGATCAATGATGGAGGATTGTTCTACCAGAATGCTACTAGACTAGATATCATGTATGCAGTATGCTTGGTAGCCAGATTTCAACAAGAACTAAAAGAGTCACATGTTATGGCAGTAAAAATGAGTTTTAGGTATCTAAAAGGAACAAAAGATATGGGATTGTGGTATCCAAGAGAATCATATTTTTATCTAACAGCTTACATAGATGCAGATTGGGTAGGCTATATGGAGAATAGAAGAAGTACCAGTGGTGGAGCTTTCTTTCTTGGCTCATAGTTAGTTGCTTGGTTGATCAAGAAATGGGATTCTATGCTATCTACTATTGAATTTGAATATATTACAACATCCTCATGTTGTACTTAGGTTTTATGGATGAGTAGACCTTGACGGATATAGGAGTTAGTTTTGTTGAACCAATTCCTAACATGTGTGATAATAATAGTGCTATCAATATGTCAAAGAATATAGTAATTAATTTAAAAACAAAATATATTGAGATTCGATATCACTTTATCAGAGAAAAAGTTGAGGAAGGTGCAGTTAAGCTTGAGTATGTGCCCACAAAGGAGCAGATAGTAGACATATTCACTAAACCTTTTGTGCAAGGATACTTTTGAGTATATTAGGGGGAAGTTGGGCATTTTTTCCTTCCTAGCGTTAACTAGATGCACAAGTGTGTGCATTGGTCTAGTACTTTACATATCTATATCTTTTTGGATTGGTGCTTGGAGGTTTCCTCTAAGGGGGATTTTTCTTGGCCCTTTGTCATTATTGTCAAAGGGGGAGAATATTTTGATTGTTTTGTGTCTTTTTATTGATGAATGTTGTCATCAATGACAAAGGGGGAGATTTATAGAATGTGAGGTTGATGATATCTAAAGGTATTGGCATTAATGGTTGTCATTGATTTCAAAATAATTATCTTGCAGCCTTTAAGTGTATTGGTTACTATGTATCTGATAGAATGGTGTATCGGTTCATGTGTATTGATAGTTTGGTGTATCGGTTGGTGTGTTCACCAATAGTTTTTGGTTAGTAGAATCTATATCTTGGTAGATTGTATATTTTGGTTTGATCCTATATAGATGTGATTTGATACCAACCATGTAATTTTAATGTGTTGAATGTATCCATTGGAATTGATTTCTTTGGTGGTGGTGTAGTGTGTTGGATTGAGAAAGGCATGTTGAATTGATCGAGGTGGTCCTCAATTAATTTCTTACCACCATAGGAATGTCTTGGTATGACCTATTTCAAATTTGTCTAGCCAACATGATAGATATCTTTATGTTGTATAAATGGAGTGTGGATTGCAGGTGTTCAAGTATAAGCATCAATTAGTCAAGTCTAATGTGCATTGATATGAAAAGTGGTTGTGAATCTATTTGTTGGAGATATATGTTTGTGCATAGTAGTCTATTGATCTTAGTGGTGAATTCTATCTCTTTTCATAATTTCTATTTGTGAGTCTTGTATCGGTAGTGAGTCCTTGTGTATTGATAGTGAGCCCTTGTGTATCAGTAGTGAACCTTAATATTCTAGCAGTGAGCCTTTGTATCTATAGTGAGTGGTCATGGTAGTGATTCATTGTAAAAATCACCATACCAGTGTCACCTTAACAATTGTTTTTACATTTCATGAGAATTAGCTTCTTCATGGTTTTTACCATCTTGGGTTTTCCACATAAAATTTGGCATTACCCATGTCGATGTTTATATGTTCTTAATTTAATATATTTTATGTGAATGTTGATGTGCTTAACCAACAAATTTGGAGTTGTTATATATGTTAATTGTGAGTTGACTAACAGAGAAATTGTTTTATAAGCTTGTGTTGGAATAATTGATTCACCTCCCCTCTTAGTTATTCGGTGGTGTAGGAGCACCCCAATATTTTATTTGTTTGTAAGCCATTCTTGGCATGTTTTTTATTTCCCTAAGGTCATGTTGACCAAGGTGTGTGTGAAAATAGGGATTTGAGGTTCATTTAGATCCTATGTTATAGGGTATTGAGACAATAGAGGAAAGTCTCTTGCATGGTTAAGTGAGAATGGATGATGTTATTATGATGTCATAGGGATTATGATATGTGTGAGATCATATTTGATTCCAATAGGGATCTTAGATCTATATAGGACCTCACTAAGGTCTATGGTGAGAAAGATTATAAAAGTTGCTAAATTGTTGCAAAAGTTGCTATGTGAAAGTTGCATAGCAACTTTTACAACTTTTGAAAGTTTCTCGGACCAAAGTTGTCCAAATGACCTAAGAGACTTAGGAGTGCCATGAAACCCATCAAAGGCCATCCTCATGCTATTTAAGGGTACTTTGGACTAAATACTGAGGTTGGAAATTCTATTGTATAGAGATTTCTTTCTATGAGTGTGCACAGTGTGAAGAAGTTTGTTGAGTTTGATAATAAGTGAATACAAGAATCATGTTTTGAGTTAGAATATGGATTTTGATTAATGGAGGATGTAGAATAGTACTTTTACTTTTAGCATGTTCCATTAGTTCAGTCTTTCTTTTTCACTGCATAGTCTTTTCTTAAATCTTTTGATTTATCCCTATTCACTGGTTCATTCCAGGAAGGTGTTAGAAATGGGGATCTAACTCACTATCTCATTGCTCACTCTGTATGGCCTTATAGGGATAGTGATTAGACTCCATTTATGTAATATGTATAGAAGGAGGGGCCCTAGAAATCTTCCCAAGAAATTTTACAGTCATGCCCTAGGCGAGCCTATGGTGAGCCCGGCTAGGAGAGATTGGGTCAAGAAGAAGGATAACTTGCAGAGATGTATGTGGAAATGTAGATTAGTGATTGGAGGTCATATATAAGGTCATTGGAAAATAATAGATGAAGGTAGAAGGTGAAACCAATCCATTTAGTCACCAAACACTTGAAAACTAGGCATGCAATTAGTAAAAGCCTAAAACTCTCCCAAAAGCACTCATTTTTGTTAGAGGGTTGTACGGCCAGATGAAATCCTAGAACCTCCAAAATATTTGAGAGGCTAGGTATTTATCCAAGAATCCATCATCAACTTGCAGGGTTCTTTGGAAGAAAATAGGAGAAAATTCCTACTTTCTCAGAATAGGAGGACTAATTGGGGCTCTTCCTTGTAGCCCTAGTTTGGGAAGGAACTATGAAATCGGTAAGGAAAAATGGGGAAGTAAGACCTCCAAGACATCAAGTTGAACCAAATATTACATATTCCAACAAGTCCTCATCTCTTCAAGATTCAATGTTAGTTTGGAGGTGGTGAGCCCTTATCCTAGCTTTAAGGGTTAGTTTGATCATGAAGGAAGCAAGCACCAAGAATCTTGTTTTGTCTTGGTAGATGTTACTTGGTAGATTGGTTGGATTTTTAGACCAGGGTATTGAACCTTTAAAGGATTCCTAAAGTTCATTTGGTATCAATTGAGAACACCTAGGGGTCACTAGGTGGACCTAGGCAATGGCTAGTGATTAGCTCTCCCAACCTCCCTATCATTCGGCATGTTCAATAGTTACACAAGATGAAGTAATGTTGACTATTTGTTTAATGTGATATTAATATAGGTCGAATCTTGGCTGAACAAATCAGCTATGAGTGATTAACATTTAGATCTATGAAATGGGAAACCCTTATTTTGAGTCTTTAATTTTGGTAAAAAAAATTATATTTGTTAAGAGTCTTGTTTCATTTAAGTTAAAAAAACAATTTCTTAGTTTGTTTTGGCAAAAAGAATACTACGTTAGTTCTATTTCAGTTTGAAATTGAAGAACATTAAAAAGGTACCAAATTGAAAGAATTAAAGGTAGAAATATAGAGATAGAGTGAATGTTGTATTGAATGAAAGGAGCATATTTATTGAACTATAATAGTACAACAACTTGAAAAGAGTTAGTAATGTATGTAGATTTCATATAATGTATTATTGTGTATAAATATCAAATATACACAATGATATATTGTTACAAGTGTGATTACCCTTGCACCAAAAGATTGACTTGTCAATGCTCAATACAACGACTAGAATTACTTATTCCACTGGAGGTGGTAAAGCCATGCCACAAACCCGAGCATTGCACTGCACAACACAAGGAGACCAAGGTCACACACCTTGTAAAAATCCACCCTCAATGCAAGTGAAGGGTTTGAACCTGTGACCAAGCTCTAATACCACTTGTTACAAGTGTGATTGTCATTGCACCAAAAGATTGACCTTTTTGTTGATGTATGTAACATCGATCAGATAAATAAAACTGACTATATGATTATTATGAGAAATGATTTACTACATACACACACACACACACACACACACATAATAATTGATATTATTTTATATATTAATATGCATATATATATAGTTAATCTATATTTATTCTTATAATAACTACATAGTTAATTAATAAATTAGATTAATGAATAGACATGTCTCATGAAGGGACATGTCTCTTCTTGTCTTTTCCTTGTATATATACAAGAGATCGAAGCATTTGGAAAACACATACAATGATATAGTGTTATTCCATTTGCAATGATCCTAGAACCTTAACATGGTATGAGAGCCAAGTTGCAAATGTAAGAGAGTAGTTTATTGATGGTGAATGTGTGACTGTCTTAGAAAATACAGTGTCAGTATGAGGACCATATCTCAAAAATTCACTGTTGGATTTTTCAAAATTTTGGATATGTTGGTGATACACAAATTTAGAAGAATATCACTGGAGAGATTGGACAAAAATGTCAGGTTAAAAAGTTATGATCGGTTGTGTACGGGTCTATGCAAAATCTGTAAAAGAGTGAGGTTCCTTCTTTAAAAGCCTAACTGCTTGAAGGGAGATCCAATCATATTTAAGGTTGTCATAGTGTATAGAACCTTTGGATATTAAAGACAGGTCATGTAAAGAATTCTGGTAATGTTCAAGAATGGTGACATCATGTTTTGATTTTGCATGATATTTTCTATATGGGCTCACCTTATAGAATGAAATACTTAAAATTTATAAAAGATAATTCTTCCATGTTTTATTAATGCACATAATTTTTGAGTTTGTAATTCATGCTATACTATTGGTTAGTAAAATCTTGTATGCTTCTATCATTGGTATTTTCGGTCAAGATAGTTTAGTGAGCTATTTGTAATCTCTCCCTGACATACCTTCATGACAGAAACACAAGATAATTGCATTCAAGAGAGAAAGAACTTGATGCTTGCAAACGAATTGATGATTGAGACTAGATGCAAAGGGAGTCTAAAATTTCAAAAGAGTTCAAGAAGTTGATAAACTTGAGCTTCAGAGGGAGCAGATGGTTCAATGAACTTGTGACAATCTTAATCATATTGATTGAGAGGGAGTTCACTATTGAAGGTGAAACACTTCTGAGGTAAACTTGATATAATTGATTATTATACTAATGAATCATGAATGTTTTTAATGGGTAGTCCCCCTATGTAAATCATGGAAGTGATGGCTTCCAAATGATTATCACTTGTATTTGTAAAAGTTATTGGAAGGTGATGATCTTACAATAACTTTACCTTCTATTGTGATAGACATCTTATGATGGCTGAAACAAATCATAATAGATAGAACTTGTGGATAGAATCGTTGATTGAGGAAATCCACATTAAAGCTTGAAAAGCTTGTGGATAGAATTGTCAATTGAGGTAATCCACCTAGGAACTTATGGATAGAATTGTCGATAGAGGCAATCTACACTAAAGCTCATGAGCTTGTGGATATAATCGTTGATGGAGGCAATCCAAACGAGAGCTTGTGGATAGAATCATTGATGGAGGTAATCCACCTAAGAGCTTGTGGATAGAATCACCGATGGAGGCAATTCACATGAGAGCTTGTGGACAAAATCATCAATGGACGCAATCCACCTGAGAGCTTGTGGATAGAATCACCGATGGAGGCAATCCACATGAGAGCTAGTGGATAGAATCACCAATGGAGGCAATCCACTTGAGAGCTTGTGGATAGAATCATCGATGGAGGAAATCAACATGAAGCTTGTGGATAGAATCATCGATGGAGGCAATCCACCTAAGAGCTTGTGGATAGAATCTATGATGGAGGCAATCCACATCTTTAGACTATATTTATATTGATTACATCATGAGGATGATGCTTCTATTGCTTACATCTTAGGGTTGATGCTATCAGGTGTCATAAGTGTTGACATTGGATTGATTTATCCTCCCTAGCTAAGAGGGAGTGTTGATGTATGTAGCATCGATCAGATAAATAAAATTGACTATATGATTATTATGAGAAATGATTCATTACATATACATATATATATTAATATATATAATAATTGATATTATTTTATATATTAATATATATATATATATATATA